>CAJNDS010002076.1:282462-589962 GCA_905221605.1 Symbiodinium natans | reverse complement strand
TTACACACTTATTTACATAATTAATAATTAATTGCTAAGTAAGAAGATTGCTACATGGCATGCACATGGCGCGCTCACCGTAGTTGTAAACTGTCCACACCGCTTGGTTCAAGGCCTGTTTACTCTTACATGAGGTGTCCAAGGCTCCAATGTCGAGGCTTGCACCGCCACCTCGTCCAGGGATGCAAAGCCGAGGGCTAGAAAGCCATGAACCCCGTAATCGTGTTCCCGAATGTGTTCCAAATCCTTGGCCTTACGTTCAAAGTCAAAAGACAGCCGAGAAATACTATGGATCTGTTGTCGAAACTCTCTGAATCAGGCGTGCGTCGAAGCTTCTTTCTGCCCAACGCTCTCACGCCGCCCATCCCTTTTAAGACCCGGACACTTTTGCAAGGAAACGGGAACGCATGTCGAGGGTTCAGGGTCCAGGGTCCTGGTTGCAGGGGTCAGGATCCTGCACTCCTGGCTCCGCCTTTGGGGTGCAGTGGTTCATAGATGTTCATAGTGCGTAAACGAAAAACAAAAACCAACAAACAGCAAACACAACAGTGTTCTGAGACTCTTGGTAAAAGGGAACCAATAGCCCTGACGTTTGGAGATACTGTTTTTTAGTTTTATTGTTTGTTGCGGTTTGGGCGTTTTTGGCTTCATCTTTCCAAGAGCCTCAGAATACTGACTCGTATTTGTGTTTTCTGTGTTTGTTGGTTTTGCTTTCTTGGTTTGTCTGATTTTGGTGTTTTTTTGCGTTTTAGCCCCACCCTCGGTGTGGGGTTGTTAGACTTTAAAGTCAACTCTTCTCCTCGCCCGGAACTACTCCTCGCCCATCCCTGGAGTGCCCAACTCCAGAGCATCTCTACCAGAGAGGGTGGGGACGTTTGAAGTAAAATAGTTGGCGTTTTTGGGATTCTGGAAACCTGCAAATGTAGATGTTGGGGGGGGAAGCAAAATCTGATACATACATGCATATTATGTATATATATATATGGTCACATACTTGAGCTTGTTTTGCAGTCTGGGTCATATATGCAGGATTTTACACGGGTCGGGCTCAGGTTCAGGCTTCAGGCTTCAGAGCCGAAGCGGCCCGGCCTACGTTGTGGAAGCCGTCTGCATCCTTCCAGCCGGGGCACACCTGACACGTTCGAAGCATGGCCAGACAAACTTCAGCGGGTCAGGGTGTATACGCAATCAGACAGATTTCTTATGTCCTTCGCAAAAAGATATAGCGTGTAAACTGGTGCAAACTGCCCATTGGAATTAAATAACGCCCCCCCCGCGCCCCTCTCCTCCATACACGGTGCCCGCCCTGACTGAAACCTGTATGGTTCTCAGGACCCTCCCCTGTAGGACCTTGGCACTGATGCCGATGCCTGTGGCGGCCTTCATCTTCCTTTGCCAAGGCTCAGGGATGAGTCGAAGGCACCAAAAGGTGAGGTGACACCGCAGGGGTTGGGGGTGGTTCCACATGGCAGGAAGGTAACGAAGGTAACTGTTCCATAGTGCTGGGCTGCTATGTGAGTGGAGTTAACATCTGAAGATGACGGTAGGAGGGCCTGGCAATGCCGCCGATTGCACTTGGCTGTTCGGGGTCCAGGTTGAAAGCTGATGAAAGCTGCCAAGTTGCACCTCCATGTCAGCACGTGCATGCTCCTGTCACGTGTCGGGTGCGCGGGTCAGACAATTTGGAATTCAGAGGCTGAGCTCCTAAGACACCCAGCCTTGAGGAGGTCCGATGTATTCACTCTCGCCTGGTTCTGCTGGAGGAGCTTCACCACCTAAGGCCCCTTGAATTTACCCCGTCCGCCTTGGACCTCTCAAAGCAAACCCAAAACTGCGCACCCGGTACGCCCAGTAAGAGCAGCGCTTCGTCGTTCTCGTTGCCCGAAGGGCCAATCACCTCGCTCACGGTTGCTTAACAGAATCAATTAAGGACCTAAAACAGTGGTGTCCAAGCCCGATCCAAGTAAGCATGAGCGGCATCGAGATGACTTGTTCAAGTGCCGTCAGTCTCCCCGTGAGGTGTACTGTACGTGTACTATCCATGACAGGGTGGATCTTTCGTCCCCGCCTGCTGCGCCCGCGCGATCGCAGCATCCACACCCGTCATCTCGGACAGCTGATGGACATTGGTGCCTTTCACTATGAGGACCAAGGCTCCAAGGATGTTTCGGAGGCTGTTCAATATTGTTATTGAGCGACATCTCCGAAAAAAAGACCCAAAGCCCGTGCGCCAGGCCACGAAGGTTCCTGAACATCTCCTCCCAAGTCCTGCCCACGGCGTCGACTATGAACTTTGCGTGGACGCCGGCAAACCTGCGTGATCGGCTTGCGGTCCGTACTGGGGCAAGGCCACGTGGTTTTGCTGGTGAGCTCGGGCACTTCTTGTGGGACTTGACCATATCTAGGCCATCAGCAATTGCGGGCCTAAATCAAGTTGCTGCGGGCGTGGCATTCTTGTTCGCGGAACTTATACGTACCGGCTAAACCATTTTTGGTAGAGGCTGTCAATTCACCTAGCGGGCATAGAAGTATCCTTAATGTGAGAGCGGAGTTGCAGTGAGATGCCATCACGCACATCACCAAGGCCAGCCATGACCCCACATCCAGCCACTTCCACACCGATCTCGAACCTGCCAGGTAACCACAACCATGTGCACTAACAGTCACTAACATGAACAAAAGTCGTACTGTATCACGGACCTGGATTCTGAGACGCAGTTCTGGGGCAAGGGGATGTTCAGTATCCCAGGTGAGCCTGCACCTTCACCCTTTAACATTCCAAGCGTCTGATCGTTGTCGACTCAAGCATTGAACCCGAATTGGATATCTTCTACGGGTCGGTATCGAGTGTAGGTCTGAAGTGCCCTCCTCATTGCTCCGAGATGCCATGCTGTCCCTGGAGCTTTCTTACAAACTTGGCATATTGCTCAAAAGGCCGTATGCCGCATCTTGCCGACAGCTTCAAACACCCCCACCTTCGCATCAGGCTTCGACCGGATTTAATTCTCTAGGCTGCCGTTCTCGGCGTATAGCTTGTTGAGTTTCAAGGCTTTAGGCGAAAGCACGTGCAGAAAGCAAGCAGGCAAGGCTTGGGTGCCACGGTGAAGCCAGTGTCGCAGAAGGTGAACGGGCCCAGAGCGATTTTCCTGGGCTGCAACAGGCTGATGGATATACCGTTCTAAATTGCTAAAGAAGGGGGTGAGGGGTCAACAAGCGGAGCCTGATCTCAGAGGCTTTCATGACATTTCTCAGCGTTTCATGCCGTGAAGCAAATGGCAGTGTACCTCACCAAGCCAGATGTCTGTCTTTACGTAAGCACTTGCTCACGGAGCCTCTGAAGATTGCTTCAACACCCAGCCCGTAACCTTCCACGTAGGACACGTAGGAGAATGCTGATGGGAAGGTGACAGAGCATGCTTTTTTTGCACTTTGGATCAAGACTCCAGCCAGGATCTCGCTCTGTCACGTGACCCTCCTGGGGAATCAACAACCGAATGTGTTCGGCGTTCCACCGACAGGCTTCCTCTCGTCTACTGCAGATTGAGCGCGCAATGGGCCATCGAGCAACAAAAGGTTTGACTCGACACCTCCAACCTGAAATCCTCAGGCTAAACCTGTAATGCCTGTAAACCGCTAAGAACTGGTTGAACCCGACCCTCAGCAGGGGATGCCTCCAGCACACTTGCGTTGCTGCGCAAGGCGACTACCTATCCCGACTCTGAGGGCTTCAAGTGGCTTTACGGTTTTAATTGGGGGGGGGGGGGGGGGGGTGCTGGGTTTAAGGTGTGAGCCCGAGGCATACAGCACTTTCATTGGCTGTTGCAGAACAGCTTGTCCATCAACCGATTGCGCTGCATTTTACAATCGTTATCTGTAAACTACCAAAGTCAAAAACACTAAGACCTTCTTTTAAGGCCTTTGGTGCATGGTTCGTTTTGCTACTACATGGTGAGCTAAATAGTTCGAGTGTGGGCCATTTCTGGGTTTCTCTAACCCGTAGTTGCCAGGCTTTGAGGTGCAGTTGGGTTTGTCCTTGATTCGTTAGTTTGGTGCTGAGATATGCAGCATGAAACTGACGGCATCCACCTGCTGCATGCGTCGTGACGCCAGCTCCGACACAGAAGAAGGGCGCACTGCACTGGCCAGCAAAGGGTAAAAGGCCAGCAACAGCAGCCGTAGCAGAGCCATGGAGCTTGAAATATGAAAGGCACTGATACTGAGAATCGAGAACACCTTGAGAACAAGAGGGGCTGCGCGGGTTCTTGACGCTTCACCTCGCAAGAACTGGGGTTGCAGCCTGAAGAACTCCGCAGCAGGCTGCCAGTGCTGTTGTGTACTAATTCGTCCATAGTTGTCCTAGCAGAGATTTCAGGTTGGCTCAGGTTCCGACGGTCCACTTCTGCAGCCTGGGTGTGCAAATCGAGTCTTTGAAAAATTGTTGGCGCAGGCATGGAAACCTTAAACTTCCCCAGACCCGAAACACTAATTTAAGCCTAAACCTTAAACTCTAAAACCCTCTAAACCCTAAACCATGGAAGAACTGGAGTTCGCTTCGGGGGCCCCTGGCGGAACTCTTGAGCTCGTCCAGCTGTGCGGAAATGGAGGCCTGGTGAAGGGCTGAGTGGGATAATCCTATTCCGACATGTGTAAAGTTCGGGTTAGAGTGATGTATTATATCAGGGTTTTGGGGGGATTGTTAGGCTCAGGATGCCAGGATGCTCCTCAACTTGTCTTGCAGGAACTCAAGGCCTCAGCTTTGAGACTCATCTGCTACCTCTTAGAGAAAATTCCGGCAGCCTTCTGCTGCTTCAGCTCATCTCGCTTTTGGAGAATCTTCTCCTCTGCGTGGAGCGTGTAATGGGCAGACGTGGGGCTTTAGAACTAGTTAGCCTGTTTAAGGTATCAGTCCTAGCGGGTCCTAGCGGGCAGGTGGAAATCTACCGCGACAGCAGCTACGCTCAGACCGGATTCAGGTCCATCAGCCTAAGCGCCGGCACACCCTCAACTGCAACCCTAGCGGAGGGTGCCCTTGTGTGACGAAAGCGCAGGCCCCACTCTCTCACTCACTCACTCACACATCGACACCGATGGCGGCACCACGTCCATCCTCGTCATGGCAATAACCGTGGGGACCCTACACACAAAATGTGCAAAGAAAACAACAAAAAGAATCGCAGACCCCACGCCACTGTAAATTCGTATCTGGAAGAACCACTGAAACCTCTCAAATTAAAAATTCCGAAATCTCCAGTACTTAAACGTCCTTCTAAACACTGCCACACTGTTGAGCCCCCTACCTTGGCCGTAGGATTTGCCCTCTCCTGGCCCGATGGCAATGCAAAGTTGGATACCAGGTTGGTCTTTAATTCGGGCTTTTGATTGGGCTTGTAGGGATGTATTGGGTTTAGGAACACTTCATGGTTCAGGCTGGCGGGCAGATGTCTTGGGACCTTGAGAGGCACCGACTGAAGCTCTGCATGCTGACATGGTGTCCTCGTACAACCTTGCAATCGGAGCTGCAGCTATATGAGCAGAAAGACGAGTCCATTTTGCATCCGCCGCAATGGGGGCAAGAACAGAATAGGACAAAAACCAACAGGCAGAAGCAGAAGACAAGCAGGGAATGCCATAAATTGAGGCGTGATCTTTTTCTCTGTGTTCTCCAGCAGTGAGGAGACCTGTCACCAAGGCAGGGCAAAGTCGAATGATTGACATCTATAGGCAACGACAGCTAAGCATTCGTAATTATGCAAGAAGTGACCGAGTGGAATACATACAAATACATATATATATGTGCACATATACATATAGATATTAGTATTGAAGATGTGCAGTGCATGAGCTTCCTGGACCGCACTTGTGCAAACACAGGGCAGAACATGTTCATTAGGTTTAGTTTCATCCTGCTTTGTGAAGATGTGCAAGGATGATCGTGTTTTCTGACCGGCCTGGTCCAACTGCTTTTGCAGCCGCTGGAGCTCCTTGTCAGGCCAGGCAAGGCAACAGATAATGCAGACGCTACACCGTGCCAACACCCGCTTTTGCCACAGACATGTATCTGTGCCGCGCGAGGAAGCTTTTGACACTTCCAACTTCCAGCTGACTTGGAACGAAAACCATTCAAGGCTTAACGTCGGGGTCTCTTGCTTTGGCGAGCAGCTGCGCGACATCGTCGTGGTACGTCGTCCCAGTCCCGAGCTCGGCCTTCGACAAATCCGCCCGTGCTTGAAGGAGCAGCTGGAGTACTGGGGCATGGCCGCTATCTGCAGCCAGGCGCAGGGGCCGGCCGCCGTGGCAGTCAGGGCGGTCAACGTCTGCACCAGCTTCCACAAGCAGAGTCGCAGTGCCTATGCGGCCCTTTTCAGCAGCGAGATGTAATGGACAGCGTCGGGGGAATTCGATCGCTGCACGGGCTTCAAGCAACCGTCTAACCACATCTGTGTGGTCGCCATCGGAAATGGCCGCAGCAAACAGTCGCCATGATCCGCCATCCCGGATGACCTCAGGGGGGGTGGGGGTTTGATTGATCGGTTCATAAGGGTTGATTCGGGCTTAGGCGTTCAGGCTTATAGGGCTGAGGGTTTAGGGCTATAGACCTTGCTTGTGATTCTATCGCTCGCATTTTGGCGATGCGGATGAGCTTCGTGGCGAGCTGCAAAGTTGCTGAAACGGCACAGAGGCACCAAAGGTTGAACTTGACACAACTTGCTGCCGCATCAAAGAGTAGACAGCTGCTATAGCGCGGCGTCTTAGGAGCTTACCGGAGCTTATGCTGCATCTCTCAGGCTTTCAGATGCTGCGACTACTGCGACTGCATTTTGGGGTTTTGGGGCCCACTGCCCACTACCGAGGATGCAACCTCATCCGGCTCGGCGCCATACCGCAGCAACAACGCCAACATGTGGTCATGGCCTTTGCGGCTTGCCAGCTGCAAAGGCTTGAAGTCGAAACGGACTGCGTTCACTTGCGCACCTGCCTTGAGAAGCATCTCTGCAATTGAAGCATGTCCTGCCTGCGCAGCGTTGTGCAAAGGCGCTGCGGCCGTTGTGGTCCCTGTATCCTTGTGATTCACATCTGCTCTGGCTTGAATAAGCAGCTGCACGCACCGATCACGCCCTCCACGAACAGCCACATGCAAAGGAGTCAGGTCTCTGGACGAGGCTTTGTCCACAGCAGCCGATGCACCAATCAACAGATCTACTATGTCATCATAGCCCTTGTCTGCAGCAAGCATCAAAGGGGTCCACTGGCTGTCGTCACCATAAGAACGGGTCGCAATATCCTTGTCACAACCGGCCTCGAGAAGCAGTCTGACAATTTCAATGTGGTTCTTGCGGCAGGCAACATGCAAAGCTGACCAGTTGCTCTTATCCACAAGATCGGGATCCTGGGGCTCCCTCAAGAGGGCTTCGACATCTTGAACACTGTTTTTCTCGGTTGCCTGCCTTAATTCATTGTACCGGGCTTCCTCACCCGAGCAGAAGCTTTTGGTAAGAAGCATTAGCACTCCTGGCACTTTCAGCAAGTTGTCATCAGGCAGCTCCTGTGACAGGTCCTCGCTATCAGCGAGGCTTTGCCTGAATGGAGACATCCCGGTCAATTGGTGCAAGTACCTCTTCAGATCTCTGACGGTGTTGCTCGGTGGAAGCTGCTTGTCATCCAGAGCTGCCACTTGGTTGCCACTGGCCCTCCACTGGACCACCAGCATGCGGCCAACTGGCTATGGGTGGCCTTCTAAGCCATTCTAAGCTTGGCTGAATTGGCGGCATAGTTCAATGCAAGAGCCTTGCACGTCTGTTTAAGCCACAGAGTGTCACCCTTTGCGAATCTCTACTTGCACAGAAGCTGCTCTTGAGTTGCACAGAAGCTGCTTCACTTGGCATGACAGAGTCCGGTCAGCCCAGCCCTCAAAGAAACTCATCGAAAGAAGACCTTTCGCGAACCCCACGCCCAAGCATAATTCATGGTAGCCGGACCTTTTCCACGTCGATCTCCTTCTTTGGCACGCGCATGTCAACCTGCACTTCGAAAGGAGAAGTGAAGCTTGAGGCAACTTGGAGAATATCACGGTCCGAAGACAGATAATCTAGAGCATGTGCCTGATAGACATGAAGACATGCATTAAGCATCGAAACCGCCTCGATCTCTTCAGAGACCACAATCCGGATGCAGCCTTCCGGCCTTCGTGGTGGCACAGCGGTCCACTCGACTCAAATGACAACTTTCCAAAAATTGAGGACAAATTGGAAAACCGTCTACAGACCCGGGAGTCTGTATTGGATACGCAACGCCAGCAGCTTCCAACACAAATTCTGCAAGCCGACCTATGCCGCAAGCAGCAGTCTGCAGCGCATAGTGCTTTTTTGAGTTCTAGCATCATCAGGCGACAACCTGAAACTTCCACAAATAGCCTTCTGGCGCCCTGTAGGACATCACACATGAGCCCGTAGAGAGTATCTGTATCATTTTGTGCTAGGCCACGTCTCAGCTGGCCGATCTGCCATTGGACGTGCCTGGCAATGGTCATTGTCAGCACTAGCCTGACCGCCCTGCGTGCGGCTGGGTAGGTGGCTCTCCGGAGCCTTTAACGAAGAAGGGCTAAGGGTGCACAATGAGACAAACACATCGTGGCTGTCGCAATGGCAGAGAGCACGCTGCCTGAAAGAGCAGATTTATGAACGCCTACACGATGTCCACCCCCTAAACCCTATAGACCCTGAATCACTGAAGCTTGGTGAACCACGAAGAGCTTAGAAGGTCGCACACAGCACCTCGATCTGGTCGGGATCAGCTCTGGCGAGCCAAGAAAGAGCAGAGCCTCGGATTCAGGGATTCAGGACGTGAGCAAGTTTATCATTCTTTGGGTTTCCTCGTGCGCAACTGTTTTGCCCATAAAGAAATGACCGTGTAGATGCGGACCTCACCTAAAATGCTGGGCAGGAAATTGCCAAGCATGGTGGCAACACAGGCTTCTTCCGCCAGCGGCCAACTGAATACTAAACTTAGTACCTTATCTTAAGCCATGAAATCTCAAAACCGGACGCCCGAAACCAGCGAATCTCTCACTCTGGCCATTCCGAGCCGGGTAGCGCTCGCTCTGCAGTGCTTCCTGCACACAGAACAAATGTCTTGAAGCCTATGTTCTCCTTGGTATGACTTTTTTTGTGGGTTATGAGGTTATCTAAGTTCTACGAGGCGATGCCATGCAAGGAACTCGAACCGAATCACTGCTGTATAAGGTTTAACGTTTCGGGAGACGCATGCGCCCCAAGCTTTACAAATGACTGTACTAGAGTACAATCAGAATCTACGCACACTCTGCTGAACAAAAACTAAAACTGCAACAACTGCAAAGCTTCTCCAGCACTAGGTCTGTGTATCTGTGTGCAGCGTCGGAATTTGCGTCGCAAAGACCACGGCACGCTGCTTGTGAACTTCTCTTACGGCTTGTATATACATGTATATGAATGTCGCCCCCCACCCCCTCCCCCCCGCCCCTCCCCCCATGATCCACCTCAATACTTGGAAAGAGACGGATCTCAAAAGGGGAGAGGGTTGCATCGACAGTGCCGATAAACACCTATATATTCGCAAAGCATCATGTAAGGACAACTGGAGTCGGCTTGAAAAATGCAGGCTTTTTTTTGATGTTTTGTACCCAAAACACTGCCAGGATCAGAAAACAACCTGAAGCAGCAGGTGGCCAAAAATCGAGCAAGATCGAGGTTTCCAAAACAAGCCTAAATTTGAGAGTAATTCCCCCCCCTCAGATCCTGAAATACAGATTCTTTTCGGACAATTCGAGCCGGCTCGAATTTTGCAAAAGCCTTGAAGCACCAGGTCGCGAAAACCCGGCCAGGATCGAATGTAAAAAAAGATAGACAAGATTCTGGCATCCATGAGGCTGATGGGGCCATAGATCCTGGAATCTAGGTTTTTTTTCCCCACCCTCGGTGTGGTGGGGAAAAGGTTGCTAGAATTTAAACTCTTCTCCTCGCCCGGTCTGCTTCGCCCGGTCTACTCCTCGCCCAAGCCCATACTGAGTGCCCAATGCCAGAGTGTCCCTGGACTGCCCAACCCCAGAGTATCTCTTCCCAGAGAGGGTGGGGATATTCGAAGTAAAATAATTGGTCAATTCAAGCCTACTCGAAATTTTGCGACCTGGTGTTTAAGAATTTTAGACCTACGCGGACATACTGCATAGACTTGCCTACGCGGACCCTACACAGACCTCGCGCTGCAGGCAACATGCTACGTGGCCGATTTCCGACAATCGGACCCAAGGCCCAATGCGTGTGTTGGACCGTGCCATTCAAGAGTACCCTCCATGATTTGCGTTGTTCTTAGGGCACGGAGCTCGGTGAGGCGAAAAGCATGGCTGGGATGCGGTTCCCACAAACAGCGGCCGACGAAGCAGCAGGGTCGCGGTCTTGCCACTTGCCGTGGTCCTGGAAGCCAGCGTCGGAGCACCAGAATGTCAGCGGCGGACGCTCCTGGGGAGGATGCCGCGCTTGCAAAACCAGTCCTTCTTTGGGGCTTGGCCTGAATCCCAGCACGCAGCTCATGTTAACTGAATGATCATGCATCTCGAGGCTCAGGTCGGACGCGCTGCGAGGGTCCTAGGGGTACGAAAACCAAAACTCCTAAACCCTTGCAGCTCCTATAGACCTACCCAGCACCTTTGAACTCCAAACGCTCTCCCAAACCCTCTCCCTAAACTCCATAAACACTCCCTCTTTGCTTCGGGGCCTTCGGGGCAATGCCCTGCTCTGCCCGGGCATTGCGCACCGCAGAAGTCAAAGCGGTGAGCTTGGCGAACCAACCTGGGGCTCAGGCTTTCGCAGCGTTGGGGGGCTGGTAGGGTCCCAGGGCAACGCATGATGCATGATGATGCATGATAATGCATAGAGTTGAGGTTACTACAAGTAGGGCTTTCGCAGCCTTCGTGGTTTTGGATCCCCTCTCTTTGTCAAATTGGCGGCTCTGTGGCTATAGGCTAATTACTTTACTGCTGATGAGTCCGAAGCCACGCCCGAAACCCGTCATCCTTCTTTTCAAGCCCGATGCCTAAGACATGGGCCCAACGATTCCAGGTCTGTGTCTGAAAGCCTCACCTCTCTTCCCCTTCTTGAGAGGGAAACCAGCATCTACACTTCGCTGGCCTTCCGCCTCCATGTCGCGCTGTGTCGCCGGCTGGGGCCTGAGTTTTCCCCGTGTTTACCCTCAACATGTCCCAACATGTCTCGAAGTCTCGACCCCAACTCGAAACTTCTGGCAGCGGAGATGTTATGCATGCCCCTGGAGCCCCTGCAAAAGCCACAACGGAGCGCCGATGAACGATCTCAGAGCTCTAAGCGCCTGTCCATGCGCTGATCATCAAAGACTGCGGGGACCTGATGTGGAACGAGGCTCCAAGAACTGAGGGCGGACGCATTTATGCCGCTAAGGCTTTGCAAAACCTTTGACGGACTTGATGTGGGCAAGTATGTGTGGGTGTGGGTAGAGTCTTTTGGTACCGAAACCCCAAGCCCGGACTGGTCTGGACCACACAAGCCCCTGATTTCTAACGACTGGAGCTTTGTCCCTTAAGGTTTACAGTAAGTGGAGAACAAACTTGTCCGAAGTCGCCAGACCATCCTCGACCCCAGTACATACAGCCTGCGATCACAGCGGGTCTCAGCCCTGAACGATTTGGTTCGCGGCAGTCGCTGCCAGACCGCCTTGCACCGTGTTTTCGTGTTCAAGGCTCAAGGTTTATGAGCGCCTCACGGAGACGTGCAGTTGCAGGTGCAAGTGCCAAACACTGATCGGGAAACGCACACGTGACATCCCAACCCTTTGACAACACAATGTATGGTATGGTGTGATTTGACTAAGCAGGTGAAGGCCTCCGTCACAAATGGCATGAACGGATGAAGAAGCTTCAGGGACACCTGTGCCGCAGACAGAGATAGCTCGCGCCCAAATCGAGCCAGTGACGCTCCCCAGGAAGACAGACTTAGGTAAAGTACTAAGTAGTACAGTCTTGTCGCATTCGTGGATGTTCCGCAAGATACAGGCAAGGCGTGAGTGTTCAGGTTGCAGTTGACAGAGTCAGCGCCAGAACCTCCAGGAGGTAGAGCAGGACTTTCTGAGCCGTGGCGGCCTTGAGCACAGCAGGACAGCTTCTGACGATGCTATCTTGGAGGAGGTGGAGGAAGATAGCCCTCATCAGCAAAGCATTATCAACGCGTGTACTGCAAGTTGCGCAAGTCGACCTTAGCCTTGGTCCTTCCCTGTCAGAACACCACCAAGAGATACTGCATTTTTGGTTTCTTAATGGATCCGTCCTGGCTCTTCAAACCCAATCCTACTATGATGAGAATGCAATGCAGGTACCAAGTTCTGAATTAACATAAACACTGGCTGCGCGATACAGGCCATCGTGCTTTGCTCCCCTGCACCCCAACCCCTTCGCACGTGCCAAGTCAAGTCTGCAGGATCCCACGCCTCAAATCTGCACCCAGCTGATACACAAAACCCATCCTAGAACTCTGTGATGGGGTTCATCATCAAACATAACTTGCAGTTGGTTAGCACTCAAATTCTTGCCGCCCTTTTGGAAAAGGATTCGCAACCCCGAAGCCCTACTTGCCCTTGCCCGCCGAAACGTCAAGACTTCGGACCGCAAGCCTCCGGGCTCTTCGGGTCGCCGCCTCCATGCACGCACATGCAAACGCAGACAAACAAACAAGCAAAGACACAAACAAAGACACAAACAAAGACACAAACAAAAACACACGCAAACAAAACGGGCTTGGTAGGCTTTCAGCTGTCCTCAAGGGCTTTCTTGGAATTGCAGCTACTGTAGGGCTCGCAGAAGATCTAACGCTTATAGCCTTTACACAGCATCTAGGGTTTATGCTGGGGTGTAAGGGCAGTCAGTGCTTCTAGCTTAGAGGGCTTCTGCAAGTGAAGCTAGTAGTGGTGAACACATCTGAAGCAAAGAGCGGTGCTGCACAGCTTTCGCCACGAAGGGCCAGGCAGCAACCACTACTCGTTGGAGGATGGAATTCTCCTGCGGCTATGAGCCCCAGTGAGCGGCCTAAGTGATCTTGGAGCCGGGTCTTGGAAGCCTCCACCTGGCATCATCGAAGAAGTTCGGTATCTTCAATAACTTCGTCCAGATGCATGCTTCGCGTGCCAAGAGTCGAGAGTACGGAAGGGAAAAGGTCTAAAACGACTTCAGATGGCACATCTTATACAACAATATGACACCCACACCCGAATATACATGATTTTGCAAGACTGTCTTGTTTGGCACGGCAAATAATCACAACGGGCGTACCTCTTTCTGGCGCATTGAGGGTGCAGGCTGCAACAGATGCCGCAAGCTCACAAACATGCATCCATTCTGCCCCAAGGCGCGGCTTTACAATGACCCGCGTCTCAGGAAAACGACTCAGAGCATCAGCTCTGGCCCCACATAGTCCGAGTCAAGCGTCGGTCTGCACTTAATGCTGACATCGAGTTTTGGGAGGCTCATGGCAAAAGCATCGCTCGATCTAGCAGGGTTTCTTTCTGTGCTGCTCTTGCGAGGCGAACTTCTGTCAACCTCAGAGGGTGAAGACGAACAAGACGAAGAGGAATCTCCATAGAGACGATGAATCACCAAATATATGTTAAAGACAGACGGATCTCGATGGAGCTTCTTCGATTTTCGACAAAGCATTAAACTGAGGCAAGCTGTACATTTGCCATGTTGAATGAGCAAGTCACTCCTGGTATCCCATCTATCAAGCCAGGAAGGCGCTCAGAAGAAATTACCAGTACACCATTCGCACCTCAACATCCTTGAGGTCCAGCAGCTGGCTGCGACGCTCAAGCGGTATCCTACCTGAGAGCATTGGAACGAGGGAAAGGTCCGCACATTATGACAGGATTGTCCACATAAGCGGTTCCTGATCCTGCGCCCGTCCCAGCTTGCCACCAGTTGCTGCTGGTCCACACATGAGCAGGGGTCTTGCCAGCCAAGGTGCCCAAAGCGTACCAGAAGGTGGCCACAATCTTCGTCACCCAGACCTGCGCCAGCGCAAGACGCTTAGGGATGTGGTGCCAGAGTCAAACTACAGCAGCCCAACCTGTCAGGGTACGTGCAGGGTAAAGAGCAAACAGCCGCAACAAACAGCGAGCTGTTCTGAGCATGAGCAACCCAAGGCTTCCAAGCATACGAAACTAACGCTTCCGGAACGCAGAACTCGCCTGTACAAACGCAAAGAGGATCGTCCAAAGCCAGAACGTGTAGGCGGCCAGGGCAATCTGGCAAATGCACTGGAACACGCAAAAGGCGAAATAGACCTCAGACTGCAAAGCTCAGTGGCAACCATGCTTTTGCAGCTCGCCGGAACGAGGCAAAGAATGGTATGCCTTGAAGGTTTCAAAATCCTCGGCCTGTCCGAGCTTGACAACTTCTACAGGAAAGCCACCCCTACATCTTTCACAGCGCAGACAGAACCCCCAAATGCGAAGTGTTTGGATTCGGCACAAATCTACACGAACGGTGTGGGGCAGTCACCCTCGCAAGAAAAATACTTCAAGTTTCTAGCCTCACCACACAATCTCAGTTGCTGTGAAAAGACGCAAACAATTTATGAAACTTATAGTTCACCTAGTTCAAGGATGTTCCCCATCCCAGAATCCCTTGTGGAGAAGACCTTCAAAAACCCTTTCAGATTGATTGAGTGTTTGTGTTTACGGCTCCTTATGTAAGACACGATGAAAAGAAGCACTAATGTAACCAAGTATAAGTAACGATTTCAAAAAAGAGAGCGCGCTGTCTCAAGACATCCTGGCCCGGGGTGCAGTGACCAGACCGCGGTTCAGGTGCTTGGCGCCCACGAGACCGCTGATGGGGCCTTGTAAACCCCTTCTGCCCCCAAAGGGTCTTATTACTTCCCTTCCTTGTCATTTCCAAGGCAGCTAAGCTATGAATCCCGTTATTGAAGGAGTGGGGATCGACGGGGATGAAACTGGGAATGGGCATTTGGCTTTGGTTTCTGATTCAGGCTTTGTAGGGCTCAGGGGTATGAGATCCTTCGTCTGCAATGTCTTGGGTGCCATCCTGTATGCTGTGAGGTACTAGGTTGGCAATGGTTCTTCGTCTTGTCTGTTCTTTTCTGTGGTGCTCTGGCATGGCCGGGTTTCTTACTTTCTTAACAGTCTGATTTCTGGTTCGTTGCTGCCCACCACAAAACCCCGCAAATCATCCATGAGCAGGCCTAGAATGAAGACCAAGAGGATCAGTGACCAAGTGCCCCACCTGCAAGAAGCCACTGTGCCACTGTGCAGCTACAACGAGTCACTACAAGTGCCATCTGGCTGCAGATTGACACCACAGGCCCCCCCTTTTCCAACCTTGTGTCGAAGGCAACGGCGGTAATCACGTTCAGCACCTCACCGTGTCAAGCCCTGACCCCTACTCATCAAAAGAAGCCTTGGTTCGGTACATTCAAATTTTTGCTTCAACCCTGGTATTGACCCTCCTCAAAACAGCCAACGTTTCCCAAACAACTAACCTCCGGACCCCACCCCTTCCTGCCCGCACTGGAATTGGGGGGGTCGAGTTCAACTGGACGGCTCCGGGGTTCAGGGTAAAGCCGAGGGTGCCGGGCTCAGGCGTGCTGGTTCTGAGGATTAGGACAGGGCTCTTGGCAGGACAGTCTGTGACAGGTGCTGATTGACATACGTCGGACTCTGGCCGGGCCCAGAGACGAGATGTCCCAGGGCTCCACAGCCAAGTAGTGAAGCCGGTGTGAACTGAAAATGATGATTGAAGCAGACCCTCTCCCTCTCCCTCTCCCTCTCCCTCTCCCTCTCCCTCTCCCTCCATCTCTCTCTCTCTCTCTCTCTCTCTCTCTCTCTCTCTCTCTCTCTCGGGGCTGCAGGAACAAACATAAACCTGGAATCCGGTCGTCTATCCCTCTAGAACTCTGTCTACATACTGTGCTATTCATGGACTCACTCGGTCGAAGCACTGCTCACAAGCCTGGACCACAAGCCGAGGCACCGTGGTCATGAGATTCACGAAGGCGAAGCACATGACTGCCGTTCGGTAGTTCAGGGCAATAAGCTCCTCGCTTCAAGTCACCGACTTCTTGGCTTTCTTACAAATGCCTTTTACCAGCTTCAGCCCACACTCCACTCAGCCAGATCCTTCCAACCCTCTGATGACGGAGTCTGGCTTAGTGCTTCTGGGACGTGAGATGTTTAGGGCCTAGAACAGCCTTTACAGGGACTTTCTGGGGTTTAAGGAAGTTGAGGGGAAGGTTGGACTTCACGGGTTTCCTACACCCTTAACCCTAAACCCTATAAACCCTAAACCCATAAACCCTAAACCCTAAACTTGCCCTAAACCCTAAACCCTCAACCCTAAACCCCCAACCCTGCTCCAGGCACATCCAGGCACATCCAGGCCTCCGGCGGCAGCGCAAAGACCGGCACCGGGGCCATCATCTGAGGGGCTCCGACGAGGCCGGGGCGCGGGCCACCTGCCATGGGTCCCAGATATCTTATAGAAAAAATATATATTTTTTGTATGATGATAGTACCTATGTTTATAATGTTCTACACACACAATATACACATATGCTACCACATATATCTATGTATATATTGTTGTCTATTGTATGTATTCTATTGTGTGATAAGGATTGCTTGACTGGGCTTTGGCGTTGCAGGGGTTCTTCAAGAAACTTCAAAGTTCGTCTGTTTCAGGTGAGTGTGCTGAGAAGCTGATTGCCGGAAGCAGCGGCAACCGCAAGGACAACTACAGTACGAGAAGACTCAAGAGGTCGAGGCAAAACTAAATAGACAAAATTACACTTATCCCCTCTCCCCCATGCCCATGGCCCCATGCCCATGGGGCAACTCATGCCCGGCGCACCGACGGGGACCCCCTGCACCTGGGAATGCTTCTGGTGGACAATAAAATCTGCGAACAAAATGACAAACACACACACACACACACACACACACACATATATATATATATATATATGCATATATATATATATATATACACATATATATATATATTTATATATTTATATTATTTATATTTTCATTTGTTTATGTATGTATATGTGCAATATTGAACAATATGTAAGAATGAAAGCCGCTGAGGTGCCACCGGCATCTCCCCACGCTCCGCCTGGCTGAGGTCTCCCGTTGGCCTCTGCAAAGCAAAAAGGAGCAAGAGGTGCTTGCAACGTTGAAGTGAAGGATGCAGGGTGAGAACATTTTCAAGATGAAAGTTAGACCTGATGCAGTGATGGAGGCCGCTGGTTGGAATGAAACATGCTCACGGCTTCGCAGATCCACAGCTTCCCACAGATGGCTTTAGAGAGCGGAACACAAAACTTGGTTATGCAGGCATGCGGCATGCAACGAACTTCACAAACCGACAGCACCGACTCTGTCTGAATTCGCGCGGTGCCTGTTCAGATTGTTTGTCCCCACGGCAGCCATCATGGGCAGGAAGGGTCAGGATCGAATACGTGCGTGTTGCACTTTCTTGTCACGGGCTTGAAAGGGAGGCGGCGATCAGACATCAACATGAAAAAACTCTAGGAGTTTCGACTTGGAACTTCAGCGCATACCGATGACGGAAACTTCAGGCGTCAGAAACAGTGGCAACATCAATTATTCCCTGGCCTGTCAGACTGATTCTTGCTTCAACAAAACGTGCACCCTTCTTATCCCTTCTGACTGGCTCATAAAGGCTCAAGCTGCATTGCAACGAAGGCAGGAGGCACGTACCAAGATGCCACATCCTCCTGCAAGAACTCCTTGATTTCCTGGTTCAGAAAGAAGCTATAGATGACTGTACGTAGATCCAGGAGCCTGAAAGGAGCCAAGTTCGACCCCAGAGGTTTACTCGGTGACCTACACGAGATTCCCGTAAAGGCTCACAGATCCGAAAGATCTGCCATCCGAAAACGGGGCTTGCGCCATTGCTTAAGCGAAGCATATGAAGAGTTTCTAGTATATTAACAGGAAAGCCCTAATGGACAAAAAGAACAGTTCCAAAACAATAAGAGAATCACCGGCATTCAAGTAGCAGAAGCAGGAGCAGTGGACGAATTACTTGCTGTGGTAACAATTCATCTCATAGCAAGCAACAATCACCATGGTGATGCAGCAAGCATGATGCACAAAACACAATCGCAAATCTACCAGGAACTGGCCTACTACCACTACTACGTTACTAGAAGATGGCGATGATGACTACTTCGACTACAGCTACAACGACGACTACTACCACCATCAGCAGAATTCGTCGATCTCGGGAGGGCATAATTTGTAGAAGCAGCCTCTCCCACCTTATCACAGGCTGGTCGGGGTTGCAGAGGTCGCTTTCTCCGCCCAAGCCAAATATCACGAGGCAGGATGAACTGCTTTCATCACAGGGAGATGACTGCTTGGTTATTCCATGTTGTTCCCATACAAACGCCGAAGATACGCACTGGACAAGCACGGACTCCACAAAGCCAATTGCCACCCTGAACATTCCTGAACACAATAACAGCCCCCACAACACAAATGGGCCCCAAAGCCCTGCGACACCCAAAACAGCCCTGGAAGCCAAAATGTTCGCAGCACAACGCCTACATGCCGCAAACGCCTGAAGCCCTCAAGGCCCAGCCATCTTCAAGTCTTCGAAGGCCTTCGTGGGCGGCGCGAAGCTGTTTGCCGACAAGGCCGCAGTGACGCTCTCGCAAAGGCCGTTGCACCTCTCAGCTGAGTCGTCGAAGGGGTCAGGGGCTTCATTCTCAAGCATGTCTAAGGTCAACTGCTCTGCGGTTTGTCAGTACTGTAGCTTCATGGTACTTCAGGAAATTTAAAATTTGATCGGGTGCTATGGCTTCATGGTGCTCTGCATAGTATCCAGTATACAGGAGGTGCCGCGTTGAAACAAGGTTTGCGGGGGAGAGGGGGCAGGCGACACGTTTGTAATCTGGGCAATGCTTTGAGAAACGTCCGACTAGAATGTCATACAATGTTACAATGTCCAACTATTTGCCAACGGCCCTGCGTTAAGGAGGTGACACGTCAGTCATGCTCTGTCGGCTGTTCGCTTCTGGTAAATTTCACGGACTATACGTCTGCATGCGCACATGCGTGCAGGCAGGCATGAAAGATTGCCAATGTTCCCAAAACTCGTGTACACACATGTACACATAAACTTGCCTGTATGATGCTGTGGAATGAAACATGGCACTGTCACTGGCGAAAATTGGGCTCAAGGCTTCGAGAGCAGTGCTCGCTCAAGCCAGGGCCTTGAACAGTTTGGGGCCGTTTGGGGTGTGAGGGTGCTAGGGTTCCTAGGGTATTGGACTGCTAGGGTTTTGCCGCGGGCACGGGCACCCTGGTTCGCTGTCGCATCTCTCACCTCTCAGCTGACTTGAGACTTCAGCTGCTGGTGGACCAGCTTTTCGATCTGACAGCCATCACTTGCACGCTGCTCTTCAGAACCTGCTGTAAGCCTGAGGACTCAGCATGGAGGCGATCTCCTCATCCGAGAACTGCATGCCGCTCTGGAAGTTCTGGGCATTCTTCGCGCTTGAACGGAGGAAAGGGGCTTGGAGGATACGGACTCCTCCTGACCCAGCCTTCTGCTATATATGACCATGAGAACATTCCGCACGAGCACCCACACGAACCAGCATGCACTTATCAGCGGCATACACTCCAAGCATGATCCACACATCTGTCACGAGTTGAGTAGGGCATGAACCGTAGTGATGGTCTCAGCATTCTTCTCATGCTCCGTGATGATGAATCGGCCGACATTCCAGATCTTGTTGGCAAAGGCCTTCGAGCACTTGCATATGAACACTCCTACAGCTTACAGCTTGAGGCGGCGTACGTGGGGCGATCAGAGGCCAACCCCAAGAACTACCAGAGTCCGGAATAAGTGCGAGTGGAGCCTAAGACATTTCGGGTGCCAGTGGTCTAGCGGCTTGGTCGCCTGGCATGTTTCTAGCCTTCCAACATGTAAGGAGGCAGACATGCCAGTGACACCTACTAGTACTGCGGGGTACGGGTTTCAGAACGACGGATGTCTTTCTAAATCTGAGTTTCTAGAGCCCTGCCCTAAAAACGGCGGGTGAGGCAGTCGTGGGTTTCAGTTAGTGTTGCTGGTCATGCGCGAGTTGGAGTCAAGGATTGCATTGTCGCTGAGGTTGTGCATCCATGAACCCAGAATGTCGGCGAAGTACCAATATACCAATGTCGACATTATCTTCGTAAACTGCAGCCACATACAGCCAGGGCCACCTTGGCATTCTCGAGGCTGCCTTTGCTGATCGGAACATCCATGCCAGCGACCTGAATCGTACAGAAAATCGTACATGTTTGTTTGTTGCAATCTTGAAGCTGTTCTTGTACTTGGCGGCGTGCTGGAACCGTAGCTGAACCCTCTAATGTCAAACTCGCCAGTATGCGAGGGGAATTCGCGGATATCAGATGTATGTGCTTGGCAGATAAATTATGGAAAACGGAAGCGCTACTATTCTCGGTAAACAATTGAAAGCATGATGCAGGAAGCGGATGCAAGAGGCACTGGCACAAAGGTTGCTGCGAGCCTATGTTGCTGTCTATGGCTCCCTTGGCAGCAACACCGCGTCCCCACCCCAGTATTCATTAAGCGTATCATCCTGGTATTACCTTAGATCTTGTTGTGGGTTACGGGTGCTGCAGGAAGTGTCAACAAGTGAGTTCACTTGTCTTTTCGCCGTCACGCAGGCGTATAGTGAGCAATAAAGGCCCGCGTGAATAGTAGTACAATAGTCAGCGAAGCGAGCCCCCTTTAATTAAAATATTATCAGTGCACGCATGAATAGAAGTATTGTAAGTGCGATGCAGATGGAAAACATAACTGGCTCGGTGGAAAGATCAGGCACCGACTTTGGGAAAATCGGTCACCGATTTTGTAAGTGCGATATAATGGTTTATTTAAAGGCACTTTTTTCGCTTGGTTTTCCTGCGTCCTTTCACGCCTATAAAACCAATCTGATTAGGCCAACTTACGACATCTCCCTCGATTATCAGGAGTCTTTTTAGGATGGCAATCCTGTGTGTTACCTGGGTCTCCCGGCGCTGCTCGTCAGCAACGCGTAGCGCAGGGCATCCGTCCCATAGTCAGCGATGGCGTCCAGGGGGTCCACGACGTTGCCTGCCAGGATCTCCGCAGCTGTTGTCTTGCATGGACTGTATGGACTGTATGGCACACGGCGCTGCTTCAACCGAAGTGCTGCACTTAGTTTTGGCTTTTTTGACACATGTGCAAGTCAGAGCCCATGGAAGAGCAGCAAAGAACTCTGAGCAAATCCGAACTATACATTCGCAGAGATGGGCCTTTGGTCTTGCTCATCTTCTGGCCCTTCTCGTCCCGAACCAATCCATGAAGGTAGATCTCTTTGAACGGAGCCTGCGTGAAGGGAAAGCTCTAGGAGTTCGCTTGGGGTTTTTTGGGGGATGTGAGGCTGGGGCTCTGTGTTTGATGGGGCCGGCCTTGTCTGTGAGCGTGAGTCCCATCATCACCATGCGGGCCACCCAGAAGAACAGGATGTCCTGGCCAATGAGATAGGCCAGAAGCATGCACAGTACGGGCTCAATGCTGGATCCACATTGATGTCAGTATGCAAAAAATTGCTGCTGTATATATGGCTTACGCATCGTGGAAGGCGAAAGCGAGCCAAGCAAGACGTATCCAGTCTCCATCATCGTGGCCTCGGCCGAGCGAATAAATCCAAAACATGAGCTCCAGCATGTGCAAACCTCGAGCCTGGACTCTGACATCGCATGATATCGGGTGGACTCGATGGGCTGAGTTTTCTCCAGGCCACGCAATGCCCCTATAGATGCCCACTCCCAAAGCCTACCAGGAACAACGCCCAAGCCCCAACCCGTTTGAAAACGTTTTTAACGGCGGCCAGCGGGGTGGGGGGTGGGGGTGGGTGCAAGGTCCCGGACGTTCATTCGAACCATCTTTTCATTTCCACACGCTTTGGACCCCGGTTGCAAGGTCACTGTGAGCATTGCTTAACTCCCTGTCGGCCCTCTGTTTTGTATGTGCTCCGCAAACTAAAGTGCATTCACTTCACAAGACTCTTGCACCCACAACTGCAACCTCGAATGCTGAAGCCACCTCATACTGTGAATGCCTTCTCATATGCGCATTCTCTAGGGCTGGGTCTGGGTAGTACTTGGCGTAGTCGCCCGAGGACTCATCTGGCCAACCCACAGTGGCGAAGGGCCAAAGCCCTGACCTCCAATTTTGCTTATTCTTGCAGGGCTTTGAGGCCTTGAAGCTTCGGTCCGAAACCCCACGGGCCCTTTTTCCTTGATTTGGGCGGGGGGGGGGGGGGGGGGGGGCAGCACGATGGGAACTTAAATGACGTACGTATCCTCTGAAGCCGAGCTCTACAGTTCGCACACTTCTTTGGGACCGGTTCTGTACAAGTAGTGGGTGTACCGGTGCATGCACTCGCATAGCCAGTCCCATTTCTGCGCTCCCCGGCGAGAACCAAGTGTCGAGGACATCATCTTCCTGCCGTAGCTCGACGTCCTCATCAAGCCATGCCAGAAAAAGAGACTTCAGCATTCGGCAAGGTGTGCCGGAAAATCCAGGTCGCCCTAGCTGGGATGCGCACGGTGACTAGAATGATTGTCTGCAATGTACGGCTCTACAGCATGGGGAAGTATAATGTCCGAGGCCTTGCCGGGTTGCGCGTGCATGGCCACCATGTACAATTCGCAACCCGGAGAGCTAATAGTATTCAGTCTGAACAAGTGAGCCTCCCCAAACTCCTCGCGGGCTGCTGCCATAGCCTCCCAAGTGCGACCATAAGTGATCTACGTTGCTGCCTTTCGCCCCAGTTCACATGGGTTTCCACGTGTGCAGTTCCTAGTTCGCAGCTGGCAGAGTGCATTGTGCGTGGCATGCGTGGAGTTGTCTGCTGTTATCTGCTGTCATCCAGACACCGCAGTCCTTTTTGCCCACGCTCCTGGGTCCACGCTGCGAACCGATGCCGCCCAAACTCGCTTCGTTTGTGAAAGCGGCGAAAGCATGCTAGTGTTCAGGGTAACCGGGTAGGTAGCTGGTATTATAGTGCACTTGGTGTGCATGAACCTCCAACCACAGCTACACAAAGGTATAGAAAAACATAAGGGCACCTCACGCCAGTTAAGAACGCCAAGAAACAAAACTCCTGGCACCGCCCAACACCAAACCCAAGCCCGTCATGCCCACAACAAAGCGCTGCAGTGCGCGGACTGCAGCTGTAGTACTGTCTGTCACCGTCTACTGCAGAAAGATGCGCATCAGAGTGCACAGCGGCTATCTCCGCTGATCCCCGCGGTGCGTCGCGACCCGACCGATCTCGACAGCCAAAGCCTGCAGCACACAATCTTGAAACTTGAGCCCATGTCGCACTGTTACTATTGTGTCTCCTGCTTTCAGGCTCAGAGCCTTACTTAGGAGACCCAAAAGGGACCAAACTTAGATCGTTCCACACATTCCACACATTTCTACACATGCAGCACATTTTGGGGGGCCGCCGCCTGGCCGCCTGTCAGCTCTTGGCTGCGGCGCTTGGCTTCTCGCCCGGACGGTCGCCGATCTTGCAGTCCTTACCTGGGGTGCCCCGCTGAGGGCTCAGGAGCTTTAGGGGTTTTGGGAGTTTAGGAATATATATATATATATACATATATATATATATATATATGTATATAGTTTTTAGGAACTTCGAGCAGGTTCAGGATTAAAGCTGAAAGCCATTTTCTCTACCCAGCCATGATCCGGTTCTGTAGCTGTTGAAAGACCAGCCTTGGGCCTTGCCCCCGTGCAGATGCTACAGTGAATGCTGATGTGAGTCTAGTCGCATGTCAAGATACCGAAATACCCCAGCAAGTTGGCTCTCAAACAATTGGGCGGGAGGGGGGGGGGTTGTGTTTTCGGCTTTTGAGTCAGGTTTCCTAGAGGTAGTCTTGCATTGCACCATGTCAAGCCCATATCCACGGACAGCCGATCAAAGCAGTCGCCAAGTCTCTGCGTTTCTGTACGCTCTTGTGAGAGGGTCGGTAGAATATGTGCATAATATATATATATATATATATATATGTGTTTATCATACACTACCGTTCTTCACAAGTTATGCCCAAGAATCGATTGAAGCAGGATGCTGTATCTACTCAGAACCTCCCAGAGCACAGGAGCTAAGAAAGGGAGCTGCTGCGAGGCCCGGGCAGTCAGAGTTGGGCATCGGCAGCTGGACCGGTGCACCACGCGAGGCAGCAGAAGGGACTGCAAGCAGCTGGGGGCTGGGGGATGGGTTCCGCAAGGATCTCCAACACGGAAACCAGACTGTCGACTCTAAAAAATGCGTCTCGAGAGCAAGGACCCTGGTCAGCGCTTAGGTTCAAAAGAGTACCGCTGCAGCTCTAGAGGCTTGACAGCACTTGAGACGCCTTGTCAGTCAACCTTTCCTCGAATCACCCGCATGATGGTCGTGCTTAAGAGAAAGAGTAATGTGAAGGTACATAGTAAGAAACAAGCTGCAACTAACCGTATGGCAATAAGAAAAGCCAACAGCTGTTAATATAGCAGCGGGTATACACATTCTTCCGGAATAGAAGTAGTATCAGTACGAGGAAAGGACTTGTAATGGAAACCGTAGCATACATAATCACAGCTACCCTTAGGAGTAGAAGGAGCCGCATGAGCAGCACTAGCAGTAGCATGCTGGCGGCTGCTTTCGTAAACGGCTACGAGAAGCAGTAGGGAAAATCAATGCAACTACGTAGACACAAGATATCATACATGTACATGTTTCCATGCAACCGTCCGTTCTTGGTGCCACACAGACTCAGATCAAAGTCTAACAGGAGGCCTTGCGCAGGCGTGGAGCTCTGCAACTTTGCCTGGAGATCCTTGGAGCTTGGGGCTCAGCTCCATGCCTTTCTGCAGGTACTACTGCTATACATATGTCGCAACAAACGAAGACAGTCGAGTCACTGAAACTGTCAGCACCCCTGCGTGGGTAGAGCCATCTGCAAAGGTCCAGAAGGGAATGGCATCCACACCAGCGCGAAGGCATCTTGGCGGTCGGTGCTTCACGAAACCAACAGCACATCCACATCCCCTGTCGTGAGTTCTCCGATGTCGAGCACTCATGGTGTCCACATGTGCACACATCCCGTCGCAAGACAGCACAGCGCTAGAATAATTGCCAGGCGAGAAGCCGAAGCGGATCCGACTGCGCAGAACCTCATTTGACTCGAACCCCAAGCACGCGGATCTCACGTTTAAGCCAACGCAAGAAACTCCACAGCTCTTCTGTTTCAACTTCAGCCCTTTGGGTCCCTGCGGCAAGGCAGGGATCATCTACAGACATGTGCCGAGGAAAACTCGGAGCAGCACGTTCATCACATTCCACGTAGGGCACCTTGAGGCTTTGAGATGAGGAAGAAAGCAAGTACGATGAGTATGTTCAATCCTCCTCAGCATCTACCCCAAAACAGGTTTGAGCCAATCTCCACGCACAGAGGTGGGAGTTGCTCTTATTGCCTTTTCCTCTACAAGGCCTTGGTCGACCCGAGAGGAGGGGGCGGGACAGCAGCCAGAGCATCAATATTCAATATGCGTCACGGTGAAGCTCCCTTGCAAAGAACCAAGCCCTGCACCATCCTGCACCCCACTTGCACCAGATCGGCATCTTACCTCGGACCCTTGCCCTGAACGTGCCTTAGCCCACGCGGGCTGCCCGAAGACCTGCTGGCATTTTGAACGAAAGAGGCGTCAGTGGATGAGCCGCAACCCATGAGGTGGATGATGGGCAGGTTTGATTCTGACAATTCTGCGTTGGGCTGATTCCAGCTGTATAGCGCCTGAGGGGCGCACGCCATGAACGAAAAATCAGTCAGATGCAGAACACAGGTTTCCGAACAATCCTACCAAAATCCAAAACCCTAGACGCCAAACCCCGAATCTTAAGCACCCTCTGGAACCAAGCTTAGAACGACCCCGTGAAGCCAGCACTCAGTGGAGAGGCCTGCCGCTGCACGTCACAAGCAGGGCACCAGTAGGTGCCGTAGAAGACTGCGCCGCCTCAACTGAGTTCACCCGTCTCCCTTCAGGAGCGGTTTTAGGGGAGGAAGGTGCCCCCCCCCCCCCCGGTGCACTGTCCACCACGCGAACCTTCCTGCAGTCGTCTGGCGACCGTCAGCGCCTCCGAAGCAGCGCTGGACTAGGTACACTATAGGTCACTAGGTACAGAATGGCGTTCGGGCCGGCCGCTGAGGAGTAGGTGCAGGAGTTCAGGTGCACTTGGAGTCAGAATGGCAGAACCGAGAGCCTGAATCCTGAAGACCTGGCTCGACAATCGCAGATCCAATACTCAAGCACACCTGCAACCTGAGATTCCACGTACAAGCATGAACCCCCCCCCACCAAAAAAAAAAAACTCCAGTCTGAACCACATCAAGGCGAGCGTCGCCATGGACAAAAACCCCAATGCTTATATAGGTAAAGTACTTGACTGCAATCTGCTTGTTTCACTTCCTTCTGCACCTCGGTGTCGGAGTTGGTCCGCACCGGCGGCGCAACGGCAGCAGCTGCTTCCTCGGGGTCAGGCCTGGGCCGTCCGGCGCGCGGACTCAACACACTCGGGTGCTTGACGAATCTAGAAAAAATGGGAGTGTAAAAGTATTTGTCTGGCTTTGAGCGCATAAGCTTTCCGGTTGCCAGGGGTGTAGATGGATGAAACGGATATAGGGACTGAAGGTGCAACAGCCTTGCTCTGAGGCGACATCCTCTGCGATCGTCATCGGGACCCCTGTTGGAGTTTGGGCCAAGAGAGCCCCCCGGCCCCTCAGATGCACAGAGCCTCTGCTCAGAGTGGAAGGCGCACAGTTTCAGACTCAAAGGCTTTCAACGGAGCTTGCTTGGGAACATGGGGGATGATCACACTCCAAAGGATCCGACTGGCAAGGGCAGGGGGTATGGTCCGAAATTTCTATCAGAACTTTCGTATGACTCAAGGCCTTGTTTGACCCTCGTGAGCTCGGGGTCCGGGCGGCAACCCCACCATCCTCTCCAGCCCGCGCAGGCCCTTGAAACCTGCAGGGGGGTTTGGGATGGGTCTTGGCATGGGTTTGGGAGGAGGAGGTTCAGGGTCTCAGGCGTGGTTAGCGCAGAGAGTTCTGGCAGATGTGCTGCGTTCCCGCGAAGGGCCTTGCCAGAAATGGCGCAGCGGCGCAACTGTCTCGGAACTTACGCCGAGATTTCAAGATACAGGTATCGGGCCTCTCTAGACAACGCCTGAACCCTCCTTGGGATGCCCTTCTGGCTGCCCGAAGCACGCATTGTACCAATCTTGAACCACCCCCCCAGCTTTTGGGGGCCCCTCCCTAAACAAAGACACCGACCTGGGTAGAGCTCGTATGGCGGCGCGTCTGGGGAGCTCGGCTCGATAGCCACCGCCCAGGTAGGGAAGCTGGTCCTGACTCTTCGGGTCATGGGCTTTCAGAAAGAGCTTGGGATTTGAGGCGTCGGTTTGAGAACCTTCCGGCAAGCTTTGAGGCCAGTGCACCGGGACAGTCGCTGGAGTCCATGGGGATTTATTTGCTGTGTGCTACTCAACACTTCCCTCAAGACCAGACGAGGTTGGCCGAGTGGGCGTAACTCAGGGGATGACACCGGGCAGTGGTCTTTTTACTGTTGCAGCTTGCCATTGTCAGTACAGCATTGTAATTGAAAAGGCTGTTCTTTTTGCTGATAGCTTCTATTCTTACGACGATGCTTTTGACGGTTACGATCACCAGTGACCAGTGCATCCCAGCGGCACGCCCGCAGCTTGGCAAAGCCCTGGCTCGGCATTCTCGCCACGTGGGTCGCACTCCACGTATCGAACATAGGCCTGTTTCACAGGGCGCACTGAGGAATCTACAAATGTCTGGTCTTAGGGGTAGTGGGCTCCGGGCCGGCTGGTGCTGCAATCAACATGAGGCATTGCACTGAAACTCCCTCCCTAACATCAAGAGATATAATTCGTGCTCGGTGTACACAGCTTTGTGTCGGAGAGCACTAGAATCCCAATCCGTCAAGAACTCAAGCATATGGGCATTTCAACACATACTCAAGAAGGCACGCCAACCGACTTATGAGGAAGGCGCGACAAGAAAACACACATCTTCTGGTGCACTGCGCATCCTCTTCTTGAAGTTTTGGGTGTAGCAGCCGGGCTGTATTTTCAACTTGGGGCTTGAGGTATCCGTGATAGTCTCTGGGAAGCCAGGGCTGTGGAGCAACGAGGGGAGTAAGTAACGCACCACGCACGCCGCCTTGCTGCCGAAGACCTGACGGCCCAGAGCCTGCCGCTCCTGGATGTTTTGGGTCGGGGGCCAGATAATAGCATGCTTAAGCCCTCAACTGCGGATCCCAAATGCCAGCGCCACTCCTGGTCGCAGTAGGGGCACCAATATGCACCTAAGTCTCAGCACGACTTTGAGCAGAGGCAGCGCACCGTAGACATGGAGGTCACTAGCCATATCAGCAAATCAGCAGAAATTCCGAACCGGGCTATGCCCGCACCTAGCTGGATTCAGCGTGGAGTTTCCATGACAAATTTTCGCAGTGATCCCTGCACAAACCAGCCCTTGACCTTACACAAGCCATCGAAGCCAGCCGAATTGAATGGGAAATGCCTGTAGGCCCAAAACTTAAAAGGATCGCTACGCGAACTTCCTCATCGATATTGCCAGTGTGCCGAATAGCACAGCTCGCTTCTCTTCCAGCTTCCTGCGTCGGGGGTCAGACTCGGCAAGTTTACTCGGGAAAAGTACACCTGCCAGCGGTTCCGGTCATCCTCTGTGGATGCACTGGCGCATTCTATAGGCGTTTGTTGACGCTGGTGAGCTGCACAGGACATGCCAATCAGTCGGACTCGGGCGCACATTATTCGGCAACGACTAGATCGCCCTCCTGACAATCCAAACAGAAAGCCACCATTGCGCTTGAAATTGTATCGATGGGGTTTCGAGAGCAACCCACAGCAGTCCCAATGGCACCCGACGATATCTACTCCCGACTCTCTAAGTAGATAAATATTTAGACAAGGAGGCCTGGCAACTGCAAGTGCCCGCGAAGAGGACTCTTGTCGAACCTGCGGCAGACTCCTTGCAAAGCGTCGAAGACGGTTTATGCTTGGGGCTCCGGGATGCTTGCTTTGAGTAACCCTAAAAGTAGACCTGCCTGTAGTGGATACGAGAAAGGCACATTCGGATACTCATTCGAACTCGGAAATCAGAGTGACGTCCTCGAGCTCTCGGTTTGTACCTGAGAACACAGAATGGTGTTTGAGAGATTTGAAGATTACTGAATACGGCAGGATGGTGGGATGGTTTCACAACCCAGAAACTAAGCTGTACGTCGTACGTCGCTGATCGCAAACGGAGGAGGCACCTCTTCCTGCAGCTGACCAAGTAGGATCCCCCTAAACCCTCCTTTCAGCCCCTAGACCCGAAACCTGCAAGACTCATAGACTAAGCCTCCCTAAACCCGAAACCCCATCTTGTCGTGGATCCCACCTTCTGCTGCTCCGCTCGCTTCAGAACCTGCGCCAGCTTGCTGGGCCCGGGAAGGAAGCAAGCCCCAGCAAGCCCTCACTTAGCCTCAGCCGTTGTAAAGCACGGCAATATTTCAAACCTCTGATCGCAACCCCTACCGTCTTAGATCCTCACGCCACGAAGCCCGTGCCAAAATGCAGTTCCCTGAGTGTCAAACCTGAATGAAGCCAAAAGGAACCCAAAGCTCTCAAAGGCATTTCATGCACAGTCTGGGACCTCCAGAGGCACAGCTTCAGCAAGAGACGGTCTCAGCAGGCTCCTTAGCCACTTTTTCGCGACGGGCAAGGCTGAAGGCATCTAGGCACCCTCAAACTGGCGTTTAATAGACCCATAGAGTACTTACCTGCGCCTCTAGCAGAAGCTTTGATGCGATGCCCCTGATGTGAGGCCCCTCCAGACTCCAGACTACCAGGTTGTTTGCCAAGCTGCGCAGCCATCAGCACTGCTGCTGCACATGCTGCGGCAAGGCCACGGAATCTGAGAGAGCGAGGGCGAAGGTGGGACATGTTCGTGGCGATATGAGTCCAGCGTGCTCGGTAAACCCCCGCATGAATGGGCGACAAGTAATTACCAACCATGCAGCAAAAACCGTGTACTGAAAGCCCCACACCCCAAACTCACAGTGTCGGTAACACAGAAGAAGACTCACAAAAGAATGGGGCGCTGTCACTGCTTAGCAACTGCGCCCAGTCAGCTGCTCCCGCAGGTTCTTCAACACCTGCATTGTTGTGTGGAGCACAAAACGGGAAGGGCAGGCTGGGAGTAGATTCGGGTTGTACAACACATCGGTTTATAGTTAGATCCACATGGTTACCTTCGCGCACTTGCTCCGTCAACCAGTTCCTGTGACCCCAACCATCCACGACTCAAAGCCTAAACCTGGCACATCAAGTCCTGCATCAAGTGAATCTTGGTCTTAAGTAGTCATAGATAACCAGGAGTCGGTGCCTGCGTCGCTAGTGGCCGATTTGGCTCGTCGCAGCGCAAGCCTGCAAAGGGCAAAACCAGCCACAGCAGCGTTAGAACTTGGACAGAAGTTGAAGAGTGAGCCGGCATTGGCAGTACCAGCAGAGCTCAGCAGCTCCCCCAGAAATCTCAAGAAGAAGCTCAGCAAGTTGTGGCCAGTCCAAGGGTCCCTCAGCGCAACCCGCTCTAAAGAATTTCTCCCAGTCTACGTAATCCTAAGGAAAGAATCAAAACAACCCTTTCTGATGGCTTCTGCTTCTGGGTGCAAGGTATTGGATGGGTTGCTGTAGGGAGCTGATGTGAGGCTATAGATTCTTCGACAGCGACAATCCCGATGTAAGCAATCTCAAGCCCTTTTATTGCCCTCAGCTGCCTTTTGCACAACTTTGGAGAGCTCGGATGTAGGACTATTTAGGGAAGAGTGCCACGGTGGGCCTCGTCAGGCCTTAGCCCCTCTAGAAAGGATGATGCCAGCACCGCAACCCAAGTCACCCAAAACCCTGCCAGCAAAGTTGGGAGCCCTGGAAGATCCTCAAGTCAAGCCCGGGGCGCCTACATCCCAACGACCTTTAAAGCTTGGGATTTAGGTTCATTTGGGGTTTGGGGGGCATCAGGGTCGCATTTCTCCCGGACACTCAAAACCCTTAGCGACAATCTGAAGCCCAAACCTTGAACCCTAAACCCCAAACCGAGTTCCTCAAGCCTTGGCTGGTCACCAGACACTGGCGCAGCAAAGAGAGGCGCCCGGAGGCCTGGGTGCGACTTCTGATAGGACTTTTCGTACAGGGTTTAGGGTCCAGGGTACCCAGAGAGCCCAATATCCCGTAATTCATTCATCTTCTGCTGAGTTCAATCCGGGCTCTAGAATCTAGCTGTCATGAAGGAAGAATTCGAGGTCTTTGGTCGTGGCACTTGGCATTCTGGCATTTTGAAGGGATGTGCTGAGCATCGCCTCCTCCCCTCATATGGTCGGCTAGCAATGATTAGGATCCCCTTTTGGTTACCTCAGCACAGGGCCTTGTACACAAAACGGGCACATCATTTAGACAAGCCCCACCCACCAACAGAAAACGCATTGGAGATTCACAAAAGGTGTGTACTTGTTTTGGGGAACATGAGCTGTGGTCAAAGTAGTAGAGCTGAGCAAATAGGATGGAAACCGCGCGTGTTGCAAGTACTGCCCATGGCTGTCATTCCTATACAGCGGACATATTCAAGCAGAGCCATGCTGGTTAATTGCTCACCTTCGCACTCCGAACCCTAAACCCCAAATAGCCCCTATGCCTATGTCAATCTCTGCCCGTCGACCTCCTAGGACAATGCCGAAGGCGAAGGCGAAGGCCCCAAGCGCCCAGCGGCGTCGAGTCATGGCCGATGGGTTGCCACTTATGCCGCTGCTGGGTTTGGTCATTTGATGAAACAATCTTTAACCTTTAACATTAGAACCAGGAATGTAGTGAGAAGAAGGGGCGTAAGGAAGGACGTGTGAGCTGTGCGTGTGTGTCTGTAGGGAGGTGGCTTGAGGGGTTGCAAGCAACTTCTAGTGAAGCCTGTCCTCAGGGACTCAGGGTGCAATTCAGTAGCTTTGCTTGTGATGCCGACTTTGGCCCTCCGAGCGACACGGGATGGCTCTTCCAGACAGAAGCAGGGACAAGACATCCTGGCAGCTCGCAGGTTCAACTGATCACCAGCCTCTTCCTCAGAGCGGGCCACGAAGTACTTGTCGCTGCCGGGCTGGTTTGTGGGATAGTACCTGGTCATATCCGACACCTACCAAGCCGAGATGAACCACGCAAGCTTTCTCACTCTTCCTTCATCTTACGGCCTTCAAGGCCAGCACTTCCACGCGTAACTACACGGCTCTCCTGACGCGCCCAAGCTTCCGAAACTGAGGCATCGGCACAGGGATGCGATGGCCCCACCAGAGTTGCCTACACAGTACCCAGGATGCTTTCTCTACAAACTCCGGCCGCAAGACCGTAGGACTCAGAGTGGTATTGCACGAACAAAAAATGAACATCGCAAGCAGAAAGACTATCAACAAGACTACGAGTGACAGTGACACAAACGATGAGCCTTACAAAATGCTCATATAAGCATGCTAGTGAGTATAACAAGACATAGCATCAGTATTGAGAGATATAAATACTAGTCACGAATCAGAATCGTAAGAGAGCCAAATTGAACGCACATGTGAATGACCACGAATGCCAGTGTACCATCAGGCCTCTGCTGAGTTTCGTTCTTGTGGAACGAAGAAATGGGCATGTGTTGAAAACAATTCTGGCATTGCATTTGTGGGCGTGGCGCTCAGAGCATGTATGCCCGTACAATGATTACGTGCCACTAGTGTATCCGTCCAGCCAAAGCATCCGCGCGAAACGATTACGTCGATGTCTCTCGGGGCACGATGGTTAGGCGAATCGCTTTCAGTCTTCACGCGCGTTTGGGGTTTAGGGTTGAAGGTCCGAAGGAGGAAGTCAACGACGGCTAGCCGGCCTGTCCAAAGCAACCCAACAGTTCTCAATCTCACAAGCCTCCAACACAACAGGTGGACCATAAAAGGTGGGGTCCACCAGCGCTGAGAAAGCTGCTCTCCGCAAGAAGCGCCGCGGAAAAAGCAAATACCTGTTGTCGACGTATCGGAGGAACCAACATGCAAGCTTGTCAGGTGCCCAACACTGCCTCAATCCCCGCGCCCAACAATCCTCTTCCAAGCAGACAGCCAAGTTACACAAACTTGGCGACAACTGGTTGCCAATTGGACCGCCCCGTTTTTGCGAGAACGTCCGGCCCAAAACAGTAAACGATGCAAAGGAAAAGGATAACTGGACAATTTTGAGGACGTCACCCTGGAAAACTTTTCGGCACGTGGATGGTCGGTTTTTCATCGGCTTTCCACGTAGGACTCGGCCGTGAGAAGATGGCGATGTTTCATCAACCGTGAACCAAAAGTCACTGCGACACTTACCGCCAGATTGCTTGTTCTCAAAGAACCGGTTCAAGGCAATCTCACAAGCACGATTTAAGCGTGAGATCGGACTGGAATAAAAAAAACCAACCAGGTCATCGTTGACCGTAACATATTCTTGCGCATCAGAGTTGGACGTCCGGTCCAAAAAAGCGTGTAGCGAACACCAAAGGTGACAAACTGTTCCTGGTTCCGTACACCGTTTGAACCCTCAGCACGCACATTTCTTTGACCTGGCTTTGTCAAGCAGCTTTTTACCATTTTTGGGTGGCTGCACGGTGTGGAAGTGTAAAAGTATACGTAAAAGTCAATGTAAATGTAAGCCATCGACTGGCTGCTCGAAGCAAAACCGGTTGCTCGCAGCTGGTAGCTGCTCAGGGCAATATAGTTGCTCGAGGCATCATTTGACATCTTCCACCAACAATTTTGCACACCGCGCAACAAGAACTTGGCGTAGACTTGTCCCCATGCTGTTAAGCCACCAAGAGCTTGCAACTCGGCGACACATCCGCATCGAGAATGTTTGTGGCCATTGAACGGTGACAGTTCCCCAATGCCTTTTGTTAGCTTCTCCTCTTTTTACCACAGGTATGAACTGAACATCATCAGGCTTGTGACATTTTGTTTTTGTTGTTGGGCGCCCTCCAAGGGCTCACGACAATGACCGCATACGGAAGCATTGCCGAAACACACTTCGGGATCTCCCTACACATGTAGGGGAAGGCAGAAATATCGTCAATGGTGGAGCTGCCAGCTGCTATGCTAAGCCCAAGCACACTCCCAGTTTCATGAGCTGCCAGCTGCTCTGCCAAGTCAAGGCACGCTCGAATTTGCAGGTACGTTTCCAGCACCACACTGTTAGGCTCTTCGTTGGCCGCCCCCTAACAGTGGGCGGAGCGGCCCCCTGCGTACGTCTTAAATGAATTCAAAAGCGACTGATGTGATTTGTTTCGACCCTTGGTCCAACAGGGTTTGGTCCAGGTTTTGTGTGCTGCACACACACTATATATACTTCTATATATACTTCTATATATACTTATATAATTCTATATTCTATACTTCTATACTTCTATATTTCTATACTTATATATACTTCTATACTTCTATACTTCTATACTTCTACTTCTATTTCTATATTCTATATTTCTATTTCTATATTTCTATATTTATATTCTATATTCTATATTTCTATATCTTATTTGTTTATTTCTATATTTCTATATTTCTATATTTCTATATTTCTATATTTCTATATTTCTATATTTCTATATTTCTATATTTCTATATTTCTATATTTCTATATTTCTATATTTCTATATTTCTATATTTCTATATTTCTATATTTCTATATTTCTATATTTATATATTTATATATTTATATATTTATATATTTATAGATGCCTGACGGCAAGCTAGAGAGTTCTAATTTCGCAATCACTGTTGGGCTTCTCGCCTGGAGATGCACCAGGGCTGCTTCTCCTTCAGCCAATCCTGCCACGTCCTGGCGGTGGGAGGCCCTTAACTCCGTCTCTCAGCTCGTGCCAATGACGAGTCCCCGCAGCTCATGGGGGGGGAACCGGGCAAGGACTGTCTACATGGCCATGTTCCATAGGACACAAGGAAGCAGCGCCGAGGACACTTTACAAAACGATCCGGCTGGATGGTAATGTCGCCAGACCTCAGCTCAAAAAGCTGGTCACAGCCTTTCTCGGCCTTATTGGACCTTGTCATCTCCGCGACGAGCTTCTGGGCTGAGATTGCCTGCCAGTTCTCCCTCAGGAGCCGGCTCCACGGCGTCCATGGCCCGCTGAGCCATGACCTGGTAAAGGATACTTGTAGAAGTTTAGGGCTGAGGAATGGATACTTGGAGAAAGGAACATTATAGGGGCGGGGGGGAGGGGGGCTAGCTAAGGTTCTGGCAAGCATTCCCATAATTTCCAAGCACGTTACGCCAAGCCCTCCTAGATGATGCGGTGACGGCAAATTCAAACAATGTTCTCAATATTCCAAAATCGGAGGTGCGCAAGATGCCATCATGTGCCTAATCACAAACCTGCCTGCTGGTATCAGTCATGAATACCTGAACCATCTGCAAGCACTGAGCGGGAGAGTGCACCCATACTGCGTATGATGCACCCAGGGGAAAGTCTTCAAGTGCACATAAGCCTGCATATCGTAGAGGAGGCATTCCTTTGAGGTCTCAATTGTGCCGGTATTAGGTATGGCTCCTAAAACTTCAATGCCGGAGATGTTCCAATGAGCCAGACCTCGGTCGACACGAACCACTGATCAGAGAGCATGGGCTCAATGACCTCACCGCTCCTGCAACGATCGTTGAGGGTTTTGGGTTCCAGGCTATCGTTGCAGGTGCTCATGGCTGCTTATTTGTTCAGCTTTAGAGTGCAAGGCTTAGCCGTACAACCGAAAAAAAAACATGCAGTGTCTGCCTCTCGTTGTGGCATCTCTTTGTGTCTGCCGCTCGAAATTGCATTTGAGCCCTGCCCGAATTGAAACCTGAAACGCTCGAAGTGCAACCCGAAACATCCCTAAGCCTGTTCCCTTGCCAGCCTTTGCGACAACGGCACGCGCTGCATGTGGTCCTTCGCGATTCATAAGCACCGGCACCCTACGAGGCGCAACTTCGCCCCGCTGCTCTCTGTGACTCTGCGATGCTCCGTGGGTCCTCGACCTTCAAGGTTAAGCCTGCTTCTTCGAGATCAGCCCAGAGCTGCTTCCGACCTGAGCAGCGAAATGGAACTCAGTCAGGGATTCGCGAGATTCCGTGTGCCCTTCTCGGAATCTCTGCACCTCCATTAAGGGAAGCATTCTAAGGCCAGCGCAGTCGGCACGGTCCAAGCCGATGTACTGCGGAGAACCTGTCCAACGAGGAGACAACGTCCTTGCCAAAACACCCCACAAGCGCCCACAGAGCCACACCAGCTAGGAACCAAAGAACCAAAGGTAGCTGGGCCTAATGCTTCCAGCGTAGAGGCCATGGATCCGTCCAAACCAATCACCTTGGACAAAGTGGGAGGAAGTGTCGGAGGGCCCATCGAAAAACAGCCGTCAGCAAGGCTTGGCCGGGGCCCTGGCAGAGTGGCTCTCCAGCTTGTGAGTCTGCCCAATTTCAAAGTCGTTGAAGTCGTGGGCGGGTGTGATTTTCAGCGCCCCGGTCCCGAACCTGGGTTACTGCAAGCAGTCGAGGAAGTGTGGCAGGATCTGCAGGATTAAGCATTGGTCAAGAATCGAAAGGAACGCCCTTCTTGAATCAAGCTTTCCCCTGGCATTCTCAAGGCGCCCGGATATCCCAAATTGTTTCGGACCCGTGCCGAAAGGGGCGCCTTTTAGGGGAGTGGGCTTTGAATTGGTCTGCAAGGCTTTTGTTCCAAATTGAGGCCTTATGGGCAACTTGCTACTAAGCCCTTGCTCTGAGCAAACGACCCAAAGGGACCCTCATCCAGAACAACCTCCACGTGTGTCAGCCAAAACCCTGCCCAGGTCCACTGCTCCCTGTCCACATAGGCATCTGCAATCACTGGGATGCGTCGGCCTGCATGGGTTCATAACAAGGTGATTCTCGTCGGTTAGACCCACTTACGAACTTCGAAGATCAGGCGTGGTATGCACCCATAAAAACCGTGCAGAACTGCGACTGCGAACATCACAATCAGTACTTCAACGCCTTCCAACCCTTTCCCCAACCCCCCCCCCCCTCCCCCGGCCCTGTTCTGCGCAAACCGACCGGAGCAGCCTTAAATGCAGGGGGCTCCTCCCGGGACCGGTGTCACCTGCCCCTGACACTTTTTTTCTGGGACCCCCCGCCCCACCCCGCGGGCCCTTTTTGGGACCTTTCCAACCTCGAGCTTTCTTGCAACCCCCCCGCCCCCAAACCCCTCCCAGGACCGCTTCGCATGCTACACGGCCAGCCCGACGGCCGCGCGTAAGCATTGACAATTATGCTTGTCAAACGCGCAAATCCTCATGAGAACGGTTGGAGAGATGTTCATTACATTGACCACAAAAAGCTCGCAGTTGAGATGCTCACACTGCGAGCTTGCCACTAAGTCAAGAAACACATTGCTGCCAGCAGCCCTCCCTCATCCCACTCTTCCAACTGACCCATTTCACAGGTGGTACTGCATATAGAATGACGGGACACCAAAGTAACCTTGACAGCGACATCGAGCTGTCAGACACGCAACATACCCTGTAGCCACCGGCTATAGACGGGCTGTACCAAGAACTGCGAGGCGGCTGTGCGACCGTACAAGCATAAGCTGTGTGCTGTGCTATCCTGGCGTGTATGAGTTGCGACTCCCGTGACGCATCCCACCAGCTGAGCAACACCTCCTCCTACCCTTCTCTCCAAACAGAAGCCTGAAGCAAGACTGTACAATCTTAGTCTTGGAAATGTCGATATCAGAGTTGCGTCATGTTGCGGCGTGTGTCGGATTTGGACCCCTCGGACCCTGGATTGGCACGAGGACGTCCTTGCCAATGAGGTGCTCATAGCGCGGGTCCTTCCATGCCAAGGGTCACGGGACCCCGTAGGATGATTAGGAAGAGCATCGTTCGGCGCAGTGCGCAGGTCACGCAGACAACCGGGGAGTCGTTTTTAGGGTCATTTGTTTGGGGGGGCCTCCTTCCGGCACAACTTTCGTCTCAACACATCCGCCCTCTCCTCAGGGTGCACGCACACGGCCGTGTCACCCAGGATCGTCTCGGGTCGCGTTGTTGCAACCGGGATGAATTCCTGACGCACAGAGTCTATGCCAAGACGCGATAGTCTCTCCTTAAAGAACCTGGTGTCGTTTGGCCCGACTGCCTATGGCATATATTGGGCACCACCAAGAGCTCATCGGGATCGAAGGGAGAGGACTGGCTTGGAACGCACACACATTTTACTCCGAAGTTGCGCATGGATGTCCTGAAGAGAGAGAAAGGGAGGCCGCGGCTTCTATCGGACGTCGACACCAAACAAGGTCTGCAACATGAGCCGATTGAGCTCGTTGTTCGATTTTAGGGTGTAGTGATAAGAGTCGAGCATGAATGACTTGGCCGGATCGTCCATTTCTTTCCATGCCGCTGTGATTTTCGAGACGTCCCAAATGTGCCAACCGTGCTCCGCAAATCTGTACTTCTCGTACATATCTGCATAAGTCTTGTCGGCCCAAGCAGTGAAGTTTTTGGGATCGTCCTTCCGCGTGAGCAGCCGGGTTTTCAAGTACAGCTTGGCTGCAGGACATAACTCCTGGATCTGCCCGAAAAGCTGGGCGACGTCTTCTGGCGCCCATCCAGTGAGCTCCTCCCACCCGGGATGGTACACTACCTTTGCAAGGAACAGGAGTCTCAAGGCAGGTCGTGTGACTTATGTGGGGGAGTGCAACGGTGCAACGCAGCCCTCTGTTTAAAGCCGAGCTGCATAGTCTGGCTTTAGCTCAGCAACGACTCTTGCAAGCTGGGACACGTTGCTTGCAGTCCACGTTGCAGGTATGCGCAGTGGGTCACACTTGTTTGGCGCGCATGGGAATCCGCAGAAGTCGATGCTGGTGCCATTCGAATGCCAGTGTCCTTGCATCAATGATGACCCAAACTTCTGCAAGTAGGTGATCGCCATGTTCTTCTCAGGGTTGCGATAGTAGCGATGTTCGACCGTATTTGTGGGTTTAAAGTGATATGGTCGAAAGCCTCAGCTTCCCCAACTAAAAAACCCGAATCTGGTGAGAGTTGATTCAACTTACATATTTACTCCGTGACAAAAATCGAACATGGCCGAGAGGCAGTTGCACTTATCATACTTCAGTATTTGGTCCACATGCTGGAGCCATGCACTGAAAAACTGCTGCTCATTCTTCGAGGCCAGGGAATCGTATGCTTTGCTCGTTGCAAAGGTGCCATGCGTGAAGAAGTATGCGAGCCACATACTGATAGCGCATCCTCGAGTCGCCGACCATCACCAGATGCTTGTTCCAGTAGAAAGGCGGCTCGCCCGAGCCGGGGTCTGGAAGTTCGACAGCGGGCATCTGGAGCCACGTGCCAGCCCTGTCGGACCTGCCGCACTCGGAAGCTGTGTTTGGAGTCTTCGTCAAGGTCGGCTGGACAAGAGGCTGGGCCTTCGTCGCCCGTGTCGCTGTGGTCGTTGTCGTCGTCGCTGACAGAGATGTTGTCGCGCGGAGATCTCCCGAACCAGCGCCGCGAGAGTCACGCAGTGTCACATCCTTGCCGTTGCTGCTGTGGTTGCCATCTCTCTGAGTGTACAGTATGTGGAGAGGACTCCAGGTCAGCGACAGGGTGAGCGAGGCTCCTGCTACCCCGAGCCAGGCACAGGCCAACAGCAACAACCAAATCAACGAGCTGGAGCCGCTGGAGCGGTTGCTTTCTGGTGCCTCCATGGCCGAACATTTTTACGGCAAAGAGGGAGAGAGCCCTGCTCTCTCAACTCAGATGCCAGGCTGGCAGCCCTAGCCTGCGAGGACATTTTGTAGGTTTAGTAGGGTGCTGTATCCGAGGTCTCCGACACTGACTGCCGTGTTTCTACAGCTACCCACAAACAGGCTGCAAGGCATCTGGAGGCAGTCTTGTGGTCTCTGAGTCTCGAGATGTGTCTACATGCATGTCTCTGCTCTAGATTCAGATTGAATGCCTCCCAGAACACAGGACGCGACGTGTGACGTGTGGACTCAACTCGCATATGGACTCTGCATCCCAGGGCCTCAGTGTCCGCGACCATGTACCTCAAGAAAGGGGGTTTTGCGGACTAAGAGACAAAGAGATGCACTTCATGAAATTGTCAAAGCACGTTCGCTGATGCCTCCTTAAACCCAGGCAGCCCTGCAGGCCGAAACTCTCACACTGCCCAAGGCTGAGCTGGCAGCTTGAAGTGATAAAGGTGGCCCTGCACATCCGAATACTCCACCTGCTTGGCTTCAGGAGGCATTGGCTTCGGAGCCTGGCTGTCTTCAAGCGCGACAGCCACGACATGAGCAAGCTTCCGCAGGTAAGAGGCGTGTTACATCCTGTGTAGTTGGAGCCGCTTTTTTGGAATAGATGTAACTGTAGCGATACAGCGACAATCCTTTGACACCCCGCTTCAGGAAGGGTGCCTCAAGGTCGCTAACGGCCGTCTGGAGCACTGGGCTCCAGTTGACCATCCGCTGGCCCCGGAAGATGGCGCCCTTCCTCGAATAACTTCTTCACAGCTTTGCAGTTGCTGGTATACTGAGTCTAGACTGCCGGTGATGGTGATGGTCAATGATGCTGAGTGTGAGGGTGAGAATGGATGATGGCGGTGGCGGCAGTGGCGTGGCGATCACTACATTTTTTGGCGTTGATCGCTCGATGACTTGTGAAGATGATGCCAGCGACAACGACAGTGTCGAACTCATGATCATCGAGGTATGAGCTTGTTTTTCGGCGAGACAGGGCCATCCACAACAAATCTGTTGGTGCTCATAGTGCATCTAAGTAGTCGAGAGAAGGGGGATCATTCCAAACCCATTTAAAATATTTGGACTACGCTCGCCATGCGACCTTAAAAGCTTCAGGGCTCAAGCGGACAGGGGTGCTTGCATCGTCGGTGGCGTCAGCTGAGATGTAACCCACGAAGACATCTGAACGGAGAAATGCTGGGCACCCTGCTCGTGCAGCCGACAGAAGGCCTCAACGACCTGAAAAGGGCAGGGATCTCCAGAAAAGCCCCCGGAGCCCAAGCCCTGTTGCCATGGTGCTTTGGACATGGCTCGAGTAGACACAGCGGTCAATCTCTTCTGCATGGCCCAAGAGTTAATGATTGAGAAGGATCCCCCAGTATGTCAAGGCACGCTAGACAACCATCCCTCATGGGTCGGCATGGCCGCAGCGCACGGCCAGCAGAGGCCCGGGCGGCAGAGCTCATGTGGTCGTTCAAAGTGAACTGCCTGGTTTTACGGCATTTGGGGGAGACGCTTCTTCCCCCAACCCCCCGCCTGGATCGAAACAGGCGTCTTCAATCCCCAGCCCTCCGTTCTTCTAGCATGGCCTAGCGCAGCCGACAAGATTCGCAGACTCCTTAACATTTTCGAGACTTGAGCAAAAGAACTTGACAGCCTCCCTTGTAGTCGAAAAGGTGCACATAGACTAGAACGTGCAACATGAAACCTCAATCAGATTGCAAATATGTTTCGAAGTGCCACAGCCACAAACCAACGCTCAATTCCAAGTTCCACGTGTGAGAGCTGCCTAATCCCTTCCCCCTTTCATTAAACCCCCCCCCCGCCCCAATTATAAAAACGCTTTCCGGAAAATGCTGCCGAAACCGACCCTGCCTTTTAAACACTATTCCGAATTAGGGGGGGTTCAGGGCTCCTAAAACCCTCAAGCCAACAAATGAGTGAGTGTGTGAGTGAGAGTGTGTGAGTGAGAGTGTGTGAGTGTGTGTGTGTGTGAGTGTGAGTGAGTGTGGGTGTGTGTGTGTGTGTGTGTGAGTGAGAGAGAGTGTGTGTGTGTGTGGCTGAAAAAACCTCTGTCTGAGCCTTGGTGTGCTGCCTGAGTGGAGCTCCCTCTCTGAAGCCTACACCCTAAACCCTTTGGAACCCAAACATGACATTTGGATAAAACCTCCCCCTAACAATAAAAACACATTTCGAGTTTCTGTTGGGGGGGGGGTGCCGTTTAATATTAGGGGGAAGGGATTACTCCGCAGCTGCCAAACTTGTTGCAGCTGCAAGGTATCTAAGCCCAACGCCTGGACCTCAACCCTTCAAAAATCCTTCAATGCGCCTCAAACCAAGCAGGAAGTGGACACCCGAAGCATTCCCCGAGGCCCCCGGGCTCGCGCGACCAGTCGGCCGAGGCCCCCAGGCACCGCAGTTGGTTCACCTTTTCGGGCCAAGGGTGAGGCCCCAAAAAAAGCAAGTCAGGTTCAAGAGTCTGAGTAGGGGCACAGGTACCACGTGGAAGTAAAGCCCGCCAGGCCCGTGTCTGGGTTGCCTTAAGGCTAATTACCCCCCCACTCCCCCCCCCCCGAGCGGACGGTGCATCAGGACCACGGGGCATTTAAGCCCGGCCGCAGGGGGTGGACACACGTCCCCACCCACCGCCCTGCGCGCCCCCCTTGAGGCTTGGTCTCAACAGGATCCCCAAAAGGGAATGATTGCACGAAGCTTCCAAAGCCCTGAAGCCCAACAGCACCTTCCCCCCCGCGATCTACGCGGTTGTCTTGTGCCCAGGCCGAGGCCGCGTAGCGTCAAAATTACAGTTTAGCCTTCAGGGCTCTCTAAGGGCGTTCCAGATGTTGAGGCCAGTGCAAGGCTCAAAGTTGCTTGGCTGAGCCACATCGGACTGTGCATTGCTGGGGAAGCTGTGCACCACCTTCCTGTCGCCCTCGCCGACCCTGTGCTTGTGCCGTTGAGTCGACTACATCACGTCTTTCGGAAGTTTTGAGGACCCAGAGTTTGAGAGCCTCAGTGGACTCAGCTTCTGTGGCACACACACACACACTCGCTCACTCTCTCGCTTTCTCTCTCTCCCTCTCTTGGCGAATATGTTTGGTTCGCTCTCTGTCTCCCTCTCCACACGCTTAACCCTCCCGAAGGAGGGCTGCCCTTAGGTGATTCTTTCCTTCTTTCTTTCTTTCTTCCTTTCTCTCCCTCTCTGCCTCTCGGCTAACATGATTGGTTACTGACATGGTGCTCTGCCAGTGCTCTGCTGTGGCTCGCGGCTATGGCGCCGCCTTTCTCGTCTTTCCACTCCCACACCTGGCCACGATGGCAGTCCCGAAGAGGGTTCGGAACGTGAAGTACTTACATTGAGCTAGTGCGGGCTGTAACGGCTGAAGAATCAGGGTCTGAAGGCATGGTTCCGGCCAAGGGCTCGGACTGTGTGTCATGACCTTCCTCGAGGTTTATAGGACAAGTCGAGTGGTGAAGCGTGGTCCTGCTGGACTTGGGTACTGCTTGACACAGCCCGAGGCCCAAGAGTCAAGGATCATCGAAACTCTGACGAATTCTACTATGTTGAATCTTCAAGGCATATAAACCCTGGGGGCAGTGCGGATTAAGCTTCGGGCCCGCCGCAGGAACTCATCTCGGCCGACCTCCTGCCGCCTCGGCAATGGCTGCATTGGCTCTTCCAGAAACAACTCCCCCAAATGAAAGATACACATACATACCATCTCCACGAGACGCGCTTTGTCGACCGCCGTACAGTGTCGCTTTTTTCCTCCCGCTGGCTTGCTGCACCTCGATGGTGAAGCACAGCCCGTTGATCCGATGATGCACAACCCACAGGGACAAGTGCCTCCTGCAACTTCAACCGAGGATCCTCCCAGAGCAACGTTGGGCAAACGACTTTGACCCACACATCCGCAGACGCATCGTAGTAGTCATACAGCAGTTGTGCGGATGGCAGCAGCGATGCAACGCTCTCCCGCCAAGGTGCACTTCGAAGCTGTATCACTGTTCGAAGTTGAAACCTGACCTTCATCTGCGGTAGTCTTTCCATCACGTCGGCAAGGTAGGCATCTGTGTACGGTGGGCTCACGCCCACGATCGAGTTGTCGGGCATCTCAAGGATAGCAGAGGGGTATGAACCCATCGAGCCGAAACGCCACTCAATCTGCGGCCACTTGCTCGCGTAGTATCCATTGCCTACTACTGCGTTTAGCGGTGAAGCGAATAGCTCATAGTCACACTGCTGCCTGAGTTCAGGATCAATGCCTGGGTGCATTCCACTTCGGCGGTGGCTCATCGGAATGTCAAAGATGCTGCACAAGGCGAGTAACCTTGCTACTTCGATGTCCATCTGCTCATCCTGCGGGTCCAGAACCCACCGTGACTGCAGTGTCTGGATGTCGCGAGTATGATCTTGTGTGGCCCGACCCAGACCTCGTTCTCACCGCTCCACTGCAGACGGTGCGCAAGGCACTCACTGGAGATCCTCTGAACCCGCTGAGCTATTTGGGTATCAAGTAGTCCTCACTCTTCCCCGATCCGTTCCTTTTCCTCTCCAAGTTATGGTCGATTAAGATCTCTGTGATTTCATTCTGAGCTTTGGCATCGGGCCCCATCATCTGTCGAATGTCTAAGATAGCAGTCACGCGTGCGGCGTCATGTAGAATGTCTCTTGAGATGTCTGATGGCATCCAGGGCTCAAGTGGGGCACCATGGATCAACCAAGGAAAGCTCGTGATCTCTGGACCGTCAACGGCCTGTGTTCGCGACCATACATTGCGACGCCCGTCTGCAGTTGTCCAAACCAAGCGGGACCTTTCTTCGTCGAAGAGCTCCAACATGCTCCAACGTGGCGCTGCCGCAAGACCATCGCTGCTGCTCGTCACGGTGGATGCTGAGCTTCTCGTCTCGCGCGGCCGCGCGGATGCAAGATTCCCGTCCGCCCATCGCACCGAGGAAAGGGGTCCTGACAGAAATCCTGATCTGCACCACACCTGCTGAACAGGATGGAATTATCCATGGAGTCAAGCCAATGACCTCTCAAAATCTGCTCGATGCTGCTGCCCGACTTGTCCTCCATCACCGGCGCCTCATGTACTCTCTCTCAATTTCCGGCATCTCTTTCTCAAGCAGCCCGCCGTTTCGCCCTGGCAACTCTACAATTTTCGAACCATGCTGGAGTTATCACACAGCTGCTTTGCCATGTGCGACAACACTAGCACACAATGGACGAACTGGTCCTGGCAATGCAACCTCCCCTGTGCTATCGTAGCCCTGCCGCAGCCAAAAACACTACTCCAGTAGGAAGAGGATCTGTAAGCAAGGCCAGCTTTCGCCCGCTGTAAAAAAAGGACGAGGTTTCAAGAGTCAAAGAGCTGAAGCACAAGATCTGCCACCCCAAGCCCCAGCACCAAACACATTTGAATCGGAGACCCTGGCGAGGATCCTTCGGCCACCAGCTGGCGTTCCTGGCTGGGGCTGCCAACCCTCGAAACCCTGCGTTCCTAAGCATACAGCACCAGACCCTGGTTGAACCCTAAACTCCATACTTAAACAAAAACTAACTAGAACCCCTGAACTTCACAACTTGGACCCTGCCCCTTAAATCGACCTTGCATGCCCATCCTATAGCCCTATAGACACTAGATCCCAAACATGGAAATCCTACATCCCAGACCCTGAGTTGTTATTGTGCTGCTTTAGGCTTTGAATCAAGACCCCCATGCCTAAACTAACAAGAGCATTTCAGGGCTCAAGTAGTCTTAGAAATTAGAAATGAGAGTTGCTTCGTTAGGATGTAACCGGTCTTTGATGTTGCTTCGTGCTTGGTCGTAGCGTTTTGTGGGAGCGTTGGCCGCTGGCGCCTTGCATTCTTCACAAGAAGATTGGGCAAGATGAGTGAGGCCCAGGAGGCTTGGAAGCAGCCCAAACGGAGAGGCAAAGAGAGAAGAAGTGCAATGCTGGGGCACCTGAAGTTTGCCTGAACCCCAGCACCTAACCACAGAATGCGGAAGGAGTGCGGCCGCCGAATCCCAAGGTGCGGACTACCAGCATCTGCGTCGCGATGCCAGCATGGTCAGTTCCTTCGAATGCTGCACAACCGCTCGGAGTGACCTTGCTCAATGGCTGCTACTGCTTCCCTGTTGGTTCCATTTCCGCTCCAGTCCCTCTTGCAACACTCGCTGCTCGAGACGAATCACTTGCTAGGCGGCCTGCCCAGCTATTAAACCTTAAGACACCTGCAAATGCGCGGCCTGGTAGCCACAGCGTGCGATCGCCCCGCATGCGGTGGAACCGGGTAAGGACCTCGGCAGTGTCGGCCCCATGTTTCACCATGCTAAATCAGTTGACTAGCAACAATTTCTACCATGCAGACGTGGTACCTACAGATTCCTACATGGCTTAACATTGGTCAAAGCTACGGAATAGGTGGAGAACACGTTTCGTTCGCATGCTGGTTCTGAGGCCTCGGCATCCTCCAAGCTAACGAACATGGCATGACCTCAGATTCACATCACTCAGAGGGTCAGTGCCAAATTCTAACTCGCCACTACCACAGCTGCGATGCTGGGTGACCACACCCATGTGAAGCCTGGCGGCAGCAAGATGTTCGGGTGATGCAGGGCCGGAGATGGTGTCAATACGAGCGCAAGGTACAAGACTCAGTCGCGTGATGCATAAGCGCGCCTATCTTACCTGACCTCCAACCCTGTGGTACAGAGCCAGATTCCAAAAAGTAGAAAGAACATGACGACCTGCCCGTCACGTTCGGCGGCGGCATGGGCACCACGTAGGACTCACGGTCGCCCTCAGAGGCCTGTGGCACCTGCAAAACAATATCAGAAGCACGAATGCAACAAAGGCCTTTTGTACGAGGGGGTGCTGTCGATCAGAGTTCTGCGTGGTTGACAGGCCTGTCACACTCCCACGCTGGAACGTGGTTGCTAGACTACTGAGCCCCGAATCCGTAGCGCCGCAACGCCATCTAGGCTGAGTCCCTGCAGACCATAGAGGCCGGCAAGTACGCTTACACGTCCCCAGCCAAGAATCATCCTCAACCCAGACATACGACCATAGAAACTGAAACCTTGCAAGCCCACATGGGACGATGAAAACACTTGAGCTCGACAGGTCTTCGAGGGCTTGGCGCAAGGCAGGCCTTCTCTGCGACCTCCGGTCGAAAGAAGCCAGCGGCTTCCCACCAGCCTCAATGTAGGAAGTAATACAAGAATCCAGGCTATAGGGACTTAGAACTGACAAGGTTAAGGCCTTTAAAGTTCTGGGTTCACAGGTACACTTCTATAACAAATCGGAGCTTTTGGATAAATACTTCAAGTGAATGTGGTGATTCACAAGAGAGCCCGCGTGAGCTGCTCCTCAGACACGAACGGTAAAGGTCCTCCTCCACGGCAGAAGAATCATATCTGCCGGGCATTGACCTCAGAGGAAGATACAAGACGCTACGGACTATTCAGGAGCCCCGAAGCATAAACAAAAAGAACCCTTGATCACAAGCACCTTGCCTAAGACGCCCCGCATGCTGCAACCGCAAGTTGCCCGTAGCGCGTGGCAATTAGCAACACGGTTGAGCACGACCATCCGGCCCAACAAGTCGGCCGCAACCGAGGGAACACAGAAGTCCCGAACCCTAAGTCTGAAACAAGCAAAGCCTTCCCGAAACCAAAGCCATCAACCGCTGTTGAGTGCTGCGACGTTGACACCCAATGGGGCCCGAGAGCGCTTTGTAGAGAATGAGGATTTGGGATGTTCCCCCTGATACTAAGAGTCCCTAATGGGAATTCTCATGCCCCCTAGTATAATCCCTATTCAGGACTGCTAGTATAGGGGGGAACATCCCAAATGAGGATGAATATTGAGGTAACTTGTACGGGCTCTGGGGCCGCAGCCCGCTAACCACTGACGTTGGGCACGAGTTCGCTGGCGGTGCGGAAGCCTTTCCAAGTTCAGTCTCAAAATTTAGGAGATCTGGGGGTTGACGAAAAAAAGGGACCCCTAAACCTAACATAGTCCCCAAAGGAGTAAAACGATTCCCTTACAATTAAGACCCAATAAGGTACAACCCCCATTTTCGGAAACCCCCATTTGGAGATGCCCCGTGGGCGTTGGGTCATACAAGAATTGGCTTTGCTTGTGCACTTCTCTCTTGTGCCTTGAGGGCAGTGTTCTCAAGGCATAACTTCTAAGGGACTGCTCGTGCGGTTTACAGAAAGTGCATGCTGAAAACTCTCAAAACAAAGCCCCCTTGCATATCCGTGGGGCTAGTGATGCCAATAAATCAGCAAGCACTAACAGACACTGCTTTGCACGGAGCTGTCCTACCACATCACTACGTACTTTCCTTCGCGCCGAACAGAAAATAGCAGCAGAAAGCACCCACAGTCCAGCTATGCTGGTGACACAGTGATGCTAACACCAGCACCTCAAAAATGAACAAAAAACAAAGAAAAAAACCCAAAACGCCGGAAGTCACAGTCCTGAGCCTTATCTCCCCTTTTTCGCTGCGCTGAATGGAGGCGGCTCGCTCCATCAAAGCGGCTTAGAGGTACAACGATGCGGCAAAGATGATGCCGCGCTTTAGCCGGTTCCGGCCCTCGTTGAGTTTCCTGGGACGGCTCAGGGTCAGGAGGTTTGAGCAGCTTCTACCACCCTGCCGAGAAACGGAGCCTCATTCCTACCTGCAGCCATTCAATGCCATTCATGCATCGTCCAGGCCAAGTTGCTGAGCCAGCTCGTCGTTGCCGATGGTCTTGGCCGCGGTGGCCAGCTCTCGGACTAGCTCCTCTTAATACCGGGTGCGGCGAGGTCACATGAGGTCACCAAGTGGCTTTGTGCCTGTATGGGGCTATTACTGTCAAAGGGCTTGGCATCAAACTCGAGGTTCAGCTACGTCAGTGTGACATGCTAAGTTCAGGGTGCTTTGATGTGCCTCGTGGGCCATGCGGTCTTTTCTTTGCGTGTTTCTGCACATTCTTTCCCGGGGCCTCCAGACGTCGGATGACACGGACCACGCTGCCTTCAGGCAAGCATATCGAGTAGATGGGCGGGTCTTGCAAGCTCCACTACACAAGTTGACTGCATTGACCGAGCCTTCGTAGAGGTTGCACTGATTCCTGCCATGCGTGGGTGCAACAATCACGTGACAGCTGACACGTCCGGGAATGAACATGGACTCAACGCACCAGATCCCATGTGCTGTATTCAAAACTTGCACCATTTGGCTTGTGCACTCTGTTCAGTCGAGTGGCATGATCTCGTGAAATCGCTTGCCCTCCAACCAGCCCAAGACCACCTTTGCCAGCCGAGCGGAGTGTTGGACATGCGGAGGGCCAAGGCGGTCAGAAGGCTACTTCCCCCCGAACTTCGGCACTTGAAAGAGCAGATCACAACCAGAATTGCTCCCAACATCGCTGCACATGTGGCCCGAGTTCCCTTTAAGTTTCGACATAGTGGTACAGCATAGGAGCCTGACTACTCATGGCAACAACACTACATGGTGTGATTGAGGACTCACCGATGCAGTGGGGGAGATATGCACAGATTGAGAAAGACCCTCAACCGAAACAAAGCCCACCTAGAGACGTGGCCACTTCAACTGCCCTACCGCTGCAACAGCAGCGGCAGGAATACCGTGACTTGCTTCATGTTATAGCTAGGGCAGCGGCAGGAAACCACGAAATGCTAATCACACCGCTCGGATTGAAAGCTTGAAGCCAAACCTTCCCCCCTCCCAACCTCCCTAGGGCCAAGGGGCCTCCATGAGCTGGGGCTTCAACTTCTGCACATACTCCTCTTGGACGTGTTAGATGCTTTGCACGGTGGCTTTTGCTGCTCAGGGCCTCTTGTTGCGCTCTTGAGCTCAGGGCCAAATACTGAGGCCTTTGAAGCTCACCCCCGGTCAGGCTCAAAGGGCTTGGATGTACAGGTCTCTCGGCTGCAGATAGCGAGTTCTCAAGCTCCGATGCTAGGACCGTACGCCGTAAGAACCTGTGGTAACCTGTGCACGTTGCTCCAGGTGAGTTCAAAACTGCACGATGCCGGGCGCCTCCACATCCAGAGGGATTTTGTTCTCCACCTGAGATTTGGATGTATCGGTTTGTCACTTGATGCACTCCCGATATGCCCAGCCGAAGCATCCCAAGGCCTTTTTTTTCATCACCCAGTACCCATGCAGCCAAAGTAACAAGTAAATCTCCATGTAATGTATATGTAGAAGTACACATGTACAAAGAAGAAGAAGAGAGAGAGAGAGAGGCAAAAAAAGAGAGAGAGAGAGAGAGGCAGAGAGGCAGAGCGGGCGGGAGAGAGAGACCAGCTGCATCAATGTTCGCTCCTCCACCAAAGCTCATCCATCCCTCCCCCAAAGCTCAATCCCAGTCCCTAAGCCTAAGCACCAACGGGGGGCCCGAGAATTGGAAGACCACTGGCTGCCACACCACAGTCAGTTGCAAACGTGCTTTTTATTACATTTGATGCTTCCCGATACATGACTCACAAAGACGCCCGCAGGCTCTCCAAATGTCAGCCTGGCGCGAACAGAGTGCCCGGGTTTTGGATCTTTCGTGCGGTCATAAACAACCCCAGCACAGGGACGAACAGCACCTTGAGATCCGGAAAGTTCAGGTCTGCAGAATGTCTCGATGGCCCTAGGCCTCTGCAAATTGATGGACAAAATCGTGACCCGGTACCAGACGAGCATGGCACGTTAACTGGCGCCATCCCCGCACCCATCCAAATTTCAATGTTGATGACACGCATGGCTGATGCAAGAGTTCGATCATTCACGCGCAGGCCTTTTGCACCTGTTTCAGCTGACAGTTTTGGAAAACCAATACTCAGTTTCAGGGTTTGGAAAGGATGGCCTGTGGTAGAACATGTGACGCTCGATTTCGCCTGTCAACAGTATCACCAAGTCCAATCAACATGCCCTGATTGCCAATGCCGGCGTGTCACCATCACCTCGGCGACATTGCGCGCGATGCCCTTGCAAGTTTCGAAAGCCTGCACTCCACGAAGGATGAACTCGACTGCTTCTACGTCAGCATACTGCACCGGTGCGATAGACCCTGCTAGCGAAGGTGTTCTCCAAGCTTGCATTAGGCTTAGCGTTTGAACGCTTCCAGTTCGGGGTTGATCATGCAAATGGGCTGGAGACTGATCGATGTGAGTTGCAGTCTTGCATATTTCGGCTTGGGCCTGGATACGAGACGCGTGATACCTTGCATTTCAACTGTGCAAGCCGATGCCAACCCGACTACAAAAGCAAGTTCTCGGAAAGCCCCCATAACCTCTATACCCTTAAACCCTAAACCGTAAACCCGTATAGGCCTTCATCAAGTCCAAGTTGTTCGTAATCGGGTCTTCTGACTTCTCGTCCTCGGGAATCAGCTGGCCTAAACCCAGAAACCTGCCACAAGCCTCGGTGACGAGCCCACAAAGGGTCGGATCAGAAACCCGAACCAAAAGGAGACTTGAGTGAGGCGACTCAATGCTGAACAACACCATGGAAGTTCCTAATAGAATGAGAAGCATTTAGATTAAGAAGTGATGTTCAGTGTGTAGTTGTATAACTCTTTCTCGAAAGTACATGTGTGTATACATACATATATCTGCAAATTGAAGATGAGCTCTAATAAATAAACATCTAATGTATACATATGTACATATGTACATATGTGCATATGTATACATGTATACGTGTATACATGTATATATGTATATATGTATATATGTATATATGTATATATGTATATATGTATATATGTATATATGTATATATGTATATATGTATATGTATATATGTATATATGTATATATGTATATATGTATATATGTATATATGTATATATGTATATATGTATATATGTATATATGTATATATGTATATATGTATATATGTATATATGTATATATGTATATATGTATATGTGTATGTGTATATGGTGCTTAGAAGGGCAACGATGCACTCTGACACTTCCACTAACCAACTCTTCGGGCCTAAGGAGGGGTGCTTGGGATGCCCATGGTCAGCCCGGGACTCGAAGACCAAGCACGAACACAAGGCAATGATGTTGTTGGCATCGATGTCTGCGAAGACGTTCTGGAAGACGATCCTGAGCTAGGTTTCGGGTTTCGGGCCTCCGAAAGAATACTCCTAAACAAGAGAAACATGAGATGTCACGATAAGAGCCGGCCTTGCGAGGTGACCTCTAGATCACAACCCGCAAGTCGGGGACGTGTGGTGTTCTTGATGGACCGTGTTGTTGGCTATCAAAACGAAGACTGGAAAACAAAAACCAGCCCCAAACCGAAAGCCTGAGACCACCTCCTGTCCTGGAACCGATTCAGTGAACAGGCCTGTAGCATTCTAGCGGCTGGTAACCCAAGTACGGCAAGTGTGGGACATAGAGGTTCAGGGTCGTGGAGTCCGAGTCTCTCAGTCATCAGGACCTCATCGCAGCTTGTGATCTCGCAGGCCATTCGACCCTTCAGTTGGACGACGCCGTCCTTGTCGATGAACTCGAGCCTGTCGTGGTAGACATCCCGAAGCCCGAATAGCCCAAGCCCGAAACCCGAACCTTAAGCCCTTAAGCCCTTAAGCCCTTAAACCCTAAAAAGTCCTAAAGCCTCAGCCTCCCTTGGCTCGTTCGTGTCACCATCTTGCCAGCAGACTAGCCTCTTAACTCCCCGCGCACCTTCGGAGCACCCTTCTCATGGCACGGAGGTCGTCATTCATGACCTGGGAGACCACACCCGGGGTGACCGCTTATATTTGAGGTCCCCCGCCCCCCCTTCTCGCCGCGATTCTCGCCCTTCCCTTTCCGCACACCCAGAATGTGACTTCGTGTGCTGCTCGAGGGGCCATGAAGCGGCTCTGGTTGATTTGCCTTGTCTGCTCGCTGCTCACAAGCCCAAACATCGAGCAAAGTCCAACTTCCCAGCTTTCCACCAAGTGGGTTTGGCTCTGTGTTTCGGTCAAACTTTGATTTGGTCTTGAGGAGTGGTTCTGCCGCTGCCCACAATGGGGCCACTGGAAGCCGAGCTTCTTATCCAATTCCTGAACTTGGCTGTGGAGCTTCACCTGACTCGCAGCAGCGCAGGGCCTACGATCACCAAAATGCCTAAGACGCATGGAGCAAAACAGGTCGTCCCTGTACATTGATGACTACCAGAACTCCACAAAATAACAATTAATAGAACTCCACGAAACACAGCAGCACGTAGCGCAAGCACAGGGAAGGGGCATGGCAGCTTGGTCTTCGTCGAGAATCAAAGCTGTAAGGGCTTGCCACCGAAAGGTAACGCACGCTTGTGGCACAGTTGAAGAATACGCCTGTGTACCGTTCGGTGTGACAAATTAAACACCAGCCTTCGAAGCAAAGCAGTCGTAGTACTTCTGCAGCTTGTCATGCTGGTGAAAGCTATTCCTTGGAAAGCTTTTGGTATCAACATGCGAAAGAAACTTGAAGGCTGCATCAAGCTGGACATGTGAGCCAACTGCCTCAAAACCACTTGCAATGCGCGTCACCAGACTAGACATCTTACGTGCGACGGATGTGGACGCTCACTTGGAAGTGCAGCTCTATATAGTCTGTACTAGAATGCAGGAACATCTAGGAGTGGATTCCGGCATCTAATCTTGGCCGGTTGCTGACATGCTGTGCCCTCTTTACGTAAGAGATCGTGAAACACGCTATGTCGCACCTCGAGTTCTTGGGCACCTAACCCCAGCCGCCAAAGAACAACATCGAACAACTATCAGCCATGAGTTCTTCAAGCACGGCCTCTTGCGTTGGATTGTATAAGCTGCCGAGCGCAAAGGCCATTGAATGCCATTGACCCGCACTTTGATCACGAATTCGTCTATGGCTTTGGCTAAGGTCAACTCGTCGAAGACTAGATGCCCAGTTGTCCGTCCATTATATAGAGCTGCACCTCCAACGTAACGAGGCTTAATCCTCGTGACAGGACTGTACGTACACACCCGGTACTAGCCGAAACATGAAACCTACGCCTGCGGATGTCGCGGTCGCTGACTTCTGGCTGGGCCAGCTTAGATGCCGAAAAAGGGTCGCTGACAGCTTTGCCTCCAGGTCCTTGATGCTGGACAGCACACTGTTCATCTCCTCGCAGGGATGGAAGTTCCCGCTGCGAAGGCTCTCGACACTGAGCACACAATATGGGGGCCGTGATTGGAAAGGAGTTTTGCGCAGCAACCGTCATGCTCGCGCCGGCCAAAGACCACAAGACTTCACAGAAGCCAACGCTGAGCGACTTGCTACAGTCAGCCCGGCAGTCAAGTTCCGGGAGTCGTCTCGTTGTGCTGAAGCTTGGGGTTGGCTAAAATTCGGCTGCTGAAAAGCTACCTCCCAGCAGCTATCCCCCCTGAATGCCGGTCCTCCCAAGTGAGTTACTTTGCCGCGCCTGAAATGCGACTAATCCTGGACATGACTTGACCCTTAATGGGCAGCCACAGCTCTCTACAGTGTCAGCTTCCAAACTTCTGAACCCTGGAAACTTCAAACCCTGAGCCCGAAACCCCCTTGAGCCCCGGAACTAAAGACAATTTTAACCCCTGCAAGGGCCCTTAAAAGCCCTGAACCCAAATTGCTGGGGCCCCCAGTAGTCTCCTCCGACTGGATGTTCATCTCGGCCACTGGGTCGAGCTCAGGGATACCCTGCTTGAAGCTCTTGTGGTTCCTTGGCTGATAAGGCCTTGCGGAGTTTTAGGGTTTACGGGGTTCTGGCTTTCGTCCTGGGCTTCTGTTTATGTCGGGCTTGAGGGCCACGACGGATTGATATGAGCACATCAGATTGTTTTCCTGCCCAGGGTACAGGCTTGAGGCAGGCTTTCTTGCTACGCCCGGCTTACACCTCTTGTTGGCTTCGGGCTCTGGTTGGCCAAGGCTACTTACTGGTAACCGTGGGGGGGGTTTAAGGACTGAGAAAATCGACCTGCGGTGCTGCAGGGCTCTTGTTTTGGGAGATGGCCTCTCGAGGCTTGACGGGGTCGGTAGCTATTTTGGGATGCGATGTACGGCAGGGTATCATTGTTTTTGAACTTGGGCCTTTCTTCGAGGAACGCAGCATAAGTAATAGGAACCGTAGCCCCTAAACATGTCATTGCTGTAGCTGTGCCGGGCTAGGTCGGCGATTGAGCTGCGTCCATGAACCCCAAACTATTTCTTTGTGGTGAGCTGAGCGCGATAGTTTTCGAACTTCCCAAAAATTGGTGGTTCAGCCTCAGTGTTCTCACCTGACTTGACCTGTTGGACGCCCCGTCTGCTGTTTAAGTAGCTTCTTTGCTTTTGGAACTGGAGTCGTTCCCAAAGCCCCCGGCGCCCCTAAAGCCCCCCACCCAGCCCGTTGCCGTCCCAGCATCTTGATCTGCTGCAGCGTCTTCAGGAGTGCCCGCCGGGAATCCTCCGATTCGGGGTCCTGTCAAGCTTGCGGGGGTGGGGCAAGCTGAGGTTGCATGGTCTTTGAAAGGCTACCGAGAGTAACTGCGTGCCTTAAAATTCGCGAAGCTGCCCACATGATATTGAGGTACATGTCCATTCTGCAGGGGTTGTAGGTTACCCTAGCTAGGTGTGTTGCGGTAGCGGACATAAGCTCTAAGTTCTATAGGATATGAGCGTGCTCTAGGTCACCATTGTGTTTGCAGGTGTATGAAAAACACACAGCCAAGACCAAACAATATGTCTAAACAGCTTGCGCACCTTAAATAGACAACTGCAAGTCCGACTCAGGAGCCAGAAAGTGACTCATGAAGGGCCCCACCCCCTCCCTGCTTGGGGAACCAGAGTTATTGGCGCCGAGCCCGTGGCAATAGTACTCAGAACTAGAAGGACAAAAAGGCTCTGGCATGCCGAACGAAAGTGTCTAAACCAAACAAACCATGGGAAGGAATGAGAATCAGACAAATCAGCATAATGTCGAGATTGGCGCCCTAGCTAGGCCAGGATTCGGTTGGGCGGAGTAGCAAGGGATCCCTTCGCCCGATTCCCAGGCAGCGCTCCCCTGACGGCATGTTGGAACGAATCTTGCTGATCTTGTTGACCAGCGTGAGGGCCATGGGCAGTATCCTTCCTGAGCTCCACGGCTTCGTCAAGAGGACGGATCCACTCCAGAGCTTCAGAGCTTAGGGCTGTGAAGGGGCACCCCCTGGACACCCCCTAGAAGCCCTCTCGAGCCCCACATTCGACCACCAACTTCCTGCCAGGCCACCCTCTGGCTTCCCTCCATTTGCCGGCTGGGGCTTCTCAGCCCCTGGCTCACAGGGCATGAAGGTGTCGAGCACCCACCTGAAGGACTCTTCCTCTATGTCGGTCTGAGCTTTTCAGGGGTTCTTGAGAGCCTTGACAACTTCAGGCGGCGCCCTTCAGGCTGCGAAGGGCGCGCATCGCCCTCTACAGATAAGTGGCACTTGATGAGCACGGTTCCCGAAGAGCGTCGAGTCTATGTGGCGGGATCGAAAGCCCTACTCGCCTTCAGCCTAAGCCTGCATCACACCCCCTTGAGTCGCCCAAGCCACTGTGGCTCCGACTCCTCTGCCTCCAGCACTGAGCCATTATTGTCGCCTGTGTGCGGGCGGGCATATGTTCAAATGGGTAGTGTCGGATCTGTTGGAAGTACCAGGTCTTTAAGATCTTCACAGGTAATGAACCGCACTCCTGCGGACCGTGCGCAGCCTGCAAACTTCGGGAAACTTCGAGAGACAAACCCGGCCTGTCAGCTTCTTCCTGGATGCACTGACGAGAATGCCCCAACCCCAGTCCGCGTCAGCCTCCTGCATGTACACCTGCAAGAAGTGAGGTCCAGCCCCACCCTTAACCCCAAACCCCAAGCCCCAAGCCCCAAACCCTAAACCCAGAGATCTTCGACGATCTACCCCTCTAAGTCAGCGCGACAAAACACCAAACCGCCGCCCAAGGTGCCAAGCGCCCTGGGTTGAGAAAGGGAGCGATGTTCTCAGGTCGGACGATGATCTCCCGTTTCTCGTCCTCTTCTGCGTCTGCTGTGTTTCTGACTTCCGAACCACAGCATGTTCAGCATAGGCTTAAATCGCTGATGCCAACCTGAACAAAGCCAGCAGCTAGCGGCCGGAAGGAACACTCACACACCTGCGTCGTCACCATCAATCAATAGTTAACAATCTAATGAGCGCGGACCATCCTGCTTCTTTTTCAGCTGCTTGTCGATGTAGTAGTAGTCTGCTATCGCCTGCGCAAACTGAAGCAAGAGAAGCAAGAGCATGCACTCCGAAAACAGGTGTCCATCCATCGTGGCGAAGAGTCAGCGGGGCAAACAACTCGAATTGTGGCTTCAGTGACAAACTCTTGCGACACATTATACACGCCCTGGACAGCCTCGCCGCTGCAGGGTTGGACAAGAGAGCTTGACTAAGCAAACGAAGTTCCCCGTTCTTGCCCGCTGCAGTTCTTCGACAAACCTGCGCCAGCCCCTGTGCTGGGCACACAGGGCGTTCGACCGAAACTCTGCCTCGTCCACGTTGAAGGAGTACACTGCATCATCCATCACAGCTGCACGAATGTCTTCGAGGTTGCCAAGCCTCTTGTGCGACAGCCGTGGACTCAGCACAACCCAACCGGTGTAAAAGCAGGTTCGTCTATCATAGTACTTGTCCTAATTAATTGTCGCCGGGTAGAGCAGTTACAGCTGCCCTGGTTGCTGCCCAGAACATCTCGAAAGGGTGGGGCCCGGATGACAGGAGGCAAGATGCAAATCCCCGACCTCTGTGAGCGAATCTCGGCCCCAAACTCTAGATTCTCGCATGCCCCCCCCCCCCCCCCCCCCCCCCCTCGTCACAGGCGAGTTCCACCCCCCCCCCCCCCCCCCCCCTCGTTCACATGTGTCAGGTGGGGTGCAGTAGAACACATGTGCGACTCACGAGAAAAATGGATGGAGCTCTGTGCATCAAAGCAGCTCCGTCTCCAAGTCTTGCTTCTTGCTCTGAAGCTCCAAGGCACCTTTGACCGCACTGAACTGCCGAAGGGTGCAAAGGAGGAGAAGACCATTCTGCTCTCCTGGCACCTTTGTCCTTCTGAAACTGGTGGAAGCTCCGCTGGATCATGTAGTCCTCAGGGAGCCCCGCGAGTTCTTGCACAGAAACTGCAAGTCACTCGGCTATCGGTCTCGAGATCTGACTCCTAAGCAGGTTCAGACTTATACTTCTTGCTGGCTGCAAGATTTCTTCGCGACCAAAACCATAGATTCAGCCTTGAAACCATGGCACCTTTTGACTATTACCCACCACAGAGCCCCGAAAACATAGAAGCTGAAAGCTAAGCCCTAAGCACGCATAGCTCCCTCGCAGAGACCTCTTGCAGGTCAAATCCCAGCCCAGAATGAACCCCAGTACTTCCAATCCGAAGATCCAAAAAGTCAAGCTTACTCCAAAGGCCCATGGAGCGCCAAATCGGATTGATTAGGACCACACCCCCCCCCCCAACCAAAAAAATAAAAACAACAAAAGACCGAAGCCTGAAGGAACATCCAGAGCCCATCAAACCTCCCAAACCCTTTGAGCTCCTTTTTTTTAAGTTGCAACCCTACATCCCCGAAAGCTCTAACAACGCCCCCAAAACCGCTTCAAAAATCTTAAGCCCCCTCAAGCCCCGAACTTCGGAGCTTCCGGCCACGTGACTGGGTCTGCTCCCTCCAGGCGAAGGAGGTTGATGAGCCTGTGAAGAAACGGCATGTTGGGGTTGAGAATTTAGCGACTGAGGGGCTTTTGGGGCGGTTGAGGGCTCAGGGTCCCTAAACCCTAAACCCTAAATCCTAATGTTAAGTTGGGTTCAGGTGTTGGGGTTTTGGGGCTTAAGCTCCGATGCTTAAGGTCTGCGCAGCACACTTTCAAGAGAACATGGGAAGCCCAGTGACATGTTGTACCCAAGGTGGAAGGCGCTGAAGATCTTTGCAGACTGGCCCAGGAACATCTCCTCCAACAGTCGAATGCTCAACTCGGATCCTGCAGTACCTCTGAATGCTGTGAAAATCGACTTCGGCGTGGCATGGGGCAAGCACCTGGCAGTTCACATACAGTCAAGCATGCACCTGGGGCCGACTCTGTCAACATGCCCTCAAAGTTGATATTCCAGCACGTCATACTTCCAACATCTTCCAACCTCTCCTTCGCCACCTCAGGTTCCACCTTCTCGTCGAACATGATGATGGTCAAGCCACGGTCATCCTTTCAACGGCTTGCTGGTCATGCCACGTGGAGCAGAGCTGTGGTCTCTTTGCCGCTGCTAGTCCCCGCAACTGTGCCACTGCCGTGATGCTGTCACTGCTCATTGTGCGTCTCTTCGACGGAAAAGATGTCGAATGGATCGCTCCCAGCAATCACGAACAGCTACAGCTGCGTGAGCTACAATGGTTGTTTTCAACAGGACTTGCGACATTTGCGACCTGGCCTTCCCTCGCCGACCGGCACGGCCGCTCCTTGGATCAGGGCTTGGGATTGAGCTTTGTAGGTTTCGTATGCTTATGGTCCTTATGGTGTTGGCGGCCTGCATCGTGCGAGAATGTACTCTTTCGTGAATCTCTCTGAGACCTCCAACAGGGTGAACCAACCATCATCAACAAGCAGAGGATATTCAAGCTTTAGGTTTCTTTATCACAACTATTACTACCGTTGTTGCTGGGAGTCAATGCTATACTGCCATACTTCGACTAGGAATTGTGCTCGGACGACAACCCATTAACCCATTGACAGCCGTTGTTTCCCTTGCTGCTCCTGCCATGGATGCAAGATTATGAGATGGCATGAGGGTAGTAAAAGTACAGGGTTTCGGGGGCAACCAATAGCCAGACCCGACAACCATGAACAATCGCTCTGTGCTGGAGTCTCATTCGGAGCCTTATCGTACCAAGCACAAACACAAGTACTGAAAAATGTATCGAATACTATGGCCATGTCCGTTGGAGCTCATCTGAATGTACTCGCCCGCGTGCAGGATGCGATACTCGAGACCATCCCATTTCCCTGGCCAAGCCGGGAGATACTCTGATGCGCATGCCTTGACTCTTCTCCGTAGCTCCGGACTACTACTTGGCTACTTTCGCAGAAGGTGGCTTAGGCTTGCAGCTAAGGGATCAAAAACGTGGGCTTCCGCTGGGCAATTCCTGCTGGAAGCCGAGAAGCATGTGCTGCAACAGGACACCAAACCAGTCAAACGTGACACACAGCTGAAGCAGGTTCCGACCGCATCCGTGTCCCTTTCCCCTCACCCATCCCAGCCAAGATGCAAGGCCCACGCACAACAACAGAACTTTCGCTCTTGTGAGTTTGAGAGGTGCTCATGGAATTGTGTTGAAAGCATGCCCTGCGCACGTGTGTTGGTGAAAACCACCGTCTTGGCCGGCATGTTGATGCCCATCGCGAAAGTCTCCGTGGAGAACAGGACTTTGATGAGGGATTCCTGAACAGGCATGTGCTGCTTGTCAGCGCACGTCTGGCGAGCAAGGTTCGAGTGGGAGACTGAAAGGTTCCAACCCTAGTTGGACTTAGGATTTCAGGCGAGCGATTACCCACAACATCCTGGTGCGGGGAGTGGTGCCCCAAGGGCATTGTACGAGGGGGTTGAAGCGACTGCGCGCACCGTCCTGCACGGGGTTTGTTTTGGCCCCAAATTTTTAGCTGGTTCATGACCGCGTATGCACTGAGCTTGTTGCTTGCGCAAGATGAGTTGTCCACAATTCCGCGAAACTCTTGCTCCCAGCGCCTGGAAGAGGATTTCCACCACCTCCTTGAGCCTTGTGGCGCAACAACGGTTGAAACAAACACACGCGCTGAACATGATACTTGGTCGATGCACCGACGCCCCCCGTAAATCTTGGCGTCGTAACGCCTTGCCCGTGTGGCAGGCTCTGCAATCTGTCAAAAACATCACAACCCATACTCCCAAACCTCATACACCATTCAAGCCTTCTGCAACCATAACCTTGTGTACATGTACATCTTGTACATGTAAAGCATGTGTATCTACACATAGGTCCGGAATCATTGGCAGCACAAACCCGAAAACGATCTCAAAAAGGCATCCTTCGTTGGGATCCAGCTAGGCCCGGGGTGTCTAGCGTTCAGGAGGTTCAGGCTTTGGAGGCCGACAGGCTACCAATGTACTTGGGGGGAAGCCTCGACATGCTCAGCAGGATTGGGACCCGAGGGGCATGGGGAGTAGGCCGCCGTGATGGATGCCCAACCCCCTTCGGAGCAGAGGCAGCATGCTCTGTACCTGAGAGCGTGGCAGCCGTTGACATGGGACACCAGCAATTGGGTTCAGCAGCATTCAATGACAGGAGCGGCTTGCAGATTCACGTAGCTCGGGCAGGCTTAAAATTATATGGCCTGAAGGGAGCGGAGGAAAGGCAGATTGAGAAAGACACTGTAGCAGAAAGGTTCAACACATACAGACTGAGGTGTGGATCTGAAAGAAGGGTCCAGCATTGAAGAAAGGAAGGTTGGAAGATTGAAGTCTTGGTCAGTTTCATGACCCATGGCATATCGTGGCACATCAGTGATACACTTCTCCTGCTCTCACTTCTGGACTGTTCAAGAACTGACCATCCACCCTGCCTGAGGAAGCTCCCTGTCCTCATCACCCAGGGTCATGATGGCGTTGTTGAACACCTGACAAGCTATGGCTCAGGTGAAGGCACGCGGGAGGTGGTTTACATAGCACGCCCCTGAAAAACAGTCTCAGTCTTTGCAAGTTCAAGGACTTTCTGGAGCTCTCTGCTGTCTACCCTCCCCTCCATCCGTTCAATGTAGCAGCCTTTGCATGAACTCGCGTTCATAAGGACCCTTACAGCCTTAGCTAAGAGGAGGGGTGGGGGGGGGGAGAGCGGGGGGGGGGAGGCGGAAGGGCAGGGGACTTTGTGGAACTCAACATCCGTCTCCAATCCCCACCGACTGGACATTCGGCCCAACAGTTTGAGGATTGGACTTCATCGATGAGCTTCTTCTCGTCGTCGTCAGTGACGTCCATCCGCTTCAGGGCGACAGCATTGGCCTCGCACTCCTTCCGGCTGAACGAGAACCTCAGCTCCAGAATTCGGCTTCTTGTTCTGGCATATGGGGCTCAGGGTTGTGAGGACGTGTTTTCTGTGTACCAAGTCGGTGACCCAAAATCTACAAAGCCCACACACCTCCGTGAGCTTTGGTGTTCTAGTCTAGTAGTGACCATGAACTGGCCCACCATTCAAGAAAGCCTTGAAGGCATAAAAGTGGCTTACAAATGCTGAATGTGGAGTCAATGGGGGCCTGTCTGTGATGTGGACTCCTGGAGCGCACGTTGTGATACTTCGAGTTTCTTTCTCCGGCCTTCCAAGACCTGAAGACCTGCGTCAAGCTTCCAACCCAGATGTCCGTGAAGATACCTAGTCTGCCGTTCCGGACCTGCAGCAGTATTACATATGTTCTGCAAGTTGCACCTCCTACAGGTGCCGCTACATTGAGTCTCGGAGTCATGAAGGAGATGCAGGTTTAGGGAAACAGTAGACCATCCAAGCATGGCTTCACATTCGGCCCTTTCCCGATGCTTGCGTCTTTTTCCGCCTTTTTGCCCGGCCATTGGAGCTTTGAACGAGCCTTTTCTGCAGAGAAGCCCGACAGCATGTGAATATGGGAACCACCCGAGCAAAGTGTAAAGGCCAGCACCGGAGCAACTAAGACCATGAAAAACTGCGGTTGCATCAAGGCGATGCCCCAGCCCATCTCTCCCACATTGTAGGACAGGGAGCACAATCAGAGGCAGGTACCCTCGGTCGCTGCACATGCGGACGATCCTGGAGAGGCATCTTGAAAACACACTAAACACAGGCTGCAAGCTTCGAAGGGTCTGGTGCCAATTGGGGCTTTAGGCCTTGACTTTGTGAGAGCTGTGGGCTGACAAGCCCGACCCCAACATCCCGACAACCAGCCCGAGACTTTTAGAAGTTCAAAGGCTGAAGCAAATCCACACTACTCCGACTAACCTTACCCCACAGTGCTATCCAGACAAATCTCCAGCTCGGAAACCCCGAAACCCTGATCAACGCCCTCCCCCTTCTTCGAGCCCCCCCCCCCCCCCCTCACCCCCCCATAGACCCGCAAATAGCGAAACATGCCCCCGCTGAGCCGGGTGCTTCTCCAGGTCACCGAGGTTGGACTTCCCCCTCTTCTGCAGCTTCCTTGGGCTTAGGAGTTGCAGACAGTTCGCTGCTTTTGGTTCATGTTGTCTTCAGGCTTCGGAGGGCTCAGGGGCTGGCTCATTGACTTGAAAACATCCCAACACTACTTTTCGGCAGGCTCGGCAGAAAGATGCAGAAACTTCATTGCCAAAAACAGCTCGGCTGCTTCTTGGTCTCCACATTTTGGGCCTCGGTCGCCTGCTGAAGGGCTCCGACCGCCTTGTGGAAGTTGTCCTCCCGGAACTGACCTTTCCTTCGGGCTCATGCTTACAGCTCTGGAGCTTCTGCGCTGTTAGTTGGCTCTCAGGCTTGTAAGGCTTGGAGAATGATTGGGTCGCAAAAAGGAAGACACATTCAGTACACAAGGACCGCGTGTCTACGACACCGTGAACAAAGTTGCATGTTATTGGCTTTCAAGAGAGCCAAGCTTCTCATCCACCACCATGTACACCCCGTCGCCACCAGAAGGGAACAGATAGTGCTGCAGTGGCACTGGCCTCTTGTCTGTGTAGATCACGTGGCAGGGCTGGTGTTTGATTCGACAGATCCACTCAGCAAATTCACGGGCATTGGGAATGGTTGCGGACAGGAAAACCAGCCGAACGGAATCAGGAAGCAAGATCATGGCTTCCTCCCAAACAACCCCTCTATCTCTGTCTCGCATGTAGTGGACCTCGTCGAATACCACCCATGCCATTTCTCGAGAGACGTCGGAACCTCGATACAACATGGACCGAAGAATCTCCGTCGTCATGATCATGCAAGAGGCATGAGGGTTAATCGTGACATCCCCTGTCATGAGGCCGACATCCTTGAACTCATCCTGCAGATCTCGGTACTTCTGATTGCTCAGGGCCTTGATCGGCGACGTGTAGATGATTCTCTGCTTGTCCCGCAGTGCCATTGCAATGGCATATTCTGCCACAACGGTCTTGCCGGCAGAGGTATGCGCGGCAACCATAACAGATTCCTTGTTCTCGAGGCAGTTCACCGCCTCCTGCTGGAAGACGTCGAGTTTAAACTCGTAGGTCTTGGCCGGTGTGACCGGCGGTGGCGCCTTGCCCTGTCCAGCGAGCTCCGCCGGTCGAACGCATTCGTGCACGCAGTTGGCGCCCTCCATCTGTACATCGTAGGTTTCGAGCACCGTCTCGGTGGTCAGCTGTGTCGTCTGAGTGTGCTCAGCCTCCGCGACAGCAGGCATGGATACGTCCCCCTCGGTTTTGGTGGGAGCCTCCCGCCGGCGCTTCTCGGCTGCATTTGCCCGATTGGGCTGGCGTTTCGACATGGTGGGAGCCAGGTTGCAGTGTAAGTACAACTATGGCTGCTCAGTGTCTCTACGTGTACATACTAAGTGCAGGGTTTCGACAGCTCTCTGGATCTTACGATGCCACATTGTCCTTGGATCAAGAGCTTTAACAGGTCTGAGGTTCCATCTACTGGTTGCAAAAGTCGTTATGGAGCAGGCTGCCATTTTGGACTCTGTTTGTTCTGCACTTCGAAAGCAGCTTGAAACCTGTCATTTCTGGTCCTTTCAAGACCCATCCGCTGAAAGCTTGTACACAGACAGATAGGCAGACGGACAGACACGGACACCCAAACACCCCAAACATACAGACGCAGACACAGACAAGGACAAACACAAACACACAGCTGACTCACTGACAGATGCAAGAATACATGCAAACTGCGCACACCCCCGGCGCACGTATCGTTCAACAGTAGAGCGACAAGGAACTCTCGAACACCTACTCGTGCCTGAGCACCATCGAACTGCTGGATGCGTGTCTTCAGTGCTTTGACACCTGACACGTGGGCCCCCTGAATTGCAAAGATTTGCGAGGAGGAGGAAGGGCCCTAAGGAAGGAGCCCCGGTTTGCAAAAGGGCCGTTTTCAACCCAAGCCCTCAACCTCACCAGGGCTTAAGATCCAGCAATGTCCGAGTCTCTCCATTGCGTCCATTATCTACTTTTCGAAAAGCCGCCACATGTCAGAAGCCTCAAGCAAAGCACACAGCCAGAATAGTCACACGTTAGGTCTCAAGTAGGGCTTTGGAGCCTGCAGTGCTAGGTCGGTTGCGCGAATGCAAGGTCGCTACGTCTGCTGGACCCACCCAGGAAAACGGACTCTGACCCAAATCCTAAACATCCTAAGCCCTGCAGCATCCTGCCTCCGCGCCGCTGCCTTCGCCCCAAGTGACCGGCCGCCAGGAGAGCGGCTGAGGCCACGGCCGCCTCTTCGAGGCTTAGGTTAGGTAACACTCAAGTTCAGTTTGGCTTCATGTTCGATCCCATTAGGGCTCAGGGTGTACAGGGGTATATGGCATTCTGATTGAAGTTGGATGATTCAGGGTGGGGTAAGGTGCACGAGTTGAGGTTTCTTGAGTTCGGATGCCACTTTAGGGTCTGAGGGTCTTCAAGGGCTTGATTCGGGCGAGGAAGCATTGCATACTGCACCATTGAACTGAAGGCTTGCAGGCATGTTTGCTCAGAAGGTGCGGTGGAGGCAACCTGGATTTCGATGAGGCAGTGCCGACCGTTCAGGGTGTCCCTGGCCCGCACTCCATCCGAAATGTGACGATAGTACAACCCAGAACAACAGGCACTAGCCAAAAGCCCAGTGCACGTATGTATATATATATATACACGATGGTATGTTGCATGTACGTATGTCTGTATGGTACTTCTGAGTATATGTATACCTGTACGCATGCAGCATATGTGTAAATATGTATGTACCTATACATGTATGCTGTATGCGCACATGCATGTATACATGCAAGATCATAATCATGTAAGTGAATGTCTTCCTATGCACATATTTACATGGGCTCGCACAGGTTGTGAGCGCGCGGGCCCGATGGGAGGTGTTGGAGAATCCCGCCGAGTGCGGCTCCGTCCTTCGAGATGCAACGGGCTTCTTGAGGGGGTCCCTTGAGATGTGCACCATGAAGTGCTCTGACGACCCTTCAGCCTGGATCCTTCTGAGACCCTAACCACAATGCCGTGTAATCCAAGGGCACCGGTTTGAGGAGGTGGCAAAGGTTGCTTCTCCTGACAGCTTTGTGCTCCTGAAGGCTTGGTTACCCGCGATTATGCGAAGTTCGTGGCCCGGGGATCCTGATTTGGGGAAAAAGGGTTGTGTTATCAAAAGTCGTCAGGTCTATTATTCTTAGTTACTACTACTACTACTACTACTACTACTACTACTACTACTACTACTACTACTACTACTACTACTACTACTACTACTACTACTACTACTACTACTACTACTACTACCACTGTCACCACTACTACCACTACCAACCAGTACCAGTACCACCACCACCACCATCACTACACCAGACCCCGTTCCCGTTTATAGAGGGTGAGCAAAACCCCCGCAATGTTTGGGGGGGGGGGGCCTAGATACTAAAGAGAGTGCACCATTATTGTTTTGGCACCCTAAACTTTCCTAAAACGATAGAGCTCATGCCGGAGTAGAGACCTGAAACGGTCAGCCCAGCTGCGGAAGCCCAAAGCGGGGCCTGGAGTGGTAAAGGAGCCGCGCGGCAGGGGCCTGCAGCACGCAACATCATTATCCCGAACATGGAGCGCCAAATCAGGGTCCCTGCTTATGTTTTTTTATGGACCCTTTTCTTTGGGCCTAGGAACCGTGCTGCAAGCTTTTCCAAGCAAATTGAAAGCTTGCGGGCCCTGTTCGACAGTTCAACAGCCATGTCATGCTGGTGTCACTGAGTCCTCTGTAGACTCTGTAACACACTGCAAGCTAACAGGCAGGCTCTGAGCTGCACACAGAGGCCCTGGTGGGGTTGGAAGGTTGCATGCTCAGCGCCATGACAGGAGATCCCAAACGACTCTACCGTAATCGAGAACAAAAGGTAAACCACACCAAGCTGACTTCGGGGTCGAGTCGGATTCCACTTTGGGTGCACGAGATCGCTCTCTAAATGCCGTTTAATCTTGTGCATGACAGCCTACATGTTTAGGTAGCTTCTGCTTGTTCTGATGACTGTCTTGGATAGTGACCAGATAGTGTGTCTTTCAGCTGATTCAGGTCGGCAGCATGGCAAATACCAAGAACATCCAAGAACAGTGGCCATAACGTCCGGGCCTGTGATGCACTTGGCTCATTCATAGCAGGTATCTAATTACACTAAGATTTATAGTTAATACACTGACACATCCTGAAACCCAACAAGGCCTGGTGCTCGGGTCAAAAACATTCGCCCTGACATACCAGATTAGATTTCAAAGACATTCCACACACCCGAGGTCACGCCGGATTTCTCGATGCTCACCCATGGCGGGTCTGCGCAGGTGTAAGTCACAGCATCTGCTTGGCCGTCTTCCCAGAGATTGCAAATGCCTCCAGATACGGCGCAGGCTTGTTTTTTATAGCAGAGGGATGTGGCTGGTTTCAATTCGTGGTTTCAGTTTACAAGGTTCAGAGCATGTTTCAGGGGCATGAGGGGAGCTCCAGGTGCCAAGAGGAGATCCTTTCGTCCTGTGGTCTTTCTGTTTTTCGAGTCTGAACGAAAAAATCGCGCAGCCTCAGGCGAAGGGAGAGGCTGTCTCAAACCTCGAAAGTGCTCAAGCGAAGGGATAACCAGACCCAAGCTCTGCCCCGAAACCCCGCAACCTGCCCGAGCTTCTGAGGGTTCCAGGTTTAGAGGTTCGAGTTGCGGGGTTGGTATGGGCATTGGCGCATTGGGGCCCCTCCCATCTCCCCTTGCCTACAAGGAAAGATACAGGAGAGTCCAGACTAGATTCTGACTAGCACGAAACGCCGAAAAGAAAAGAGAAACCTCCATGGGCAGAACGAGCCGAAACCCAACTAGACCACATGGCCAACATAGCCAACCGGGAAGCGACAGGGGTAACATGGGCGCACAAACGTGCTGTCATGCTGTCACATGGCCATGCGCCAGCTCAATCGCGATAACCTCCAGCTTTTTCAGCGGGAGCAGCGCGCTTCTGGAGACTGGTTACGAGCTTAGGCGCCTGCGAGGAGGGTGATCGAGGAGTAGTGAGGCATCTTCACACCCTTGGACGTCATCATTTTCTTGGCTGCCTTGTATTCCTCATCGGTGACTCCTGTGAGACTCCGCTTGACACCACCGAGGAAGTAGTGCTCCTCCACAAATGCAGTTATGTGAGGGCCTAATACATCTGCACGCGCCAGGCAAGGAATCAGATCAAACTCGGCGCCCTCGATGTCCACCTTTAGCAGGACTTTGTCTCCGGGAATGGTCTTCGATTTGATCAAGGAAACGACATTTATCAGATGCACTCGCACATCCTCAGCGTTGCCCTGCGGAGCCAGAGATGATGCAGCCTCAGTCACGTTGCAGTCCTACAGGCACCTCTTTCTGTGAGATTTATACGGCCCACATGAGGGTCCGGGTGTCTTGTGAACTTTGTGATTATGCAAGCAGGTACTCTAGCAAACCAACGCACTTAATTGCATGAAGCCGCTGTTCATACTTTGTGAAAGCTCTCTGCTATGTCGTGCAATCAGCTTGGAAAGAAGGAACAACCCTCTATGGATACCGCAGATGTAATGTGAACACATCTGCCTGCTAAAGCAAAGACCGAATCGAAGCAGGTAAACATCTACATGTCTACCTAACTATGCATGCTCGTATGTATGTATGTGTGCACATGCATGCATGAATGTATGTCTGTGTGTGGGGGGGGGGGGGGTGAGCATGCTGCACGCATTAAGTCCAAGCACCTACTTTTCATTTATTGATTAACTCGCTTATATTTGTGTTTTTGTTTCTTGCATAAACCTTCCTTAGAGTGACTCTCATATCGGCCATGGTACCGATGTTTTGCCTACGACATGGAAGGTGGTGTCCGCCTCGCACATCCAAGCGCCGTTCATCATGGGGTAGATCTCCTTCAAACACCAAGGAAGCCATGTTTCGGGGTTTGGGATTGGGGGTGGAGTGCCCAAAGTACTGAGCTCACGTGGCTATGCAAAATTCTGCTATTCCTAGTAGGTCCGGGTCCTTACCAGGAACCGACTTGGCAGCCTTGTTGTTGAGCTCCTGCTGGAAGTGCGGGTTTGCCTCCACCAAATACGCCTCATACTCCTGGTTGGGGCAATCAGCGAGGTTGCCATACTCCCCGCGAAGGAAGGCATTGTAACTGTTTCCATCTGCAGCTCCCAGATCAATGAAGATGCACCTCGGCTTTGTACGAGTCGGCCTGGGTATAGCAGAAGTGTCTGATTGACACTGGCAGGGGCTGGCAGGGCCTGCTGTAGCAACGTGCAGGCTTTCGCGGCTTTCGCGCAAGGACTTTAGGGCCGCCTGGGCCGAGGCCAGCAAGGCAGCCAAAACCAAGCGATGCATTGCCCCCGAGTACTGCTCCAAATTGCCAGCGCGCTCAGCTCAACTACGTTAATTTATGACATTCTCTGCAGAGCCGAGAACGAACACGGCTGCGAGACCCTCAGCTTCCTCCATGCTCGAAAATACACTGCACACACCCGAAAAGACACTCACGCTAAGCGCGCTCATGACCAACAAATACTGTGCTAAGACCTCAAGACGTAGGACCTGCTGCAAACCCAGAGCCTAGAAACAACCCTCAACCGACTGCTTCGAAGGCCCCCCAACTCAGCCTTCTGCGCCATCCGTCCGGGGTCTCGGAAGCAAATCCACGAGGGCCTCGCACGTATACTGGATTGTTTTTTTTTTTTTTACAAGGTCTACTGCAATGCTGACCAAGTAATTTTTGATGTCGTAGTTGCACCAATTCCCAGAGCGTGATTAAAAGCCTCCCCGGTACTCGCACAATCATCATTCTTTAGACATTCATTGATAATTGTATGCACATTGAACACTTCACAAATATTGAACTGACTGTTTACATTCAAATATCTTTGTTGTGAATTCATGAGTTTAAAACTACATAGTATTTCATTATATGTGATGAAGTAACATTATTCCTTGTCGAAATCGGTGCTTGACTGGCAGGCCTAGGGGCTCTAAATACGCAGCGAGCATTCACAAAGCTTCTTCTTTCAAACTGGGACCGACTTCACATTGATCCGAAGAGCGAATGCGTGATCCTGGAGCACTTAATCCCAGATGAAATCTGGAGTTGTACTGGCAAGGGGTGCTGCTTACACGTACTGAAAGGCTGTGTGGCAAGTTGTGTGAAGATTGTTTCGGATGCCTTGCCCTTGCCTGCCCGAACCAGGTTGCACGAGAGGTTTGAAGCGTCTACTGCCGTTTACAGTTTCACCCTGCCAACGTCTATCTACCGCCGGCCCTGAACTTCTCAGAACTTCTCAGGAGAGCCATCATGACGCTTTACTACAGCTAAGGCCGTGGCAGGCCGAAACAAGACAAATCTCACCACAAATCCCTTAACCTTACGGTACGTTTGGATCCCTTGATTGGCTCCTGCACAGACCATGACATCACTTGCAATCTTCAGCCCATTCTTACACCTTCCAAGCCGCCTTTCCAGCATCCAGGCTTCCGTCGACTCTCAGGGAGTACACTGCAGCATGGAGATGCATCGCATCCTGCACGAATCCAGATACAGCAGTTGCCAGCTGTCAATCGAAGCAACTCAACGCGATGGTCCAGGGCTTGGCTTGATTATCAGCAGCAGAGGGTGTCCTACCAGCTGTGCGAGAAACAGAGGAGGGGGAAAACTTAAAATAACAACGACAACGAAGGGTCAACTAGTAGTTGGATCCCTCTTGCAGATGACACGAATAGCCTAAACTGCCCATTTTATGTGGACATCTGATGAGCAGTGTCCACGGAATATTCCGAAATGCTGCCGGCACAGACAAGGAACACACACCTGAATGCATGACTCTCCCTGCAGCCCCCATGTTTTTTCAGGTTGGGGAAACACAATACTCACTCTGCAAATCTAAAATAGTGCCTCCAGTCCTCACTGTTCGGCTCAGCAGTGCCATAAACGGGGTCCCCAACAATCGGAAATCCTGGGCCAAAGCGGGCTCAACACGGGTGGACATGCGTAGAAGCTTCCGTATTTGTGGGGGGGGGGGGGCTGAGAGGATACCTTAAAAATCAGAAACAGATACATTAATTCTTTCTTCGATGCGAATGCACTGGAGACACTAGATCTACCCTGTTGAGTGCCCAGCTTTGCTCCTCATCTGACAGTGTGCCGCGCGAATTAAGCGCTCTTGCAACATGGGGTCCATCGGTACCCGCAGCCACGAGCTGGGCAATCCATTACAGCGTAGCATGATGTAGCATGTGAGTCAGCAACGAGCACAGAAGAACGTAGATGAACACTTCCGGTCCCCGACCCATTGCTGCAAGGTGGACGCGGATCTGGTGGGTTCGCCTCTGTGACATGCAGAACATTGGGAGCTCACCGCTGCGATGGGGCGAATCAAGGCCGCAAGGGTTGGGTTGCCCATCAGGCAAGGCAAATCGGGCAAAGGTGACCAAAACCCCTTCGCCAAAACGAAATCCGAACTCCTCAAGGCCTGAACTTGAAAGTCTGAAGCCGTCCGAAAGCTTGTCTTGGGCCACCCGGCCCCGTTTCTAAGCGACAGAGGAGGCTTCCGTTTCGGCGCCGTATGGTGGTCTCAGCGCTCTTCCCGGCTCCTGCTTTGACCGTCGGGGGCTCCAGATTCGGAATCAGGAAGGAAACAGTCTGGGCATCCCTTCCCATATGCCAAGCTTCACAAGGCGCATCAGCCCCGTGTCTGGCCTGTGGTGTCCACCACCACCGTCAACGGTTGGTTGGGGCGATGCTTCTCCACCCGTAGGGGTAGGCGGCAGACCACCTGCAGGGCCGGGAGATTCCCTGCGAAAGCCCATAGGACTACAAAAAATTGAAAAAAACATCCCAAGGTCGTGCAAACTCGGAGGGCCCATGTGCGAACACATATTCTGCATACGATTAATTATAGTGTGGGCAAAGAGGGGGGGGGGAAGGAAAAAAGCGTGTGCCACAAGGAGCCTCGAAGGGTGCGAGCCACACAAAGCCAGGCCGCCTCTTCGTCGCCCTCCGTAGTGTCACGGCGTAGTATCCACTGCCTGGGACCCAAAGACAATCTAGGCTGGCAAAAGTCACCCTAAACCCTCAACCCGGCAACCCTAAACCCTAAACCCTAACCCCTAAGCACAGCCACAATCCAAGCGACATCTAAACAGCCAAGACATGGCAACTCCCAAACATGCTCCGAAACAAACCAGGGAGCGGCCAGCGTTCTGCTGCGGCTGCAGCATCAAAGGTGCCGCAAACGCCCGCAAGGTAGAGCTGGCGGTTTCGAGGAATCGAGTTGATGGATCGGGGCATATTTTACATGGGCTTGCGTTGAAAGATGGCTGGGATGAAATGATTGTGGTTCCCGCGCCTTTGATGCCAATGGGATTTTCAAAAATTGGGCATGAAGATCAATAGTGGAGGCTGTTCTCAGCTTTTGAGGCATGACTTGAGGCAGTGAGGACGCAAAGGTTCGCAGGGTTGCCACCGCAGAGACGCTTTCTGCGACATCTGCTGCTTTAGACCCGAGGCTCAACATGGATCCACCAGACTTTGGTATGGCGTTAACCATGAGTGGAGAGAGGACAAGGGGTTATGGCAACATGCACGCATACGAGTGGGCATGCATGTGCGCCAAAACAAATACTAGGGACACAACAATCCATAATGCATACAACAAACGATTGTATGCATGTTGCATAAGCATTTTCCATAGTCTTGATGTACGCAGCCACGTCCTTCCAACTTACACGTCAACACACACCGGCCTATAGCCTATATGGCTCAAACATCGACCAGCTCATATCCGTGGCTCGCTCGAAAGCCCCCCGTGCCGAAGTGAGGCGCTGTGGCGCCATGGCGCCTTCCGCAAGCCAGCGCCATGCTCCTGGGCGAGGGCCTCGTAAAATCCCGCTAGGCGCGGGATTTGAGGGGGCAAGTCTTCGGACTCGTCCGCCGTCCGCGTTCAAAACGTGAAGCACGTCGACAGGCACACTTTCAAAGTACCATATTGAAGTACTATGGTGGGGATCCTCAGCCCGTTCGATTCCATTCTTGGGCGTTCTCTCCCAGAGCCTAAACCGAAACCGTGGAGGCGCAGTAGAGGCCGGACTTGTAAGTGCCCGGCCATGTAAGCCTTTCGCGTCTTTGCCAGGAGCACGACGCCTCTCTCTCTCGCACTCAAACAAAATCTACAGAGACTGGACACTGATAGCCAACACGGGCCTAGGTTCTGACGATTGCTCGCTAGGAAGGTCACTGATTACACCCATGCTCACCAGGTGCAAGGAGCATCTCCGGCAAGAGAACTTTTGCACAGCACACTATGAACGCCAGCTTGCCAACATGGCCGACACGAGCCTGACGTCTGCCTGTCTAAGCGATTCACAGGGTGCAAGTAGCCCGCAGGGTCCTTCGGGCAGGCGGGTCATGGGTCAGCGGGCAAGATCTATGTCTTTAAGCCCACGGACCAAATCCACCAACATCAGCGACCTACGGGTGCATTCTCATGGACCGGGAAGATCCACTGATGCCATGGAATGCCCGCTCAACAAGAAATGTGGGACCGTAGTGTCTTCTGTACACTCCCACCGGGTCTACACAAACCACCCAGCACGGCTCCCCCTCACCAAGCACCGGCAAGGGCACTTTATTCTACGATGCCTAGAACGAGTAAAGTCTGTTACGGAAGCTGCCGGATTGTAACGGAAACTATCTGCCCCAAACCGAAACAGAAACAACAGGAGGGCGTAACCGAAACCAACCTGGGACCATTACGGAAACAACTGCGGGATGTAACAGAAACCAACTGCCCAAACAGAGAAATGAAAGGCGAAGAAAGGATTGGGGTACCCAGACCTCATTGGGGATGAGGGTTGAGGGGTGCAGGGTCTAGGGTTTCGAGTTTAGCTTTCCGTGTTGAGGGTTGAGGGGTTTTGGGTTTAGGGTTTTGGGTTTAGTTTTCTGTGGTTTCTGTTACATCTCTTTTGTGTTTCCGTCGCAGGTCTGTCTGGTTTCCGTTACACCTGCGTATTGTTTCCAGGTATTTGGGCGTAGTTTCCGTTGCATTTTTGTTTGATTTCTGCTATGTTTTTGGGTTGGTTTCCGTTACACTCCCTTTTGGTTTCCGTTACACCCCTTACCCTGCCTAGAACACTCGATGGAGAGGTCGATGTTGGACTACCAAGTGCGCGTGGGAGCGGGTCCCTGATTAATCAAGCCCGCAAGATTGATTCTTTGCAGAAGCTTTGGCTTGTAGTAAAAAGAGTCTTTCATGAGAGTGTTCAACAAGTCTTTAACACATGAAGCGATTTTACACTGACCTCAATGTGAATCCGGGTGAACGCGGCAACCTCGAAACGCAATACCTGCCACATTGGGCACTTCATTGAGAAGAAAGGTCTGTCCTTCAAATGAGACACCCGCAAGATCTCTGTCAGGGAGCAGCGCTGGTACCTGCCCTGCCAAGACAAGATGGCACAGAAGTTTCCCCCTTCTTGTAAACTCCCTCGTACCATACCATCATTGCTAATGATTGCTAATGACTACTGCAATTGGCTTTGACAGGCAGTGAGGGTGCCAGTTGTCCCCGCCTGCGGGTGGCAAGGTAGTCCCGCAGGCTTCCTCACCACGAGAACCTTTTTCGCTGCTACTGAGGCTTTGAAATACTCTGGTGGCTTGATACCCTGAAGCTTTTCAGCGGTTCCAACTTGATAACGCCCCCAACCATTATACAGCACAGCGCATCTGAATCTGAAACGCTCTCCCAAAAGACCCTGCTTCCAGAGTTCTGAACTGAGGAAATCTGGGCCAGCTGCTGAAGCGTTCTCCGCCAGCACCTCTACGGCCTCCGATGGGATGGAGGGCTCCTGGCGTGAGGGGTGAAGCCATGGGTTCAGGCTTTGGGTTGAACTCCTCTCTAGGTTTAGGATGACCAAAGGAGCGAACAAGGAAACTCCACCCCGAGGCCTCGCCTGAACTTTGTTCTAACATCTCTCCTCGTGATCTTGAACTTAGGAAGGAACCACAAGGAACCGACGATCTGTAGAAATCAAAGGGACGCAACCTAACACGAACAGCGGGCGCAGAAAAGACCAGCTTGTGCTTCGAGGGGCTCCAAGAAAGTGAGGTGGAACGCAATTAAGAGTGGACTCTGCAACTTCGAGTATTGCCACTGTAACCCCGACTCTCTGCGAGCTACTGTGTCTGCAGGGTCGGAGGCGGACGTGGAGGCTACCAAAACTGTGGCTCAGCAGCGTATACAGTATACAGCTGTGTCGTGAAACCATTCTCGGAGTGATGCTTCAATTCCGGGCTTCGATGCGTACACCCCCCCCCCACCTCTTGTTCGCTGGTGCATTGTATTGTTCAGTGCGTCGGCACTTCTTAATTAAGTGCAGTACATGCGTTCAGTTGGCCACATCTTGCAAGGCAGGCTTGATAGCCACTCCTGCTTCTGTGTCTGGAGCGTGCTTGGCATTGCCATGTCTAGGTGAGGTTGTTCCGTTGCGATCTCCCTACGCAAACCTCGACTCACAAGTCCTCGTACCAAGCTTCTGTGCACTCTTGGCGAACCAGTATAAAACGGTCTCAGCAAGCCAAATGACAAAGCCGTGATGTCGACTTAAGTCTACGCCCGAGACAGGCCTTCATCATGTAGGTGTGAGTCACCACATCGCCGTTCTCCTTATGTGTTGCAACATAAAAACATACATCAACAAATAAGTGTATATATATATATATATATATTTTGTTTTTGCATATAGGGCCAGAATCACAATAGACAGACTCACGGCGTCGTGATGTCGTGATGCCCAAAGGCGCGCGCGCTCCAAAGTCTCAACGCTGATTCAACCTTAATAACCTTGAAGCCCCCGAGACAATCAAAAACACGAAATACTGCCCCCCCCCCCCCCCAATTGCAAGTTCAAAACTCTGGAATTGTCGTGTCTGGGAGCGATACGCGGGATTATAGGGGCCCTGGCGAGGATGAGTTCTGGTTCTGCTGGGTGGCCGCCTACACGGAGGCGGCCCTCAGCTGCTGCGGTCCGAACCTGGGAGCATGGTGCCAGCAAAGGGGGGGGGGGTTGGGGCCATGAAGACTCAATGGAGAATTGAAGAGAGCTTAAACTGGTTGCCCATTTCCTGCAGCAAACTCCTCTGTTCAGGTGCTGGGAAAGTTCAGCCTCGATGAAGGCGCGGGCATAGTCTGCACTCAAGCCGAACTCCTCTAGCATGACCTGTCAGTTGTCAACGAATGTCAGTGGAAGTGGTGGGCTGTCGGAACCCACTGTGTCCAACAGCTATGCTCACCGCAAACGAACTGTCCACAAATTTCAACTTCGGTCAAGATGCTGGCTCAACAACCAGTTGCCAATACTTTGGGCAAGAGACCTTCCCTTTCAAAGAAAATGGTGCCGGGGGGGGAAGGGGAGGGAGGGGGGAAGGGGGAAAGGGGTTGCCAACATCCGGGAGGCTGCGCTGACGAAGGATGCTGTCCCCACATGTCCCCATCATCTCAGAGAGTCACCGGAAGGTTCACAGGCCCCAGACCCAACACCCCATGCGACCAGCTGGGAACCACAAGGGGTTTATGTTTCATGCTGCCCGAGAAGGGCGTGGCTAGAGTATCTGAGTGTTCTCCAACCCAGAGTTCCCCACGCACCTCGGCCAAGGGTCGGCCCCGCCAGCGCATTTTCACGTTGACAGTCCTTATTCCACGGCAAAGCAAGAGCTCGATACAAACAAGATTTAAATCAGTCAGCGGTGAAAACTATGTGGTGCTAAGTGGAAAGTGACGGCTGAGCGAAAGTATGCAACACACAGGTCTTCAGTACATCACACACACAAGAACATAAACAGAGCAGCGGGTGCGCAGCAGAATGCAAACAGTAAGCAAATGTCAGCTTGCGCAAGCCTCTTGACGCACCAAAGAATCCCAATTGCCAGGACTTAATTAGTACTGACCATCGGCCGCTCTCTAAAAAATTGCGGGCTAGACGAGAAAGGCCCGGCCCTGGGTGCGTCCAGTCGCAGCACATTTCCTGCCACTGTTGCTACCACTGTTGCTACCGCGCTTTATGGGGCCGCTGTGCGAATTTCGAGCTGAAGTTTATGTGCGCTTGAGTCGATTGAGGCTGAGACTTTGTGGTCTCGTACTCCGCCAGGTTGCAGCGCCCGTCTTGGACCTGCGACAAAAAACCTTAATATAAAGCCCACGCATCCCAGCAAGCCCTCGATCCTACCGAAATACCCAAGCAATCAGTACTGGTTTTGACATGGGGACTGCCAGGTTTCTGGGATTTCCACTTCGACGGGCATCATTCCCTCCCGGGCTCTGGCAGGAAGAGCCTAGGGCCCAAAGCCTGGGCTTCGAGTGTCTACAAGGGCTCCTCGCCTGAATACCAGGTGGAAAGGCCACAAATACCGGCCCGGCATCCTCCATCTGCTGAAGCGGTGCATGCAGGACAGTACAGCAATTCTGTCGACCTCTATCTCCAATGATCTTGATACTGTCCTGCTCGTTGAGCTCTTCTTCGAGCTGCGATGGCTTCGTGCCCTGTTGGCTGTCGCAGAGCCTCTGTTCTCTGCTATTCGAAGGGATAAGCTCGGCAAGTGCTCTGCAGACCAAGTGCACACTTTCGGTGACACTGGCTGGGTATGGCTATATTGAGTACCTCGCTCCGGCTGTTGAGCCCAACCGACAGCTGCGAAAGCCTCGTGTGACGAGTTGTGGCCAAGAAACTCAACACTGCACAAGTTTTATACACTTCCGCATGATTACTCGTGCATGTTGAAATGGGAGCGGACATCCTGTTACTGCAAGGTTCTGGTCGAATATTCAGGCATTCACAGCACGGCCATAGCCCTCACCGCCCCGGTTTCTATCACTCATTCACCCGGGATTATAAAGTGAAGAGAATAATATTCACACGGGATTATAAGGAATGAAAAGACGCATGAATGCCGTGCGAATATTATGAACGAAACAACAGCCCAGGTTGGTACTAACTTAGTGGATTGGTTACAGAGAGCGGTTAACCTTTACTTTTCCTTTCGTACACCATCAATCTCATGACACCTTAACCTCTGTCTCTAGGAGTTAATCTGTTGAGTCGTGAAGGTAACAGCCAGGATGGGAGAATGAGGGTGAAAAGGGCCAAATAATAAGTCCTTTAAAGGGGCCCTTTTCATCTCCCTCATTCGTGCGGTTAACAGGTTCATGATGACACGGGTGAACAAGACACGGGATTATATGGTGGATTCGTGAGTGATTGGTTAACCCTCGAAAACCGTGAGACAGAAGCCCAGGATTGACCGTTCATTCACCCAACTCTCTGATCCAGCGGTCATGACATCCTAATAATGGGCCTCATCGCAGTCCTAGTTCTGCGATGTGGTCTTGGGATGCTTGCAATCGCGAGCATCATGAGCATGATGAGCAATGAGGCAAAGGCACTCCCCTTCACTCACGCATCCAAGCATTCTCTCCGACCCATTGCTGGCCCGAGGTACAGAGCCTGGCTTCGCGGATCTAGAGGCTTGCCCCCAGCAACAAAGGTGCTTGGATGAACAGCGTCGCATGACCACGACTATGCCCAAATGTTCCGTGCCTTCTTTGGGCATTCTCCTGCCACGACGGTGCAGTGCCAAAGCTCGCCGCTTAGGCGTGCTCGGACTAAGCGACCTCGCACTCAAGAGAGCACAGGCGAACACAAGCCAGCAAGTGAACGCACTGACATACGCTGACACAAGCCAGCAAGTGAATGCGCTGACATACGCTGACAGCCCCAAGCGAAACTGAGAACTCCGCACACCTCGCGAGAAATCATAATTTGCGGCTCTGGATATCCTTGGATGCCTCTGCTCGCGCAGCCGATAGTCGCACCTCCATGCATGTCTCAAACTCCAACCGTTTGCTATCATCAGTTGCAAGCGGGCCGCCGTTGACTGCAGGGGGGAATGTGCCAGGTTGGTTGGTCGCCATAGCCTGCGGTTGCAACGGCTCCAGCACGTCTGATATCGAGTTGCAAGGGGCGGTCTCACTCCAAAACCTGGCCTTGCTGGCCTCCACCCAAATGTGCTCATTCAGAGCCGTCAAGCCCAGGGCAGGCGATTGCCAGCGCAGGGTTGCGAAGGCCCAACCAGCAATGCGACCTTTTCATGCGACGAAAGACAATCAGTGTAGGGCTATCAAGCAAAACACTCCCCCGACATCTTCCATTCGCCGGGTGCCCCAGCGAACTTCTCTCAGCAGGTGGAAGGCTTGCCGCCCGAGTGGCTCAGTTGGCCAAGGATCACCTTGGAATCCGCAGCAGTGAGGCCTAGCCGGCTTAGCCCGCAAGTGTCACTGCTCGACATGTGCACCGTGAGCCCAGGAAAGGGGCACCTGCTCAGGACGACTGCGGCCACCCCAATCCTCCCAACCCCATCAATAGCACGAGCAACAACAGAAATGACATTAACATCCGACATGCACATTTCTCGCTCATCAACGATCCCCTGCCATCCCCTATCCGAGGAGGTGACCCGGCGCTGCTGCTGGAAAGAGCCCTTCCTCTTCTCCCCAGGTGACCTGTCCAAGGTCTTCTCGTGCTCATAAGCCGAAACTTTCTAACGGACGCGCCACCCCGGCCATCCATCCCCAACACCATCCACCAAAGGCGCTGTACACGCCCACCAGCTGCCTCTCAGCCATCGACATTGTCCTCAGCAGAAGCCGCTGGCGACGCGTCGGGCCATTGGGAACTAAACGACAACAGCCATGAAACCACCATGCTTACTTCTTCAAAAGTGTGATGCCATGGCATCTCTGCGACAAACTGCACACGCCGAGCATCTCCTGGCACCAGCCTTGGAAAGTCTGCACGACCGGCTGCGGGCACGGCGCTTGTGGAGCACGATAAAATGGGGTCTGGACCTGTCCACAAGGTTTTCAGGGCTGAGGGCTTGAAGAGCTTGGGCAATGATGCGATGGTCTCTTATTGGCGAATATCAAGACCGTTGCCGGCATTCCTTGCCTCCGGCGCGGCAAGGGCAGAGGGACGTGGACGAGAGTGGTGAGTGCTGCAAGATGCTTTTGACAGACAACATTGCGGGCCGCTGCATTTTGACGACCATACTACCCTCGTCTTCTCCCTGCCTTCCAAGAACGGCTACTCGGATAGTTCCAGAGGGTGACGCTGGGCGATGTTCCTGGTCGAGAGAACAGGATGTTTTCCAAGTCTCTGTCCCCAGGCAATCAAAAATATAATCCTACGAAGGCGCCAGCAAGGGAAAGAAAGAGACATATCTTTTACACGCTGGTCTTTCTCGCGGGCTGACTGAGAGCCTGGCGGGCAGCACGGGCGCCCGTGCTGGGTGACCCTTGCGTGAAAGCAAAGGTGGGGTCTGAGGTGGAGAACAACATAACTCCCAACACAAAGGACGCGAACAAAGTCAGGAGCCGCTCTAAGCTCTCGGCGGCCTGCCACAGCAATGCTGCGGCGGCAGCAGAAAACGACCCAGCAATGGATGCCTAAGAAAGCTCACAGCCCGCGTAGCTTCACATGTAGCTGGAGGACATCATCAAAGACAGGGCACCAGTTCCACCAGCCAGAGAGGGATGCCGTGGCTGGCGCCCACGGCCACTGCCAGTTCCAATGCCACCATCAGCGGTTTAATCACATGCGCAACTGTCAGCGCTGCTATTCGGCTACTGTAGTGCCTGTGCAAGCCAAGCAGTCGCACGCGGCCCAACTTCTTGCAGCCTACAAACCTGTCAAGGAGAAAATTATAGCTATCAAACTTGAGGCAGGTAATCCTCCACCATCTTCGATCAGCTCTGTCGTTTTTCCGCGCCAGCAACCACCAGACGGCCATCGTCTATGTCACATCTAGGCGGAGTGCTCACCGTTAGCTCCGAACAGCATTTAGATTTAACTCTGCTTGCTTCCCTAGTCAGTCACTAGCTCCGTCAAGCTTCAGTACATCCCCCCAAACCCCTAAAAACCCGTAGACGGTCCTGCTATTTAAAGCACATGCTAGCAACAAGCGAAAAGGCCCTACGTTCCGACGTCAGCAGTGCATCCAGCAAAGACCATGTCCAGGATTTCCTTTGGATCGGGGCTCTTTGGGGCGCAGGGTTGATATTCCAAGGTTTGTTCATATGTTAATTCCTTTTTAATTCAGCAGTTGCCAGCCTGGCAACGCGTATACTGTGCTCATCCACAACAAAAGAGCTCCGGGTAAAAACAACAAAGGCCTAAGCTGACAAAGTATTTGGACCGAACGACAATGCACGGATAATGACTACCAGGGCAGCGCTATGACTCAATTTAGGGGATGGGTTCTCTGGCAGGGTCGATCTCTTTCCTGTCAACCACACAGGAGGTGCTCTCTGATAGTACGATCGAAGCGCTGATCGACGTGCTATGATACTTCTTATCAAGAAGAGGATACATGCTCCGAGCCTATGCTGCTAAATAGAGAAGATTCGCATTCAGCTCCAGGTGCTCCCTCATGCTTCAACAAATTTAAAGTTTCAAAGCAGCCGTAGAGAAACACACATTTTGATTCGCAATGAGTAGGGGAATCGGCTGTGAGTACTTGTCTTCGTCATTTGATTTTGCAATTTTTGGATAGGCAAAATAAGTCATAACGGTGCCGATCTCATGTACAAACGTATTTGTACACAACCATCGACCATGTATTGCATATACAAGGAAATCCAACAAATGTAGAAGCAAGCTTAGGTCTAGGAGATTGCTTCAAGCGTTTGATTGTGTCTGTCCGGCACGGGGCTGGAGGCTTGGGTGCCTTTAAGTTCAAGAGAGCGGATTGAGGTTATAGGATGATGTTGGAAAATTCATTCCACAAACGTGTCCAAACCACCGCCCCCCAGACCTCCCCAAACCCTGGCTTCCCGTCCTCTGGAGTGCGGTTTGTGAAGTAGTGGCTATCCAGGTGAACGCGCTCCACCTGCTGGCAAGGTGCCTATCGGTCTCTGCTTCTTGGGTCTAGGGAGACGAATCAGCTGATAGCCCAACCCGCAGCCGTGTCGGAAGAAGGACCTCGCAAAGCTGTGTCACCTTCTCTCGCACCTGGCGCGGCGATCGGACATGGACAAAAAGGGATGCGTGGTCTCAGCCTGCTTGTTAAACAAGTTATGACAATAAGCCCACTTTTTCTACGCGGATGTCAGGAGCTGGGCCTCGCGATTTCTGCGTTGGGCCCGGCTCCGAGTTACTTCAGAAGGAACCAGTAGGGGTTCCCCCACGAAGGAGATGCCGTCATAAAGCATATGACGTTGATGGGCAGAGAACCCAGCTGTTCCTTCAGCTTCCTAGACCTAAGTTGGGTTTGCACCTGGGCTGTGCCTGATTGGTCCTTACGCGGTCACTATCCGAAAACTCAGCATTCAGCATTCAGATGCCTAAAGGAGCACCATGAGGATCTTAAAAGTTCGCGGGCAGTCTGAAAGTTGACTCGCCGTCTGTGCGCCAATTATCCTATCCTTGCTTTACAGTTAAGCAAGAGCCACTTAGGAATGGCAATGGCCTGATCAAAAGCACACCTCACAAACCCAGCTCTACGGGCTTCTAGCAATGACCAGCTCTTGTTGGCTTGTCACCAGCTTCCTCGGACGCTCACGACATCTGAACCATGCAGCTACTAGATCATGCCAAAGATCTTCTTTCCACCCTTCTACTACGCGATCTTCCTGACCACTCTGTTGCTGTTCACGAACACTATAGCAAAGACATCCACGTTAGCGATCGACCGGCTCATCAGCAGATACGCCGGGAGGTTGGGTGTTACATCACTTCGCCAGTATGTGGAGAGAACACTAAACGAACACAAAGACAAAACACAAACAGACACACATGCACACCCACACGAACACACACACACACACACACACACACACACACACACACACACACACACACCCCCACGCACACACGCACACACACACACACACACACACACACACACACTCACCACACTCACTCACTCTCACGCGCACTAGAGTCCACGCTGATTCCCAGCGCAAGCTCAGTCATCTTGAGGCCCAGGAGCTGCATATCAGCAGTTTCAAGCAGCCAATTGACTGCTGTGTTGGACGGGATGTCGGCGTGAAAACTTATAGGTTGGAGGTGGGAGCAAGGGAGCCAGACGCCCAGCATCAAACGATACTTCCCCCAGCATAAAAACTCTCAAGCTGCAATGCTCACAGCCTCGAATTCTTTCCTCCAACTCCGACAGGTAAAAACGGCTTCACCTATGTAAACCCATATTTCCCTCCTGAGCTGCAAGTCTTCCGACAACACGTCATGCATACTTTTAAGTAGACCCTGCGGTGTCATATGCACCCCAATTCATGTTGGATTTCGGGAATGATACGCCTGCACTGTGTTTCAAGTCGCATGTTCTCCAAGTTCCTCAGGATGTCAGAGGGACTTCCAGTCTGGCCATGTACCGGACCTGGGCAGAAGCTGAACTTCTGAACTCCTAAAAATCTTCGGAAGAGGGCGCGGCAAACTCCGTCAACGATCCCCAGCACTTCTAACGACACCAGACGATGGGACGCCAGACGCGCTGCGTTCGGATCGCGGCAGCCAAAGCCCACACCCAAAACCTCTAAGTCCCAAACGACAAAAGCCTCTGAGTTTTTCAGAAAAGCCTTCTGGGGCAGGGACATCCAATGTTTCACCCGAGGCCACCATGGCGGCGCAGTCGGGCGTCTGGTCAGAGGGGATGACCCAAAACCTGATGAGGCTTGCATGGTCTTTGCAGGGTCTTCAAATGTCTTAAACAGCGCTGGCCTTAGGCTGTTTCACGGGGCTGCAGAAAAATCGGATTGGTGCAGCTAGTTGTTTTCGCGTTTGGATTCCTGATCCTTTTACAAGGAGAACCGCACAACTTCGCATCGCATCCAGCCTCCTTATAGCAACACGTAAACCTTGTTGTTCTCCTTGCCGTATTCAATACTTAATCACATTAATTTTGCGTGCGCGCTTTCTTAAAGTTTCACAGCATCTTTTCCAAGCCCATGTAAGGTAGTTCTCAATCAGGTCACGTCGTAGCCTACGTAGTTCAACGCAACACCCGCATGCAAGCCCGTCACTTGCAAGCACCCCTGAAACCCCTGAAACCCTAAACTGTAAACTTTACAAGCCCTAAACCCTAAACCACCACTTTGCCTGGCCTTCTCCCCTTCAGGTCCGAGATGGCTTTCCCCCACTTGGGGTTGATCGAGCCATCCTGGGAAGGGGTGATTGATTAGGTCATGATTAGGGTTTAGGGTTTAGGGTTTAGGGTTTAGGGTTTAGGGTTTAGGGTTCAGGGTTTAGGGTTCAGGGTTCAGGGTTTAGGGATCACAGCTGGCTCGTTCTCCTGCTGTGGAGTCCCGATCTGGGAATCCCCACTTGCTGTGAATGATATTGGGAGTGGTCCCTTTCCCTGCCTTCAGAGCACCCGGACATCGCGTCTGAGTGTGGGTAGGGTGGGCAAATAGTCGGAGGCAGCCGGCTGAAAACATTCAACCAGGACCCTTTACGAGGTTCCCATACAGGGACCCAAAATTTGGGCAACCCGCCAAATGCCTTTTACAATTTGGCCTGAGACCGCAAGTAACACGCCATTAACACGACAAAAGCAACACCCCACCGCGATTCCCTTTTGTCCCTTGAAAAGTCGATTCCGATTCCGGCACCCTGAAAATCCCAAGTCACGGCCTGCAGCGCTTTTTCAGCACGCACTTCCATCAGTGCGAGGATGTCCTCATCCAGATGCGACCGCAACCCTCAACAACTCCACCTAAAAACATCAAATCAGGAATATGCGGTAAGTGCACCCACGGGGTCATATGATCGTCAGCAGGTCCACATTCCGAAAACTGTGGAACAAAACCTCACACACCTTATGAGTTACAACGATCCCCAACATGAACGAGATCGAGAGGACGGGACAGGAGAGACTGGATCCATCGCTCTCACAGAGCCAAAGCCATAGATTTCGGGGGTATGATTGCGGGAAAGCCCGCAGACCCAAACTCAAGTTGAACTTGACAGATCGAGGCAAAGAAGAAGCCACCTCATCTTGCGGGTGCCCTTGCGCTGCTTTAGGGCTGCGAATGCTAAGTTGCTAGCTTGTCTCTGCATGTCACACTTGGCAGCCGAAAGAAAGAGCCACAGATTTTTTACTAGGTTCCGACCGGGCGGCCTCAAGAAACGCCAGGATCCAAAAGCTCCGAATTGAGACACGAGTTGCGACTTCTGAAGTGTCAGTGTCAGCGACCGGCCTTCAGGGACATGTCGGCTCGGAGTTCCTGCAAGGCGCACAGGGGTAGCATCCATTTTGAAAGGCAATAGTAGATTAAATTTTGAAGCAGATTGTACAAAGGGCCAAAAGCAGAAGGTTGCGGTAGCGGCTAAACAAAAGCAGCAAAGCTCGCGAAGCTTCTCCGTCAACCCGCAACTTTCATGTTGCCCCCACATCTGATCAGTCTTCCAACATGAGAACACACACAGACAGACAGACAGACAGACAGACAGACAGACAGCACCCTCAAAAAAGCAACCAAAACGACTTGCACATCCCGCCTGGGCCGAAGAGGTCGGCATCTTGCCGCTCTGCTTGGCCTTCTGCCATTCACTCAGGTACCTCTCCGAAAGCTCCCAGCTTCGGTTGCCGCCAAAAGACTGACGCCAAAGCCAATGCACTGCCCTAACGTAGGCTCTCCCGTCTCTCCCGTCTTTCCCACAGGTTCCCGTTAGTGAGGTTACTGCCTGTTCACTGGGGGCACTTCATCTTCTGTGCCTGTGGGATCTTGGTCGAACCCATGATCTTCTTCATGGCATCTCCCTTGCTCGAGGCTCTCGGGCTTAAAGTGCGCAATCTGCGTGTAAGAGGACGTCACTTTAGGCATGGAGCACACAGTGTAGAGTCGAGCCACAGTACGACGTAGCCCGGTTTGCACTCGAGGTGGGATTCTTCTGGCCCTTGCTGACAGGCAGAACCCTGGCCTGCGCATCTGTCAAAGGTGGCAGCAACGACGCGTCCACCGAGACAGGAAGAGGGTAGATCTGGCTGGAGACGGGCACTCGCATCTCCTTGTTTTCCTGCCAAGGCCAAAGCGCGTGCTTAGGCGACGGGATCAGTCACATCGGGCAGCGTGCTCAAAAGAACAAAGCTAGGTTGCCCTCTCGTTCAAAGTCATGGTATGTCATGGTTTAGGATTGAGGATTGAGTCGGATTGAGGCTTTGGGATTTGGCTTGAATGAGTTTCGGACGACTGCGCTGACAGCTGACTGATAGGCAGGAGACACCCACTCTGCGAACTCAGGGGGGGCTTACCAGTGGATGCATGGCCGAAGTCTTGCATTCCTGCCCAGTGGATGAACCACATCGCCTTCACTGAAAGAACCCAGGGAGCAGCACAGCTCTGCATGTTCACGTGGGGTGGTGACTAGCCCAGTTCAAGGGGAAGTGTGCCTGTGCTGGTAGATTCTCCATCCGGGCCGGCTTCCGGAGTCATTGATTGGAACGTCAGGGCCAGCAATCCCACCGTGGTGGCACAGTGGCAGCGCGAGCAGCCGGCAAGGCCCGGTTGAGGGGTACGGCCAGACAGCGACGGGCTTCTTCCTTTTTTTGGAGGCCACAGCGCAGGGTGCAGAACCATCTCAGGGCAACTCGGAAAAAGGACTAAGCGAGGTACAGCGCAACTTCTGATTCCATGGGGTACCGCCCACGTCCCCAGATATAAAAGGCCGCACGGCAAAGTGATCCCAAGGATCATCAAGTAGCCTATAGTCAATTCTCCTTGCGGTTCTCTCCACGCCAAAAAGTGACACATCAGACAACCTGAGGGCCGCAGTCTGGCAAAGGGTGCAAAGCATGGAGCTCGCTAGATGGTATGGCTTATTCGGCATTCACCAAGGACAACAAGCCTGAGGCCCTGGACGCTTAACCCTACAAAATGTAGCTGGGAGCATGTGCCTCAGCTTGAGCCCTTGAGGGGGACCCAACTTCTTAACTTGCTGGGGCTCAGAGCTTCAGGACTTTGCTCGCTGTTCCCTCGTTGGAGTGCACAAGGGCACACCAGGTCCTCGTCCACGACTTTCTTCCAGCCGAGGACAAAACTCCAGCTCCGGAGCCTGTGGAGCGCGCCAAGAATTCCCCATCAGCCCTACCCCGCAAAGCCCTTGATTTCAGAAGAGCGCTAGCAATCTTCGATTCCCACTGCACAAAGAGTGCTCTGCAAACAAGACCTGGAAATTCTCATGGATGGCCAGCCTGGCCAGTCATAAAACCTGCATCTCTGCCCCCCGCTGCCCCTAAACCCCCTGAAGCCCGTGCAGTACCATACAACCCTAGGCCACTTAACCCCCCCCCCCTTTTGATTAAGTGAGTTCGTAACTCGAAGCGATCCGAAAAAGCTGGGGCCCCTGGGGCAGCGGCTGGAGCTTGTGCTCTGAGGCCAGCCAGGCTTTGAAGGCCTCTGTGTTAGAGAAGAGGGGTTTGGGGAGCTTAGGGTTCAGCGAAGAAGGGCTTAGGGTTGCGAGAAGGTTGGCGGGGTCCGAGGGCCCAGAGAGTCGGGAGCGTGTGCTTGCGAAGGCCGCAATGCTAAGTCAGGATTACCGATTCAGCAATGCGGAGGTCCTTCAAGCTGCATGCCGACCGATATCTTGAAAACCTTCCCCTTCCTGTCCGCCTGTTTTCCGGAGCCCACTCCTTCAAACTCAGCTGAACATGCCCTGGTCACCACATGGCAGGCGTTCATCGGGCAAGAACATTGTTGAACCCCCCATGATTCGAAGCCCAAGACACATCCTGCCTCTAAAGTCATGGTTCCGGTGGGCACCAAGATTTTATCCTGAGCTTCAGATGCTTTTGAAGGCCGCAAGGAGGAGAGTCATCTCAATTCACCCCCTCATCGTTCATCCTTTGAAGCCAGCAAGCTCGGAACCTGCCCCCCGCAACCGTGAACAGAAGCCTCAGCCATCCACAAGCAACCTCATCTGCAGTTGTGAGCATCAGCTGTGGGCTATGACAAATATGAAAAATTTTGAAGATGTGAAAAAAGGGAAACAATTCGGAAAAAAACACGGGGGTCCAGGACAATAGGAAAAAGGGTGTCCAGGACACATAGGAAACATAGGAGAAACTAAGGGAAGTCGACAAAGTAGGAAAACATGGAAACAAAAATGAGCGGGCCGGTGGGTGGGAGAGTTAGGTCTACACGGGCGGGGCATCCAGGAACAGACAGGTAAGAAAGCAATACGGAAAAAGTAAGGACCGATCTAAATATGGGCGTACGGCTTGGGGAAGCGTGAAAACTCTGAAGAGACATGCTGCAACTCTGAGAACAGATTTCGAAGCTATTTCTGAGCTTTGGTTTAATTCATTCGCCGCCAACTACTGTTCTGCAGCCCATGTCATCATTCCACTTGAGTGCCGCATATGCGTCATTGTTCAGCTTGTGGATCATCAGATCATCATATCATGTCCGCCGGACGATGGCCACTGATGCTTTCGTACGCAAGTGTAAAATCTCTTTCCATCAGGAGTTCTTTTGAAGATACTGAACTCATCTGCATCCCGTGATGGCCGGCTGGACAAATGCCACCGAGGGACCCAGACACTGTGTTTCTCGGGATAAGCAGCATAGGCCTCTTCCACCACAAACTGGGCCTGGTGGCAGTAGCAGCACAAGCTCCAGCAGAGACAAAGCTGGGACAGAACTGTGGTCCGGCAAGACCGCCCCTCACTCAAATTGTTTAGTTGTACCGCACCGAGCCTCTGTGAGCAGAGTGCTGTTTTTTTTCTGAGCTCACGTGGTCGAAGAGTCGAAGAGTCGAAGGGTCAAAGAGTCGAAGAACCATTCAAGCGGGCATTTAAAACCCAAAAGTCTGGACAGGGCCTTGATTTTGCCCGCGTCGTCGAAGGCCTCTGGTGGCAGATCCTCTGCCTCGGTTGTCACTACGAATCTTTGGAGCCTTCGATTCGGTTCAGGAGTCATAGGTGCATACATTTGGATTGCGACTGACTGATTTTGAAACATGTCGAGCAACCAAAGTCATGAACTGCCATTTCTCAGAGCTGCCCCTAACTTTCAGGTCCATCTTTCCTTTCCCTAGCTAAACTAACCTCGCGAATCCAAAGCTGAGGACCCTCGAGGGCTGTGGCGCGACCTGGGCCCGCTGCCCGTGGCACCTTTTTCTCCACGCCCGAAGCAAACATCTTTGGCTCCTGGACGTTGGGGGCGTCTTGTGCTGTGAGAGGTGGAAGGGGAGAGCGGTAGGGCGAGAGGAGGGCAAGGGGCAACGGGGAGCTGTGGGTTTCTTGTCTCGTCATCGTCGTCGTCGTACGTGGCTATTTGGGACCTTTGATACTCTTTTTCCAAGTCTTCTTGTATATATTCCTGTGGCCAGGGTTCGAAGTAGTAGCAGCAGCTGTAGCAGCAGCGGTAGCAGCAGCAGTAGTCGAGCTATTACGCCCGCACGCTGACACCTCCTCTCATACGCCAGTCTTGCAAGTGCACCCATAGGTCCTGTAGTTGTTCCAGCCAGGTATGAGAAGCACGATGGCATCATTACTTGCTAGCGACCTTCCTTTGACTTGCATCATGGCCTGCAATAGCAGTTCTGAGCCATGCTAATGTTGTCCTATGCTTGCAGCATCTTCAGCTCTCTGTAGGAAGGGGGCCCCAAGCCAAGCTTCCCATCAGCTGGCGGGCTAGGAATGAGAGTGTCCAGTGCGGCTTCACGACCCAGAGGTGCCGCAGCGCCAGCACGCAACAAAGGCAGCGCTGCCACACCCGAGCATGTGCAGGACGAGACATCGGACTGGCATACTCAGGAGCAATCTACCCGCAAGCAAGGAGACAAAACCTGGCACACGATCGCAAGCATAGGAAACGAGCCCAACAAAACTGTTGACAGGCATGAGCTCGGGACGTGAAACTTCTATCAGTGCCGAAGTCAACGTGTTGGAGACGTCCGGTCTCCAATTCACCTTCTTGGGGCCTGTGGACAAGTCAACAATGCCGTCCTAGCTTGGCGCTGCCCTGGTCTCCTGGGAGCTCCACTATACTCACTATACCCGTGAAAAGAGTTCGGAGTCCTGAGCTTCAAAGGAGGTGTAGGTGTTGACGGCCAGACCAACCTCCGGGAAGACTCTTCGGAACTTGGAGGTAACTTTCATCGCACTCTCAGAGTCTCTCTCTGTTTCTATTTCCGGTCAAAAACTGCAAAGGCCACTGTGGGCCTGATGTCATGCTGGTCGGTCGTCTTACAGCCAGGTTTACTATGTCAACGTCTTCAGGAGAGCTTGCGTTCCGGGTGGTGTTGGGCACCGAGCTGCTGTCGGCTATCTGATCAATCAGCCGTGTGTTGGCTCTGCAAGCACAAGCGAAGTCGTGTGTAGGAACGGTGATGTCTTACGATCCCACCTGTCGTGTGCGGAAGCCCTCTGTGCCCTTGCCCAGAAGGAGCTTGAAGAGCTCAAGCATGACCTGGGAAGCGGCATGAATTGGATAGAGTCTACAGTAGCTGTCGTGAGTATTGTCCTAGGCTCTCTCATTCTGGTTCAACACCATGCTGGCGATTCTATGCGACAATTATGGTTCACGCGCGCCCGACGCGAACAGAACGATCCCGACCAGCCAAGGCAGCCTCGTATGTGTATTGAGGTAGCCGGCTGCCTGGGCTTTCCGCACCAGAACTCGATGCTCGTCCGTTCTGCGAGACTATCCGTCATATGAAAGGGAAAGGCTGCTTCCGAATTGTCAGCCGCCTGGATCACTTGTAACTGTTGAAGCCACGATGCTCACGATGCCCGTCGCACTCTCAGCCACTCTCAATCATCTCTCAGAAGCATCATGCAATGACGACTCCGAGACTCGAGATCTGGCGAAGCGAGGATCAACTCCCGCGACCTCGTACCCTAAACTCTTAACTTCTGCGGCGCTAGAACTCTAAATCACTGCGTGCAAGCGTGAACCTGACAGCTCCCAAGCACTCGGATCTTTTTCCCTCGAGCTCCCGCAGCTCCCTGGCACAGGCTCGGCGCTTGCGCCGCTCCGACACAAGCTGCGCCTCTGCCGCGGCGATGCCCTGCAACAGGTTCACAACTTGAGTTCGGACTTCTGGGGGGGGACCTGGGCACCCTGGGCCTTGGGGGCAGGATTGCTGTAGGGCTCGGGGTTTTAAACTCTGCAAGCCCGGAAGACCCTAGGCCCTAGGTCAGTCTGAGATGGTAAACTGATAATACTGATACGCATGCCACGTCTGCGATGTCCTGAAGACAAAAGTGTTCATGACATCACGGCGTTCCAGCATTGGTCATGAAGGCACCCCGAGATGATGCAGCGCCTGGCGCAGCAGTTGAAGGGCCTCCTGCGAGCTTTGCAGCTGCTGCTGCATGGAGCTTCGCAGCTTGCCATGCGACTCGTGCATGGCACCGGCCAGGGGCTGCCATGGGTCCCAGTGGCCGCCAGAATTCAGCGGCTGGGCCTGCAAGCTTGACCATCAAACGCAGGAAAACAACAAATCATTGTGCGCAGCCTGCAATTCTAGCAAGCATCCCAAAGTCTGTTGTTGAGCGTTGCTGTCGCATGCTCTTGTACCATGACACACTACGAGTGCCGCTAGCCACTTTAGCAGCCACGAGCCCTTACAATGGGCCTCGATGAAGTGTTGGAGCTCTTGCATCTCAGACTCCAGGCGAAGGTTTTCTGCCACCAGACGCTCGGACAGCTCCGTGCAATCGGCATTGCCCGTGTTGGACACCAAGGACTGCGCAGCCTCTAGCAGGGAGTCGTGCTGCTTCCTCGCAATTGGCGGAGGTTCGAGGTTAAACGGCTCCTGCGGAACTTCGGGCCGGAAAGCTGGAGACGCCGATGCTGGAAAAGGCTTTCGCTCCAGACCCGCCATGCCAGCCTGATGGCATCGGAGGCCGAGCTGCCTCAGTTCTTCCTTGGCCTCTCGAAGCTCATCCTCCAGCTGCCAAGCCTCTTGAAGGGCACTCTCGTTGATGCTGGAATCCCCGTCCACCTGCATCATGCGAACACAGAATTGCTGGAGCTGCCAATGGTTTTCCTATGACTCCTGGTCCCGATATGGACACCAGAGTGGAAGCAGCTCGCTAAGCAATCCTTGAATTTAACTTCGACCCCGGAACTTACGCGAGAAAATCAAGGACTCACCTGCGGACGGTTCGATAGGAACCTGTTGCCCTTCCTTTACGAGTATGCCCGCACCCCAAACTCTAAACCACAAAATGCCCCCCTGAATGCCAGGCCTCTGACAGATCCAAGTCCCCGAGCTCCTCGCCATCACTGAGAGCCTCTGCAGCTATGAGCCGGCTCAGACGAGTACAAGTTTGAGTTTTTTTCGGGCAAACCCAGATGTGACCAAACCTCTGCACGCTCGGTTAACGGACAAGTCAGGCCCCTCAAGAAGAAAGGTCCTGCTCGCCCTGTCTTAAGCAGGTCAGTCGGCGTGACACCGAACCAGGCTTGACGAGTGTTTGGCAGACATGCGAGGCCGCTGTACAAACTGCCAGAGGCATGCTGCTCACATCTCAAACAAGCAAACTTTTGTAAAGGTGGTGAGGCCCTGCCGGGAAGCAGAAAGTCCGACCAGCACGGGTTCCTCACTCTCGTGAAAGCGGGTGCCATGAACAAGCCTGAAGAGCTCGCAGGCAACCCAGAACGAACCATGCCACGAAAACCATGTTTCAGGGCAAAACTATACTTGAAGTGACATGCAACGCCAAAAGTGTACAAGTGCATTGCCACGAAAGTCGCGAACCGAAGCTCAGAGACAAGAGCATCGTCACTGAATGAAAAGGCAGCATCAAAGGGCTGCGCTCAAAACTGGTAAGGAAAGTGGGTTCGGGAAGCCAACTCAAAAGTGCAGGTGCAGAAGCTCAGCTGTGCTCGCCAGCAGCGCAGCCGAAGGCCAGCAGCACAGCAGCCAGCGCCCAGCTGCAGCTGCTTAGTCCAGGGAGCCCTCAGGCTCAGTTGCAGGCACAGGCTGCCTCTCCACAGCAGCAGCCAGAAGCAGCCCAGCAGCCGCAGCAGCCTGGATCGCCTGCGTTTCCCAAGCAGTGGCCTCTTCAAAGGCCTGGTGCCAAAGTGCCCGTCTGGAGTGGGCAGCTCTGTTCTCACGTGCACAGTTGGCCGCAGCATCGGCCTTGTCGTTGAGGTCCCGGCACAACTCAGCACTGATTCCATCAGGTGGCCTCCAGTGCCTCTTTCTGCCATGCGCAGGCACCCAAGTGAGGCTGACAGCAATGCCCCGACTTTGCAAGTTCCGCAGATTGGTCGCAATCTCCTCGAAGATGCAAGGAAGAGCAGACATGCCCGGCCGAGCCACTCCTTGCAGTGCAGCTTGGCAGTCGCAAAGCACATGAACACGTCCTCGTCGATCTCCAGGCAGTCGTTGTAGAGCACGTGTGATGTAGAGCAGTGCCAGGGCCTCGTTTCTGAACGCAGATTGGTCCTCCGAAGCATCACCCGTACCGAAAGAGGCCTCGGCGGTAACGATGGCGAAGGCTCCAACTCCCTCCTTGGCGCTGCCGTCGCTTGCGAGGAACAGCTCCGCGTCGTCCTTGAAGAAGGCCTCGAGGTGGTCAGCGACGTCCTGCTCGAATCCCTCCAAGTCCACTGCTGGCGGCGCCGGCGGGTACGCCTCGATCTGGGCAGCGAAAAGCCGCTCCTGAGCGCGTTCACGGGGCAAAGGCACCTCATGTCTGCAGACCGCAGTTTTCTCGCACGCCCACGCGAGGTGGGCCCGGCTGGGCCATAAGCCCCCGCACAGGCACTGAACTGGCACGTCCCGAGGACGGCGAAGTTTCGCAGCAGTGTGCCACGCACTACCTCCAGTTGCCATGGCCGCGCGCCGCAGCTCCACAGGGCCTTGTCGACCAAGAAGACGGTGTCCAGCAAGGGCGTGGTGTTGACCGTGAGGGGGACCAGGTAGTGCGAGACCGCGCGCACACTCGGGTTCGGCGCGATGAAGCGACCGCTTAACTCGCCCGCATCGGTGCACGCCTCGCCGTTGGTGCTCCTCCTTAAGCCAGTGCTTGAGGACGCCGAGGTTGTCGTAGCCAAAGAAGAAGCGCCGTGTGTCCCCTCGGGCATCGGTGCGCTGCAGCACCTTGCCGTTGGCCGAGGCACTCCATCCCATCCGGTCCAAAACAGCCAGAGCAGCTGGCGCCACGCGAATCCACGGTACAAAGGTGTCCTGCAAGCTGACGGTGTCGAGCCATGCAGGAGGGCGGGTTTGAAACCTCCAGGCCGTCTTCAGCGCGGCCCAGTCGCCGTACCACTCCACTGAGAACTGCCAGCCAAAGACCGCGTAGACGAGCACCTGGGGCGTCTCCTCGGTGATGCAGTCCTTAAGAGTCGCAGTGATCTCTGCCTGAAGCTGTTGTGTTTCACGCGCGCTAGGCCTAGCCACCCCAGCCGCCCAAAACAAAGCTGAGTGAATCAGGCTGGTGAGGATGCGGCGTCGGTACTCCATCCGAGGTCGCAGAAGTCGTAGGTATCGAAGTCGCAGCAAAAGAGTCTGCAACGACAGCTTTAACAACGAGGTGGCCCCGTCGCTGAGCTTCAGCTCGATGCCAAGAAGCTCCAGAGAGCTTTCTCTGGAGTAACCCCGTTCAGCAATGAGCTCGTTCAGAGAAGAGTCAGAGTCGAGCACCACGATTGCACACTTCGTGGGCTTGCAGACAAACTTGAAGGCCTCGTCAAAGCGGTCGCTCCTTTGCAAGGCAGCCCGGAGAGCTGTAGCTGGGCAAGCAGCATGAGGCAGAGGCCAAAGAGCCCTGTCGTCGACGAAGATCATCAAGTCCACGTCTGAGCACCTGCAGTACTCGGCCCATGTGGCCCCCACCGCCAATGCGATGACCGGAGACAACGGGCACCCCTGCAAGAAACCGGCGGTGGTAGTGCGCCAGCGAGCGTCAAAGCAGCCCCCAGCCTTGAAGAGGCGTTGGGGCTCAGTGTAGAAGGACCGCAGGAGCCCCGCCAGCCACTGAGGAGCCCCAAGTCGTGCCAGGACCAGCTCCACCGCCTCGATGTTCAAGCTGTCGAAGTAGGCAGACAAATCCTGCTTCACGTAGCGGCGGCATCCCATGTGCCAAGCTTGCAGGATTCGTGCATGGCCGTCCTGAACTCCCCGCTGAGGGGCCGCTCCAAGTGCCAGGTGGTTGAGCCAAGTGTCGACCCAACCCCGAAGTTGCGCATTCATGCACCTCGCCCCGGCCCTCCAGATCACAGAGCATAAGGCGATTGGCCGAGTGGCCTCGCCACGCTTGGGAAGCAGCGCAACGACTGCTCTGCGCCAAGCCACAGGAACGTAGGAGCAGGCAACAACCCGGCACCACAAGCGCGCCACAGCAGCCCACCACGCCTTTGGGAGGGCGAGGAGCTGCTCAGGCGTCCATTGGTCTGCTCCAGGGCTCTTCCCCTTCATCTTCTTTGTAGCTCTGATGAGGTCCTCAGGGCTGAGGTCGAACTTCAGGTCTGAGAGGGGAAACTGCTGCAAGGAGGCCAGTATGCCGCGCACAGCACTGGCGTCATTCGAAGTGCTAGATGAGGTCCACTTTTTGTGCCACAACTCTGCATGTTCAGCCACCATGGAAGCAGGATGCACGCAGGTGGGGATCGCATCAGGGCTCACAGTGGGCCCCTGGAGCTTCAACGCCTCCTCAGCCTTGCGCTTGACCCAGGTGTGGGCCTTGGCCCACTGCTGTTGCGTGTCCACGCGCCATCTTTCCAGCCTTGCGTTGCGCTCCTGCTCCGAGTAGACGTTGTAGAGCTCGGAGACGGCGTCGATGGAGGCGTCGATGTAGCAGAGGTCGATGTAGGGGAAGCCCGGGACCACGCGCCGCAGCTGACCACAACCTCGTCGAATAGCACGTTGAAGGTGTTCATCGTGAGGCTGTTGGCGAAGCTGAGACAGTCGCCCAAGGAGGCCACGAAGAAGTTGCGTTGCACGAGACTCGTGCCCATGCTCTCCGCATCGGTGCGCAGCTCGTCGAGGTCGCACAGGTTCCCAAAAGGAGCTACGTCTGCTTCTGTCCGCCCAGCCGAAGAAGTCGGCACCCAGAGAGCACTCGGCCACATCCGAGAGCTGCGTCCAGGCCTCGTCCAGCTGAGCCGCGTCGAGGTAGGTGGAGAACAGCTCTTCGTCCCAGACGGCGTCGAAGTTGAGTCCAATGGCCGCCTCATCTTGCAGTGAGAGCTCGTGGAACTTCGGGAGCACGTAGTCAGAACGGCGGCACTCCACCTCGAGGTCATAGCCCACACAGAGGTGGTCCGAAAGGTCCGGACGCTCAAAGTGCTCCACCCTGCTGGCCAGAGTACTGCGGTCCGCGATGGCATAGTCGATGCGGCGGGTGCGTCGCTTTTCTCCGGTGTTCAGGTCCGCGCGGTAGGGGTTGGTGAAGGGGAGGGCCTCCTCGAAGTCGGCGTCCAGCACTTTCACCACTCCACTCGCAGTAGCTTCGACGATGTAGCCCTCGTCTGCAGTAGCGTTGAAGTCACCGAAGATCACAAAGGAGCCACCAAAGGCCCGCGCAGCCTCCACCAGTTCGCGCAGCATTTCAGAGGTGGCCTCCAGGTCGCCAGGAAAGCCGTAGGCCGCAATCACTAAGAGGTGATGCTTGCGGGAGCTGCTGCACAGCTCCACCAGCCCAGCTACATGGCGCGGCTGCGCCCTAGCCAAACCCAGATTGACCTGTCGAAGGGGCACTTTCGAAACCAAAGCCACCCTATGTGAGCCCTTGTTCACATCGCCAGCGCTCAGGAGCGCACTGTAGCCCTCGTGCCGCCAAGCCTCCACAAAGCCGGGAGCAGAGAGATAGTTCACATCGATCTCCTGCAGAGAAATAAAAGAGGCTTGGGCCTCCCTGGCTAGCTCAGCGGCCAGAGGGGTTTTGGAGATGCCCGTCTTGTTGAGGTTCGCCGTCAGAAAGAAGGTGAAGGCTGCAAAGAGGGGCTTGTCGATGGCCCGCATGCACTGATGGCTGCGTCGGTGGCCTGGAGCAGCCGAGCCTTCTCGTCCGTGTACTTCTTCTGCGTCTGCAACCACTGTCGAATGTCACGAAGTCGTTGAATCTGCCGCTGTGCAAAGGCCGGCCGCGTCTCCGGGCAAGGCCCCTTGGAGTGGCGCTTAACGAACGGGGTCGACCTGACCACGGCCTGGCACTTCTGACATTTCCAAGCGTGCTCGCAGGAGACCTTGAGGATGGTCTTGGTGCCTTGAGCAAACTTTGCCCGCGGGAAAACGAACATGCTGAGGCCCGGGTAGCGTGGTTTTTGGACCTCCTTCATCACAGTCTTGGCCAGCATGCGGCGCCGGCAGTCCTCAATGTGATTTGGAAGGTTCTTGGGGCCTTGCTGGGGCAAAGCCATGAGCTTCTTCCATTTGGCCCGGGTCACCTTTGAGTGATGTGTGTCCCGGTGCGCACGCCGCATTGCCGCAAAAGTGCCACGCAAGATCTGTTTCCGCACGGCCACTGAGATACCCATGGGGCACAAGGGGCATCTCCAAAAGACCTCCTCATCCGGCAGAAGATGCCGCACCACCGGCCTGTAGAACTTGCCCGGGAGGTGCTGGCCGTCGTGGAATTTGGTGTAGTGCTTGGTCCGAAAATTTCGGTAGGCCCCAATGCTTTTCGTCTGCTGTTTCAAAGGACACAAGGTACACGCGAACAGAAGGTTGGCAGGGACCGGGGCAATATGCCGGTATGCGCATTTGCTCAAGGTTCGTTGCGTGTTGAGACTGCAGCCCTCAAGGTCCTGGCTGACATCGCTAGCCATGCTAGACGCCTTTTGTGAAGTCCAGGCTGTCCGCCGGGAGGCCAGGCGAGGAGCAGCAGATCGAGGTCCATCGCGCGAGCAAACTGACTTGCTAGAGGCCCGATTGTCAGACCACACTGTCTGGCGCGTGGCCACAGACTTTGCCCGCGAAAGCCCTCCCCCTCGCATAGGCACGCGCGGAGGGCCCTCCTTGACGTCCATGAGGTTCTTCGGGAAGCGGCGCCCAGAGGCCGGGAGGAGGTAGTCGAAATGGGAGCCGTTGAAGACGAGCACAACCACCTTGGACTTGGCCTTTGCATGGACAACGCAGACCGGCTCCGTGGGTGCCCGGGGGTAGATGATAACCCTCGTGTCGTAGCGGCGAGCAAAGGCCTGGATCTCCAACAGTCCGCCCCACGTCTTGTCCTGCGCGATCGCCTGAAGGTAGTTGTTGAAGTCGTGGTTGGCAGTGCCATCCGGAAGCTCGTGGTCCCAGCCTGGCTCGTAACGTTCGCGGTTCTTAGTGAGGTGCTGCACAATCTCCGCACGGAGCTGCTTGGGGTTGATGGCCTTCTCGTCGGTGGTGTGTGCGAGGCCCTCAGAGAGCGAGGCGAAGAGGCAGTTGCCGTCAGGGTCAGCCTGTTTAAGCACAAGCTCCGGCGGAAGAGCCCTCTGGGCAGCGCAGGCACGTTTGCCGTTGGAACTGGCATCGTTGCCCTCGGGCCGCTTGGTGCCTTTGCCATTAGCAGGCGGGGCCTGCTTTGTCTCGGTGCCTTCAGTCCCAGCAGCCTGACCAGAAGAAGGTTCCATGGAGGCATCCTGCTGCGGGGGTGGCTGAACGACCTGCTCAGTGGTCGCGAAAGGGTCACGCGGCGGGGCCAAAGACCACGAGCTCCGCGTTTTGATTGCCTGCTGCTCCACCTTTCGCTTCGAGGGGGCCCATCTGCACCAGTAAACCATAGGGTTTTGGCCGTCGGCGTCCTCCACTGGGATGGCAATGATGTCATGCTCGGTAGTGTGGGACCCCCTGAACACGAAGTCGGTGCCCTTCTTGGTGCGGTGCTGCCGAAGCATCTCGACCCCTTCGAACTCTTTAGAGACAACCAGGCGGGCCTGCTCGGCAGTCCAGGCCTGCGGGACCCGCTCCAGCATCCACAGGCCACTTTGGTATGAGCTTCCCTGGCGACTCGCTTCCCCAAGCTGCGCATGCCATAGGTGAGGCCAAACTTCGAGCCAAGAGTCAAAGCACGGGCTAGGTAGTCGGCGTAGGACTCCTTCGGCGACTTCTCGATCCATTCGGTGGTCTGCGCAGCGATCTGCGTCCAACGAGGCACATCCAGGAAACAGCCCTCCACGCCAGACTGGCTCAGCAGGGCTTCCGCGTTCTTGGTGGATACGCGGACCATACCAAAGACCTTGTTGAACTCAGAGGTGGAGCCATGCTTCTCCTTGCCCCAGCCCCAGGACTCATGGACTTGAAGATGCCGCTTTGCAGTCCACATGTGGAAGGCAATCTGGGGCGTCTTGAGAATGGAATCCCAGGCTGCAGGTGTCACAAAGTGCTTGTAGAACCTGGCGTATAGGACCACCGTAGGCTCGGGGGCTACCTTGGCCAGCTTGGCGCCCAAAACCTTTGGCATCGGCCTGGTCTGACCAGGGGACTGAACGTGGGTGTACCGGACCCGCTTGAACACGAGCTTATGGCCACAGGCTCCAGGGCAGCGCTCGTCTGCCACATTGTTGGTGATCACCACAGCCGTGATGCCGTGGACCTTGCCAGATCCTTGAAGTAGCGTAGACAAAGCAGCGACCTGCTCCTCGGTGCACAAAACAATGGCCTTGAACACACCTGTGGTCTTGTCGAGGTTGTCAGCGACGTCGTTATACTCGATGACCGGAGAGTCCCAATCTTCAGCACGAAGAGCCCAGACCTCCTGGGGCGGTTTCCGGCTCACCTGCTGCCAGCTGCCTTGGTCGCAGCCATCAGCTTTGCGAGGCGCACGTTGAAGTAAAGGGTCGGGCTTCACAGGATCCTTTCCCTTGCTCTTCCCTTTGCCTTTGCCTTCAGGCTGCACTCCGCGTCCAGAACCACCCTTGGGAGGGCCTGGGGGAGCGGTCTCAGGTTGGGGCGGGTCTTTGGTAGCATCAACTGCATCACCTTTGCCCTTGCGCCTTCTCTTGGCGCGCTGCGACTCTTCCTTGGAAGTGTCGGCCTGCCCTTTCGGGTCGCCCTGAGAGGACTGAGCGCCCGTAATGTCAAGGCTGAATCCAGCCAACGCTTGCTTGATCGCATTTTGAATCGCAGCCTGAAGCTGCTTCTTGAGAGACTCGATGAAAGAGGGCCCGAGAAGATCACCGAGCCCTCCCATCTGCAGGTTCAGGTCAAAGTCAGGCCCTGGGTTTGCAGCTTCGCCTATTCGGCACCCCATTAGGGCATTGAAACATGCTTGTAGTGAGGGGAGGTACTGCATAACTCCATGGAAACAATCTCTGCCACTCATGTCGGGAGTAGCACAATCACTGAAAGGCCCGATGGAAGGCTCTGTGGCAAAATGGCCCCGGCATGAGCCATGAAAACTGCCCAGAGGCCCTCCAAGAAAATCCGTGCCTGCATCATCGTAGGGTTGCCTATGCCAGGTACGAATCGGGCCCCCCAGAAAATCGCAACCGTCATCTGCAAAACAAGGTCCTGCACTGCCCTCGGAGTAGGTCTGTTCACATGCCCTGGTGACTTGTTCGCACGCACTGACATGATGCTCACATGCACTGACTGAAAGCATAGCAGAAAGATCCTCATGCCCAGTGAAAGAGGAGTCCCAAGGGCCCGAAGGGCCCCGACGAAAGTCACAATCATCCGCTGGCATAGGACATGACTGCTCACATTCAGAGGTAACAGTCGCAGATGATGACTCTTCTACACAAGACTGCTGCTCACACGCACTGCTGTTGAGAGGCTCCTTGGAGAAATCTCCCTCAATGGTGGCGGGCGCTGAGGGAACGCCAACCATCTCAATGCACTCATGAAGCGAAAATCGTTCATGCAGCAAGATTGGCGTGCCAAAGACATGTAAGCATGACTCCAAATATCCATGGTAAACATGGTTGCACTCAACCCACAACGGCAACAGAACACTGCAATCACTGCCTGCACAAGCTGTTCCAGTGTGTGTCGGGGAGTCCTTTGTTGCAACAGGTTCTTCGTGAAGAGTCTGGTTCTGGAGAGTCGCGTCGGGGTGGACATAAAAGAGCTCTGCCCCAGCACCATCGCCATTGCCATCGCCCCAGTCGCCGCCACAGCTGCCGCCACCGCAGCCAGCATCGCCACAGCTGCTGCCACCGCCGCCTGAGCGGCAGTCAGCATTGACGCAACCGCTGCCATCACCGCAGCCATGGGTCCATCCACCACAGCAGCCACTGTTCTCGCCGCTGCCATCCTTGTAGTTGCCGCAACAGCCGCCGGTATCCCGGAAGTCGCCGCTGTCGATCTTGTAGTTCCTGCAATCACCGCTGCCATCACAGCAGCCGCCGTTGCCATCTCCGCACTCGCCGCCACAGCTGCCGCCACAGCTGCCACCACAGCTGCCGCCACATCTGCTGCCGCTGCCATCGCCTCCGCTGCTCAACGCCTCATCAGGGGCGCCGCTGCTCCAAGCTGCCATGCTTGAGCTGATTCCATGGCAGAGGTCCTTCTGCCACCACATGCTGAAGTAGAGCCCTCTCGGGATGAGAGGCTCGCCGAACCCACTGTGCACCACTCCGGGCTGGTGCTGCCCATTGAATTTCCTGGCCAAAATGGCCTTGAGTGTTGTCAGATCACGATCATTGCTTGACTGGACCCCCATTGGACAACCCAAGTCCATGGTGGTCGGCTGCTCGAAACCCCCAAGGAGGCAGCCTTTGCTTCTGTTCCACAGAAAGCGTACGAACCATGAGGGGTAGCTCAAGCTCGCTTCACTCTTCAACTTTTTCCACATCTTTCTCATCACATCAGCCATGTGATTGGCATGGGTCATGACGGAGGATCCTTGTCGCCCGCCCGACGTCGGCGCCATGGCGCCGCACCCGCAGGTGCTGTTAGTCTCCCTAGCTACCCCCAGGGGTCCAGTTTGGATCGCGAGGAGATCGCACCTGAGCCCAAACTACCAAACCTCTGCAACCGGCCCTCCTCACCTTAAACCCCGAGCCTTAACTTGAGCCCAAAGACGTGAATTATACACTCTACTACCCAAAGTAGGAACCACACGGTCAATGATAGCACTAGCACGCGTCCAGTGGCGTTGCCTACTGCGTGGAAGGAAATTTGAATGTATATCTCTAACGTGTTACATTTTGCGGCCCTCCAGACACGATTGCTTGTTGGTCGGCTGGGGTTGTACCACTCAGTATTGGCAAACAAGTCTGCGAACTTCAAAATCGCCCAAGAACCCGTAGCCTCAACCTACTAAGCCTAAACCCAAAACCTGAGGCCATACCCACCCTTTTCTAGGCCGCCTGGACCCAGAACACACCACCCAGCAAGCCCGGAAACATCTTAACTGGATGGACAATGGGCGGTGCGATTAGAGGAGTCGAATTCCACTCCTAGGGCCGCGCCCTTGTACCTACGAGGGGGAACCCCGCGATTCTCTCAAGAAGAGAGAACCCTAACCCAGTGCCAAATCCTTCGGTGCTTTATTGGGGGGTACCCCCCCCATAGCCCAAAAAACAGCTCAGCACCAATTAGGTACGTGCATACGTACATATCTACATATCTAAATCTACATGCATTGCATTGCAATGCATTGCATCGCATCGCATTGCAGTGCATTGCAGTGCGTTGCAGTGCATTGCATTGCATCCACTTAGCGAGCAGGTCTCAGAAGGTCAGTCAGACATTCTACACCGACAAGGTTCGCCACTGTCGAGATGACAGCCCACGCTAGCGTCTCGCTGACGCGATAACATCAGCTCAAAGCAATCTGCAAGCGTCAATGTGATGGCCCCGCGACCCCTATCGAGGACGCAGGGGGGTAGAGCCTGAGGGGCAAGGATCCCTGAAACAGGCACTGCAAAAAAATCAGGCAGGCATCATCCCTATGTCTCACGTCTCTCACGGCACGGCAGATGAATCAGCGGGCCAAGAAGAGTGACATCTCTGCTCTCACAAGAATCGAGCGTTTTACTGCCACTGCACAGCGAGACGCCCTAAACCTTTGCCCGTCCGTATATTATGCCCTAAACCCTAAGACCAAAACCCTAAACCGGAAACACTACCCCCCGACGCCACACCTCGGCCGCGGCCTGGAGCGCAAGCTCCAGCTGCGCCGCCTCCGAGGCCTCCGCCTCCTTTAGCAAACTGGGGATAGGGGGAGATGGTACTTGAAGGTTCATGGTACTTATTGACCAACTATAAATGCAGTTAGAACCGTATTAGGGGCTAGTAGGGAGAGGGGGGCGGGGGTGTTTTGGGTGGCTTTAGGGATGTTTTAGGGGATCTCATGCTTAGCTAGGGGATTTAGGGTTTCTGGTGGTGTTTTTTGGGGTGGTGTTTTAGGGTTTTTGGGTTTGATATTTGAGGGTACCTTACCAAAGGAGGGCCCATGCAATCCCAATGTGGGGCATAGGGTTTATAGGAGTTTCGGCCTGGGTCGAGAGTGCCTGGGCTCTACAAGTTTCAGGGTTCCGGGTTGAGAGGTTTAAAGAAGGGCCTGTTCAGTGTGTAGGGCTTCGCAAGGACTAGGATGCAGTTTCTTGTTGAACCGGTTTCTCGGATGGGAAATTTCGGGGCCTCTGGAGGCGCAGCGGGTCGTGGAGTCATGTCAGGGGTAGGTGTGCGCATCTCTGTCAGAGGGCCTCTAAGGAGAAACCTCAGGGGTCCCGATGGCTGTCTGGGTGGCGTGAAGGGTAGTGGGCACATGTTTCCGGTAGCACTGCGCCACTCCTGGCAAGCGCGGAGCTCAGCCACGGAGGTCCGCAGTGTCCCCACACGCTGCGCAGTGGCCGACTCCTGGCCAGGGAGAAACAGAACTTGATTGACAACTTCTTTGTTATTTTGTTCCTCTCTCTCTCTCTCTCTCGGAAAGAAGGTGGGCCCCTGAGTGGACCGACCTCAAGGGCAGCCTTTTTTTCTAAATTTTTTAAGGATGGGTATGCTAGACTGATGTTGAGCTCATCTCATTGTCAGGCACGGCACATTCAGCAAAGAAACTGTCATGTGCTGGGGTCCCCGGTGAACTCTATCTTTTGCCGAGGGGGAAGCCCAAAACATGAACGCGCGAAAAAACTTTGACAGGGGCCCGGGAAAGGAGAAACACATATACGATTGTGTATATATATATATATGTATATATACACCGATTTGACACCGGCCCATTCCTGATGCAAAAATATACTGATCTCTGGAGGTTGAGGGCAAGAGCTGGTTCCAGTCCTAGTATGGGCCTTCTCACGCATGGCTTGGAGCTTACTTGCGTGGTCTTTCAGTGGGGTCCTCATGCGACTCACCCGCCCCCGCAGCCCTTATCCTGACAGCGAGCCTCACTTTTCCAACATGCCCAGCAAGCAAACTCACGCATCAGATGGTCTCGGAACCACTGCTCTGTCCAGTCTCAGTATCCCCACAATCCTCAGAATCAGAAAAAGGATCATCATCATCATCGGACTCATGTAGAGGAAGGCACTCCAGATTAGGATCTGGGTTGGCTCCAGCCCTCAACAGCAGGTGCGTGATTTCCGGGTTGCCTCCGCGAGATGCGATGCCGATGGGCGTCAGCTTTTGTCCGAAGCCGTGCGCGGTGCTCTCTATACAGCGCCTGTCCATGTCTGCTCGCGCTTCCAACAACAAACGGACAACTTGTGCGTGACCTTCGCGCGCTGCTAAACCAATCGGTGTCCACAAGTAGGGACCATCGATACACGTATCTGGGCTGTCGCCTGCCTCAAGCAGAAGACGAACAACCTCAACATGACCAGACCGAGCAGCCGTTGCGATGGCAGGTTCATCAGCCCAAGAAGCGGTGCAACGACGATCGGCTCCAGCATCCAGCAACAACTTCACGACGGAGGTGTGTCCTTCACAACATGCAAGACCAAGTGGTGTTCGCCCGTACTCTCCCCTCGTGCATCGGCTATGCTCCGTGTTGGCACCAGCCTCCAAGAGGATGCGCACAATATCGGCGTGGCCTTTCTCAGCTGCAGCCTCCACGGGCGTCGGTAGCGGAGGTGAAGGGTATGCGTGTATGTCGGCGCTGGCCTCCAACAGCAGTTGCACCACTTTGCCATGCCCATGCTGCGACGCTCGCAGCAAAGCTGTATCAGACTTGTTGGTCAAATTTGGATCTTGTGGACGCTTGAGAATCTCTTCTACCTCCACTGCCAGACCACCCCCAACTGCCATGAAGAACTGCCTCACCTGCTCGTCAGAAGCAGCAGCATAAGGCATCAACTCTAGCTCGAAATCCATCGGCGAAACTATGACGGCGTCGTCGTCCCAAATCATGCCATTGCTGAGAAGCCTTTGCCGGAATCTTGGTAAGCCACACGATCTCTGTAAACGCTGCTTCAAAGCCCGAATATCTCTTCCTGCTTCGTCCATGGGTATGGCAGCTGCCTCTTCCCCTGAAGTCTTCCAAACATGCACCAATCGGGATGAATGGTCGCGCGAACGCGAGCGCGGCCTCGAGAAACCGCTGTCGCATCTTGGACGCATGAGGCAGGGAATCACAGGTGTCGGTTGTTTCCCCTCAGGGATCTAATGCCCTAACTCATTGGGTGACCTCCTTGTTGCAAACTACAGCCAGATTTTGAGAGGTCGCTGCTGCAGCCCAGACGAAGCGGCGGACAGAAATCAATCTATCGTACCCGCATGGTCTCAGCCCGCTGTTTCTACGTCGCTTGTGTGTTCCACCAAGATCGCCTTATCAGAGGCCGAATTTCCACAACTTAGCTAGCCTCGGAGAACCGTGAAGCAATGAAATTCCCAAGGGTCTCAAGGAGGACTCCACCGATAATGCCGACATCGAGTGGTCGGACCGACCGCCACTGTAATCCTAAGCCCTGTCAACCCTAGCCGGAAGAACCCTATACAAACCCCATGACGATGAACCCCCACCTAGAATTACCAATCTTCCGGTTCAGGGTTCATTACTTGATAAATCAGGCTTCAGGGTTTTAGGACGTGGGGTTTGTGAATCCCCGCCTTGGCCCGGAGCTCCGCCAGCAAAGCTCCAGCCTCCTGGGCCTCCGTGCGCACCGCCTCCTCTTGGCCTTTTGGGGGAGGCCAGTGTGGGTCCTATGGGGTCTCTCTTCGGGCTTTTTGGCGGGGGGGGGGGGGGGGGGTTATTCCAGATGTCTTCCGGAATTATAGGGATTCTTCCAGAGCTACGGTAATTAAGGTGGAACTTCTGGAATGTTAGGAGAACTTTTTGCACTTCGTAGCCAGGGAATATCGTTGAGGGCTGATGGGCTGATGCCTAACCGTCGGAGCTAAAGGGATGCTGCTGACAACTTCTATCCGTAGCAGTTGTACATCTGATCGCATGTATGAGCTCGATTATATGCATGTGTGTATACATATATAAAATGTGCATTGCATGCACAGGCACGTCCTTTAGACTCTGGTTCGGCGGGGACACCTCGCAGGAACAGCAACCACCCCCCCCCCCCCTTTTCCCCCTTCTGCCTCGAAGGCGCGGCAGATCTTCTGCCGGCACCGCTTGGCGTAAGGCCGAGAGCCGGAGCGCGGACGTGTTGTCCTGGGGGACGGAGTTGATCTTGGCTTGCTGGTACCTTCATAAGGTGGAGGCTCCAGGAGACTTCCTACGAGTTTGTTTTGATTCCATTGAAAGTGTTGAGGTTGGTGGGGTAATTAAACATGTTAAACAGAAGGTGGGAAGGTCCGGCCTCTCTGGCAACTTCTGTGCTTCATGGTATGCTGAACAACCCGGACGGCCTTCCTTAAACTTTAAACTCAGCTTGCAACCCCAAGCCCGATAACCAGACTGTCCTGCACCCTGAGCGCCTCCGCCTCTGCCTCCAGCTCCCTGAGGTCCGGGGCTGTAGAATGTCAAGCAATCGTGTCATTTGCGTCTTGTTCAGGATGTTCAAGGTGGTGGGGCTGCTCTTCGGTGGGGACCGAGGTCGTGACATCACTCGAACCACGCATCCAGACAGGGAAGCCCTGACCCTTCAACACGATCAAGTGAGATGTGCTCCCACGGTTCCTGCTGAAAAACGGCTTCCATCATGTCGGCTAAGGGTGCAATTTTCTCGCTCGAATCACCCCCCCCCCCACCTCCCCCCCACCTCAGCTCTCGTCGCAGCTCCTCGCCCCGAAGAGCCGGGGAGGGCCCAGCGGCCCGCAAGCGCTCCTCTTTTGCAGCTTGAAAGGCATGAGGAGGTATTCGTACGCAGACATTGCAGGCAGCACTTGCCTGTTCTACTAAAGCAAAAGTATATTCCTGGCGTGCAAAAGTGCCTTCCTTGCTGCTTTGACGTGTAAAGGCATCGATCCCTCTGGCCTCTGCGTCACTGACAGCAGCCTGCAATCGCTGAGCAGCCGCCTTCGCCTGACGTGTGCTGCGACTGTTCTGAATGCGCCACTTCACTGCAACAATGTCAGAGCCATTATTACTGTCACCACCCTATAGCCGAGCATGAACCCTTAAGAATCCAAACCGCCCTAAAGACCTCAAACCCTGAACCGAATAAGCTCCTAAGCCCCTGTCCAGATAAAGGGCAACTCTGCCCCACATGTTCAGAACGATCTTCCATGGGCCTCGTACTGCCAAACACTGGACTCCTTGCAAACCCCAAGCCCTGAGCCCCTAACTGTAAAGCTTGAAGGTTCCGGGAACTTCCCCCCTTTTTGACCCCCAGTATGCCCTCTCGCAGGCACACGAGTATGTGGATCGAGCGTTGCGAGAAAAGTCTCGGCGCCAGCTTCTGGAGGCCCGCCCCGGGGAGGGGTTTGCTTCCTTCTAGTTTTAGATTGGTAGCGGAGCACTGAGTGCTCCAAGGGTTTCGCTACTTAGTCTTGCTGTGCCATGGCTTTCGATGTGCCGACCAGTTTTTATGCGCGCTCCGAGTGGGCTGATGTTCCGCCTCCTAGTGACGATTCTCCGCAAGGCCCAGGGCATGGCGGAGATGCGAATGTTCCCGGCAATGTACCAAACCCCCAACCTCGTGGTGATCGTTCGCAGGCGGCTGATGTTCAGCCGGATGGGGCCTCTTGGGGGCCTTGGAGGGACCATGATTGGTTCGACAGTCAATGGAACCGCTCGTGGGGGGCAGCTGATTGGAAGTGGGGTCGTGGTGGCTGGAGTTCGGGCTACTACGATGGCTATGATGAGCAGAAGAAGGATGGAGGACAAGGATCCGCCTCTACCGGATCAGTTGGTTCCATGGATGGCGGTTTTCAGGAAAGGGACTCCAAAGGGTCGCACTCAGATCAGTGGGCGAGACGCGACTCGTGCGGCGATTCTCGAGCTCCACCAGGCGACGATCGTGGAGTACCTGTCGGTTGGGGACCTTCAACAGAAGCTCGCCGGCTCTCTGGCGGGAACGGGGGCCACGAGTCTTCTAGAGGACCTTCGGAACGTATGATCGTTCCTTCCTTTTCGGGTCTGGACACTGGCTCAGATGATCTGGGGACCTCAGCGAGGTCCTACTTACGACAAGTTGCGGCATGGAGGAGAATGACAAGGATGTCCAAGGACCAGCAAGGCCTTACCCTCTACCAACACCTCACTGACCGTGCTTGGGTGGACTCAGAACGACTCGATGTCAACCGACTGGGCAGCGATGACGGGGTCGATTACCTGATCTCGTGGATCCAAGATCGGTACCTGGATGTCCAGGTCACCCAAGTGGGGAGGAGCCTTTCGGAGTTCTTCAGGAAGCTCCGTCGCAAGCAGAACCAGTCGGTGAGAGACTACATGGCGGACTTCGACCGGGCTTTCTCCAGGCTTTCGGAAGCTGGGTGTCAGCTCCCAGATGTGGCGGCGGCTTGGGTCTTCGTGGATAGGATGGGGCTGGAAGAGCAGGCGGAGCTCAACCTTCTCGCCTCCGTCGGCAACAAGTACTCCCTCAAGGACTTGCAGCAGGCGGCGATCGTCCACGACAGGGGTATGCGGAAACCGTGGGAAAGCGGAGGCAAGAATCCTAAGAAGGAAAGGCCCGTCAAGAAGCCCTATGGTGCGAACGTCGCCGACTTTGAGGAAGGCTCCTACGCTGGCGACTTCGCTGGAGATGATGATGACGGCGGAGAGAGTCCGATCCCCGAGGAGGTGGCAAATGACCTTTACCAGGCTTTCCTCACCCATGAGACGGCCAAACAGCGCTACAGGGAGACGGCAAAGCTCCGGGGCAGTGATGCAGAAAGCCTGAAACGCCTTGCTGCCGAGAAGCTGCAGGCAGCAAAGGCCCGCAGTTTTTGCTCAGGATGTAAACGCAGGGGGCACTGGCATCTCGACAGTGTGTGCCCTTTGAATCGCTCTTCGGGCGGTGGAAATCCGTCTTCTACCTCGGCTACGACTGGCGGAACTGGAGGCCAAGGAGGTAAGGAAGGTGCCAAGACCAACTTTCCCTGCCATGTGGTCCACGTCACTTGGGACATCTCAGACAAGTCGGGCTACCAGCTCGTGGGCATCACGGACACCGCCTGCGCCCGGTCCGTCGCTGGGGCTGGGTGGATGGATGCCTGCCTCGCCGAGATCCGTAAGAATGGAGGAGAGCCCCATTTCCTTCCGTGCAAGGAAGCCTTCAAGTTCGGTGCCTCAAAGGTCTTCGTGGCCAACTATGGAGTGTTGGTGGGGTTCAGGCTGGGTTCCCACAAGTTGGCTCTCAAGGTCGCCGTGGTCAATGGTGAGGTCCCCCTCTTGATCTCCAGAGGGGCCATGGCGAAGATGGGGATGGTCATCGACGTCAGTGAGAACCGGGCCACCTTTCGCGCTCTTGATGTTCGGGACATGCAGCTGACCAACACAGATACGGGTCACCCTGCTTTCCCCATCTTTCCCATCTCTGTTCCGCCCCACCGAGCCAGCAGTGCTGAGTGGGAGGATAACGAGCTCCAGATCCTTTCGCACGGGGAGCAATATATTGACCACATGTCCGATGAGAGTGGGGGAAGGGGACTTCTTTGTGGCGGGGGTCAGGATTTCACTGAGGTTGCAAAGTGTTTCGGGACTTTCAGTACTAGCTGGATGGTGGATTCCGATGAGGCCTCCAGGCTCCACGACGACACTGCTTCCCTATCTCCGAGTACTTCTTGCGATAAGTCCTTCACCGCCTTGTTCTACCCCAAAAAGATCAACGCTGTCACTAAGGGAATGCTCCTCGATGAGAATTTTTCCCCCGAAACCTTTGCAGCATGGTGGTCTAACAGCAACATCACGAACGATTTCTGGCTTGAGGATGCCGATTACCTGGTCCGAGTCCATGTCATTCCTAGGAGATCATTTTTCAGTCCGCTGCATTGGGCCACCCAAAATCTTCAACATAAGGACCTTCTTCTCAGGACCTTGGGATCGGTACGTTCGACCTTCGGAGTGGCTTGCAAGAACCATCGAGCTTTCCCCGCAGTGCATGGAACATGGGACACTCCCCAAGATGACAGTGCTTTCCCAATGTTATGGATCGGCCGGAGCGTTTTCTCTCGCAGAAAGCACATGTCTTCATTCTCGCGTACTTTGCCTTCGACCCCCCATGGCGTCTCGCAAGGACCTCCTCACCTCGCCCATGGTGAATCGCCCGAAGACCATCACCGAGTTCACGAAAGCAGAATTGCTGGCGGAGGCCCGTGCCCGGAATCTCCTGGTCCACGAGAAGTGGAGCGTGGTGGAGCTTCGTTCTGCGATCCAAGAGGACAGGAACAAGGGAACCTCGACGGACCTCGCCGGGCTGCAGAACCTGAACTTGGAGCAACTGAAGGAGCGGGCGATGGAAGCTGGGCTCCTCATTCCAGCCTATCCGACGAAAGGGGCTTTGCTGCGCCTTCTCCGGGGCCAGGGTGGGGAGGGGCCCCAGAGTCTCATGCCCTTCGGGAGATACAAGGGGCTCATGTACAAGGAAACCCCTCCGAGTTACCGGAATTGGGCGCTGAAGGAGGTGGAGACGAACGACAGCCCATCCGAGGAGCTGGTGGCCTACGCCAACTGGTGGAAAAGCGAGATGCACCGGTGGAATCCCACTGCGACCCCGGGATACCACGATCCAGAGGCGAATGCAGTGACCCCGTATGTGGAGGACTCGACCGCCGGGAGCTCGTGGGCCTTCGTGACGACCTACGCCAACGACCTCACCACGATGACGACATCGAAGGCGGCTCCCCCATCTCCTTCCACAAGAACGCCGCCGAGACGACGAGGACCGGGATCAGTGGCGAGTTCGGTTCCCAGCCGGATGGACCAGGACGTGCCCGAGGAGATATCCGACGAGCTGCAACACCTGGAGGAAAGGATTGCCATTCTTCGGGATGGCCATGGACTGATGCCACGGGAGGGACAGTGAAGGATGGGGCGAAGGAGTGCTACCTGAATGACGACGAGGGCGAGTTCCACGAGTGTGAAGAGGGTGAGGACATTCAGTTCACAGGAAGTCAGAGCCCAGTTCCTCGGGAAGAGGACTTTGCTGAGGACCGCGACGACTTCCTCCATGAGTATGTGTACGTCGCTGAAGCTGGAGATATGAACCTTGGAGGCAGCAAAGATGACAGCGTGCGTGAGACCCCCGAGGTGATGGAGTCTTCCCCTGGTCCTATTGATGAGGAGAAGAGAGAAACCCTCCGAGCCCGGTGCAGTCGCTGTGAAGACCTCGCCAAAGAGAAGCTCCGAAACAAGCACTTTGAGTATGACGACCTTCTCCAGCTTGCCGAGAAGATCCCCCTGCGCTACACCAAGACCGACAAGGCCACCAACCGTGGAGGCAAGGAAGTCTACGGTATCTTCCTCGGTGGCATGTACACGTACGGGAGCTTCATTGGGATTTCTCGGGGAAGTCGGGCTTTGCCGTGGACCACCAAGTACATCAACTCCTTCATGAGAACAAGGCACCGGGGGGCATGGTCGTCTTTCGTGCTCTTCCGGAACGCGGCTACCCAGGTCCATGCCGACGTCCACAACTTGGCTAACACCTTGGTGACGACCGTGACCTTCGGACCCTTTTCCGGCGGCGAACTGTGGGTTGAAGGGAAGCCCGTGCAGGAAGATGCTTCTTGTCCCGTGTTTCGAAGCGATCCTCACGGAAAGGAGATTGAGGGGCACCTCGTGAACACTCGTATGAACCCCTATTCCTTTGACGGGAAGGTCCGACACGCAACCCAGCCTTGGGTAGGCGAGCGATGGACTTTGTCGTGCTTCACCACAAGGGGATTTGCAAAGAGCTCTGTCGGACTTCGAGATGAACTCCGAGATCTGCGTTTTCCTCTTCGTGGACTACCTCTACCTGGAGATGCCTCTCAGGGTGACGCACACTCCTTTCCGCGCACAGACAGGCCCAGGAAGAGCACCAGGAAGTCGTTGTGGAAGAATGTAACGAGGCTCGTTGCTCTGACCAGCTGGTGCTCGACTGCTGCTTTCAATTGGTCCACCGAGTTCTTCCCCTTGTCCAGAGGTCGCGAGGCTGTGAGCCTTTTCGAGATTGGGGGGTTTTCTAAAACTGTGGAGGTCGGAGACATGGGTTTCGACACTGCAGAGCCTCTACTCACTCGAGAAGATGGAACGATGAATGGGAGTGAAGTGTCAGGAACGATTGAATACTTCAAGCCCGCTGTGGTGTGGGTGCATGGCCCCGCTGTGTCCGCATTCCTTCCGGAAATTGGTGGAGCTCTCCAAGAGGCAATAGAGCTTGGGAAGAACGTGGTGTTTGAGGCAGAACGTGGTGATCCCTTTTGGGTGCAACAAGACTTCGTCTCCTTCTACTACAAGTTCGAGGGCAGGTACTCAACGAGAGAAGATGAACCCCACGTCCTACGCTTCAACGACTACCATCATGTGCCCTGGGAGAACATTGATCTCCCTGTCAAGGAGTTCCAGTCCTACATGGTCGAAGGACAGAAGACAACCGTTGAGGAGATCGACGAAGTCCCACGAGGAGCCGAAGCTATCACCTTCGAGGGCGACCACAAGCTTGCCCCGGAAGTTCGTTCTTCTCTGAAGAGACTCCATCAGAACATGGGCCATCCTTCCAACTCCGATCTCGCTCGCCATCTCCGCTTAGCTGGGGCCGACCCGGTCGTTGTGGAGGCCTGCAAGAAGATCAAATGCCAAGTTTGCCAGAGGAACAAGAGGGGGGGCAGCGCAAAACCATCGAGTATGCCTAACCTTCTGGAGTTCAACCAAGTCGTTGCTGTGGATGCCTTCACCGTGTACGATTGCCACGGGGATAAGCTTGAGCTGCTGATGGCAATTGATATCGGTACTGGCTATGCGATCGCTGGAGAACTACAAGGGCACTCTGGAGAGGCGATGGAAGGGACTTTTTGTCAGATGTGGAGCAACACTTTTGGAGCTCCTGGATCCATGGTTTTGGACCTCGAATCCGGGCTCCAGAAGGGCTTGGCAAGGTTCAGCGAGTGGCATGGGACCTTCATCCGACCTATTGCAGGACAAGCTCACTGGCAGCAGGGGTCCGTGGAGAGATGCATTAGAACCTGGAAGGAGGTGTGGTCGCGACTTGTCGACGAGCGCTCTGGCACCATCGATGAGTCGGGCATGCTCCTCACCGCTGTGAACTCCGCCATGAACACTTTGAGACGGGATTCTGGTTATAGCCCTTCCCAGGCTGTTTGGGGTCGAGATCCGAATCTCCCCGAAGACCTCAAGGATGGCCCGCACGACGAACACGTGGAGCACATCCTTAGCCGAGACAGACAACGAGCCCGTGAACACTCCCTCCGGGTGTCCGCCAAAGAGGTCTACTTCCGCTGTCAAAATGATGCCAGACTACGTCGTGCTCTGCTGCAACGGTCTAGAGTGGCGGGGCCCGAGTTCCAGACTGGGATGCACGTTTTCTTTTATCGGAAGCCCAAGAACAACAAGAATTGGGAATGGCATGGTCCAGGAGTGATCATTGGCAGAGAAGGTCCGAACTTCTGGGTATCCTTTTCCGGGAGGTGCCATCTCGTTGCACCAGAACATCTCCGTATGGCGAGCGGAGAAGAGCTGGGGGCGGCTTTCGCCCTCCGGGCAACACAGGAGGATTTGCAACGCCTCTTGGAGCACGACTTCGCAGACGAGGAGATGTATGCCGGAGATGATGAGGGAGATGAAGAACCAGTTCTACATCCAGGAGATGGACGAGAAGGTGCTTCTGTGTCTCTTGGCGATGGTGATCGGAGACGTGCATCAGAAGATCCCCCTCCTCAGGTATCCAAACGACACAGAACGAAAGGGCCCCCTCGCGAAGATGATCGGGTCAGGGATGTGCTCATGCTCAAGCTCCCCAAAACCCCTAGGGCAAAGGAAAAGGCCCTGGAGAAAGAGTTGCCCTGGAACATGATCCCGCCAGAACAACATGAAGGATTCCGAGCTGCAGAAATGAAACAGTGGGAAGAACATGTTGAGCATGGTGCCTTGGAGCCTTTGACGGTGGAACAAAGCCGTGAAGTTTGGAGAACTCGAAGCGACAGGGTCCTCAACAGCAGGTTCGCTTACCGCGATAAACTGTGGAGTCGTCGTCGTGAACAACCAGATGTCGGTTGGAAGCACAAGGCGAGGTTAGTGATAAGTGGGCACAAAGACCCCGACCTCCTGAAGGGCCTCCCTACTCATGCTCCCACGATATCTCGGTTGGGAATCCACCTCCTCCTACAGATCCTTGCCTCGAACCTGGAGAATGGGTGGACTGGACACGCAGGAGATGTGACAGCAGCTTTTCTTTGCGGAGGAGAGCTCTCTCGTGAATTATATCTCCGTCAACCCCGCACCGGTTTGGGTCATTTGCATCCCGAACAACTTCTGAGGATTCGGAAGCCCATCTTCGGCCTAGTCGACTCGCCGTCGGCTTGGTGGACCAAGTTCCATGGCACGCTCAAGAACATGGAGATCCAGCGGAAAGGGAAGACTTGGAGGATAGTGCAATGCACATTGGATCAATGCATCTTCATGGTCCAAGAGGTCCTTCCTGGAGAAACTCCTGGCGAAGAAGCTCTGTCCCCCCCAGTCGGATACTTGGGGGTTCATGTCGACGATGTTCTCTTGATTGGCCAGGACGATGTCTGTTCGATGATAAAGGACGAGTTGAGCAAGATCTTTCCTATCAAGGAATGGGAGTCCGGAAGCTTCGACTATGTGGGGTCCTACATCCAGATCTTCGAGAAGTATGTGAAGGTGGGTCAGTCCAGCTACGTCGGGACGAGGCTGTTCGAAGTCGAGATCGAGAAGGGGGTAGCCGAGCACGAGGAGGCCTCCGAAGTCCAGAAGCACGACAATATGTCTCTCATCGGGGCTTTGTCGTGGCTTGCAAGTCAAAGTCGTCCCGACCTTCAGGTTGGAGTGTCGATGAGTCAGCAACGACAGAAAGAGCCGACCATAGCCGATGTCAAGTTCACCAACCAGTTGGCAAACCGTGCCCGACAAAGTTCACCAACCAGTTGGCAAACCGTGCCCTGCAGTTCAAAGATGAAGGGCTGCTGTTCCACCCGATCGACCTCAACCGGGCGGTGCTCTTGTGCTACCATGACGCTGGGTGGGCCAACGTTCCGCAGAACCAGGAGGACCCGTACTATCGCTTGACGGCAGAAGAAGACGACCACGGCTTGATACAGTTTGGAGCAATGAGTCGACGAGATGCCAAGGCCAAGCGCGCTAACTCCACTATCGCTTCTCAGCTTGGAAGTGTGTACATCTTCGCAGACTCCGGCGTCCTGAGCGGAGTTCCTAGCAAAGGGAGCATCGTTGACTGGCGGAGTGGCGCTTGTGACAGAGTATGCCGCTCGACCTTTGCAGCAGAAACAATGGCATGCTGCACGGCGACCGAAACAGGCGACTACATCACGAAGTTCATGGAGACCCTCCTGATCGGAAAGCTGGCCAGGAAGAAGTCACGTTTCGAGCTACGTTTTCTGAGCGACTGCAGGAGCTTGTACGATCACCTTGTCAAAGATGGGGTGCCTAGAGTGCCGACTTGTAAGAGGTTAGCCATAGACCTAGCAGGAATCAGGGAAGACCTTATGTCCATCGGCAAGATTGTCTGGGTGCCGACGGAAGCCCAACTTGCTGATATCCTCACAAAACCTCTCCGAGCTGAAAGCTGGTGGAGAACCATCAAAAGTGAGCTGAAGCTCACCTTTAAAGAGAGTGGCGGGGATTGTTGTATAGTAGGAAGAAAACCGGAACCAGTGTAAAGCTTGAAGGTTCCGGGAACTTCCCCCCTTTTTGACCCCCAGTATGCCCTCTCGCAGGCACACGAGTATGTGGATCGAGCGTTGCGAGAAAAGTCTCGGCGCCAGCTTCTGGAGGCCCGCCCCGGGGAGGGGTTTGCTTCCTTCTAGTTTTAGACTAACCCCCCGCCCCTCCGAACCCCATAAACGAAAAAAAACCGCAAAACCCGCTGAACTCCAAGCCCCAAAACCCCCAAACCCTAAAGCTTATAAACCCTCAACCCCCAAACCGCTCTAGAAGCCCTTTCGCGCCTCCCGTGCCTCTTGTGCCGCCCGCTCCGCGGAGGCGGCCGCCTCGCGGGCTTCGGCCTCCAGAATTTCCTGGCCGTCCTTGGGATTATGGGGCGTTATGCGGCTTGTGGGAGAGAGTGTTGATGGGATTTATAAGGCCTGTAAATTGTAGAGTTTATCGAGGGTATATTAATAGGGTTTGAATATAATGTATATATAGAGTTTATATATATATATAGGGTTTACACGGTAGTTGACCGATGGCTGCTTGTTGTCCGCGATGTTATTCGTTGTGTTGTCAAAGTTTTCTCTTTCTTTTCTTTGAACCCCGCCCCCACCACACGCTGCGCACACGACCAGGGCGAATCTCAAGGCAAAGCCAATTGCGGAAGACATCAAACCAGCTTGAGAAGGAACGATTTGGCGTGTCCGTATTGTGTGCGTATTTCTGTGGCACTTCGAAGGCCACGAAATAACAGTAGTGGAAGAAGCCCTGCGCAAGTCTCGATGAGATGAGGGTGTTCAGATTGTGATCGAAACTACTACTGGCTGCTGGCAACAGACAAAAAACGGCTGGAAGGAAAGCGGCCTAGAACATGAGCGGAACTAGCGGGTTGCCACCAGAGAAACAGATCCGGCTTAGAAATGCCACACTTGAGCATGATAAACATCGACACCAAGGGTTCAGATGATGCTCGAAGCAAGCTTACAGGATCCGTCTAAACTTGAAGCGGACTTGGTATCTGACGACATGCATCGAAACCAAGGTCCACTTGCGGTTAGCATTTGGGACTTGGCATTAAGGATCCACGACTTTATGATTTATGGTTCTAGATTCATCAGAGGACTGGGGTGCAAGTTTACAGGTTGCTGACACGCTGCAAGGATTTAGTGCATAAGGCTGAGGGCTTACTTGACGAATGGTTATTAGCCGCTTAGCCCTTAATGTGACTCCAGTGACATCCCCAAGACCTTTGCCAGAGCGTCGTCCGCAGAGGACGCAGCACCCGCCGCAGGCTTCCCCCGGCGAAAGGGCGAGATGAAGCGCATGGGCAAAGCTGTAACACTGAACCGTAGGTTTAAGTCTGTGTTTCGGTTCTGCTCCTGGGGTATGTGGGGCTCAGGGTCTCTTCTCCAATCCCGAGGCATGAAACTTCTTGTCCCGTTGACATGCCTGTGTCTCTGAGTGTCTCTGAGTCTCTGAGGCTGCAAGGATCTCTGACAGCCTCTCTACGAACAAGACGCCGAAGACGCAAAAAACCTGTAGTAAAGCCTCGGGCTAATCCGCACACTGCGGCAGTGGTGGTGGCGATGGCAGGGACGATGCGTCCCGCAACTAGCTTCACCTTCGCGCGAATTGAAGAAATTCTGCTGCTGCTGCTGCTGCTGAGCACACCCTTAATAGAACCCAATTGGAAGTGGTTTGCTATTTTGGTGGAGCCATTTGTTTTGCGATCTCTGTTTGGATGTACTTCAAACCTAAATCGTGCCAGTTGGAATGTATCAGAATGTTTACATGTATACGAACTGTTTCTTTTCCCAAGACCTGGCAAAACATCGAGTTGAATTCTGGACAGGTTCGAGATGAAAAACTACGCTGCCCAGTGGGGCCGCTTGTTCCCTTCTTTCAGATCCCTCATAAACCCAATTCAGTCAAACAGGGTGCCCTGTTTCTCCAAGGATACTCGGGGTCAGAGATAAGGGTTTCAGTGTCAGAGATCTCATAAGTCCGCCAGTTAGTTTTCATGAGATACGGGATGTCATGCAGAATGCACGTTGATGGCCAAAAATCCTAAACTGCGTTCATAAAAATGCGCAATGTGTTCTCCAGATGTTGCTCTTGAGTGCTAGAAGGTGAGCCTTGTGGAAGTCAGAGTTTGCAATGTGGTAGTTGTCCGCGCGTAGGTTCGCGCAGCGGGTGATGAACTCGATGTGGAAGTTAAAGTCGTCGTCCTGCAGGAAGCGTCGCAAGTCTGTCCAATGAGTGAGAATAGTGGGTACCACCAGCTTCCAGTTTTCCTTTACACCCTCAACAACGACATGTCAACGAAACATTCGGAAGAAATCGCGGTGACATGTATAAGCTGACGGGCACTTGGGGAGGATGCAGATTTCGCAGGTGTGGTTTGAGGGATGTGATACATACAACTGACAACTGATACAACCCCTTTTTTCGACTGGGTTGCACATGGCATGGCTGCGTTTTCAAGCCGGATCCTTCTCGAAATCCGCTTCCTCCAGTGCCGGCAGCGCCTTGCCTTTGAAGGCCTGTGACGTGACAAGGGCTTCAGCTGATTAATTAGCTTGTCACAAAAGGGAGACCAAAACACGCTGAACGGCCCTTTGCTGCATCCGCCTCCAGCTTCTGCAGCAGCCCCGCGAGCACAGCCTCCAAATCTGACGCTTCATGCACTTGCACACTTGTAAGTGAACTCCACGCTTGACCATGCCAGCCGCAAACCAATGACCGACGTTGCAAACAAGATGGCGGCGACCCTCGTGGACCCTCATCATGTAGCTCGTCATCACTCTGTCACTATGTTGTGACGGAGTTTTCGTGTTCAGATCAAAAGCATTGTGGCACTCCTCAACGTTTTCAAAGCTCCTGCTTCTACCGGTTCACCACGCATTCGACCCAGCCTTGGAGTCAGACTTGACCCCAGTTGTCACGTCGCCTGCAGTGGCATCACCTCAAGCTCGGTTTTAGGTTTTGGTGGCGAGGTTGGGCTGGTTCTTGTTTTTTAAAAGAATAGTGGATGTCGCTCTGCCGAACCCTGCTTCAAAGCTGTGGCTTCGGTCGTGGCGTTCGCCGTGTCCAACATGAGTTCGATGGCCACTCCAGTGCAACGAAAAGCTGCGATCCAGATCAAGGCAAGCTCTGGGCGCCCCGGCCATCCATGTTGACCCCGCCTGCGACATACTCTGGAACGGCCAGCTCCTCGCGGCTTTCAAGGACGGGGGTGAAACGCCGAAGTGGCCCCTAGAACCTATTAGAACATCGACTGTCAGGGGCCTCGGATTCAGGGGCCTTCGAACGGTGGCTTGGGATCAAACACCATAAGACCCAATGTCATCGAATGAAGAAGCCTGCGAGTGTGGCTATATTGGTTGACGAGGCCCATTGCCGTCTCCCAATCAGGCCTGGAAGACATGGAGAACGCAGGATGAACCCAAAGCAACCCAAGCTCATGAATCATGAACACAGGACCCTGAAACACCCTGAGCCCCTCAGGCGCTTCTCTTGAGGCCTTGCCTTGGACAAACTCGCGGCCCAACTCTTCGAGCGCATGTCCTGCACACAGTGTTGACGCTCTCTGTTTCTCTCTTTCTCCTCTCCTTTCTCCTCTCCCTTCTCCTCTCCCATGTCCCCTGCTCGCCCTCCCTCCCTCCCTCCCTCCATGGGTTGAGGGTGTAGTGTTGGGCGCGGGGGTTTGCTGCAACTCAGCAAAACCCTGAAAACTCCTGGGTTATAGCTCGCATCTTATGTGTGTCTAATCATCATGTATGCATACCTGCCTGTAAGTATTCATTTTATGTATGTGCGTGAATACTTTTTGGCACTCTGTATTCGGACGGTTGCTGGCTTCAGTCTCTACTACATATAGGGATGTGCAATGACTTGAGCTCTTCGCGAGCAGCAAAAGAACCGCCAACTGACATGGCCCCGCGCCTACCGTGCCTCTTGCATTTAAAACTCCCTGGTCAGCCCCATATACTGCCATACCGGCCTAAAACAGCAGTCTGTCCATCTTACCTGCCAGCTGGTCACGATGTATACAGTAGTTGCTCCCGAAGCCTGGCACCAGGAGTTGTCGCCCTCTGTCTTCGCGGGAACAGCACCCAGCATGGCCGCGAAGAGGGCAGTGGCGGAAACCTGGATCGACGAATCGCTGTATGCATGTGTAGGCTATCTCTGGGCTAGGAAAAGCAAGGCAAGGGGCCAGAAATCGCCAGTGCGTCTCGTTCTCCGGATTGTAGGTCGTGGCCTGAGGAAACCTCCCGTCATAGAGACATGGGCACCAATATCTTTCATTTAATTTAAAGACTATCATATATATGCCAGCATCGCCAACTGAGCACGCGCTCCCCCCCTCCCCACCCCTCTGTGCCTCTTGTGGCCTGACCAGAAGGCACCTTTGTCCTCACTCAGGCTACTCAGGGCACAAGTTTTGGTCCAAGGAAAAATGGGTTCAAAATGTCTACACATGCATTCTTGAAAGCGTTCTTTGGGGTCACCCACTTCTCTCTAGGCCCGGGATTGTAAGGGGGCCCAGTGGCTCGTGGGCAAGACTGTAAGTGCTCCCCGCAATCTTCGCTCTTTAGAAGACCACGGCAACCACAGCCCACGCAGCATGCAAAGAAGCGCCCCTGAACTTCCCAGGGGCCGGCCTGTTTGGTCTCGGGGTCGAGTATCCGGGCGTCTGCCGGAAAGGCCGCGGTGAGATCCAGGATCTTATCCCGGAAGAGGAGGTGGAAGAAGTCTGAGGCGGCTGACTTCGAAGATTCAAAGTTTGGTTAAGGGCTGAGGACTTTGTGGGCTTGGCTGAAGATTTCGGAGCTGTCGGAAAACTTTAAGCCACAGCTTCTCAGGGCTACAGGAGTGAAGAGAGCTTACGCCTCAAGCCTTGTGCAGGCAAAGGGTTTCACAAGCTCACCATGTCCAACCCGAAAGCATCAACATCGAGAAAAAACCTCGTTGAATCGGCCGCCGAAAGGAAAGCACATAATGACCGAAAGCTCCAAAGGCCCAAAACATACAAAGATGCTGAAAGCAGACAGCCAAACCTAAACAGCCGAGATCCCTAAAACCTCTCAAACGTCAGGAGCCAAAGAGTCGCCAAAACTCCTGAAGCCCCCTTCATACAGAGATCAAATGCCAGGGCCCCTCACCGAAAGCGCTCTGCCCAGCGCTTCGGACGCTGGGCGCGGAGGCAGCCGTCAGCAGGGAGAGGAGCCCTCTCACCTCCAGGTTTTTGAGGGCTTCGGGTGACAGGGTTTTATGGCCTGGCCTGCTTTTTGCTGGGAGGCAGACCAATCGTAGTCACATCCGGTTTCTTAAGCGGTCAGATGCGCATGCAAGGTCCACAGTACATTACAAAAAGAGCCAGGAACCCCAACATGTACTTTCTGGCTGTGCTCTTGCTACATAAGCACATGACAAGCAAGCATGCGCCCAAGTCTGAGTCTTCTCGTCCTTACGCACATATACGTGTATGGAGACACACATGCAGAAACACTACACACATACGTATTCTGCAAGCGGCACCTCGAAGATGGACTGGGTGACATCCGTACTGGAGCCGATCTCCGAGATGAATGACCCAGGGTCCTGTCTGCTACACGATGGCCAAAAAGCCCAACATAGCCAGCACAACCCTATAGGCCCTAACCCGCTATAAGCCTGGGGCGTAGCATGGACAACTCTGGGTCACCTGAGCCACATCACTGCGTTTTCCGCAGTTTTGGTCCCAAGGCTGCTCCTCATGAAACTTCTTCAGCTGCTTTACGGACTTCACGAAGAAGAGCTCAAACTGGTCCCTGGCCTGGCGACAAGCCTACCTGGACCCTTACTTTGCAGAAGTTTCCTAAGTTTGTGACTTTAGGCTTTGTATACGTATATGAAGTTTTGGTCCCTAAAACATGGAACTACATGGTCGGAAAGGCTGTCTCTAGGACTGCAAATTTGTGGTTTGCGCAGCTCAGGTGCTCGATCTTCGGGCTTGGCGACCTATGACTGATTAGCTCGGAGGGACTTGATGTGTATAGTATAGGCACTTCACCAGGGCCTCTGACCAAAATTAAAACATCCGAGGTTCTTCCCTCCAAGTAATTGACCAATCTTGCCTTGCAGCTGAAAACCGCCCTGTTCAGGACACAATGGCTCGAGTCCAGATGAACGTTTGGAGGCTGCACAATAGCAACTCCATCCAACAAATTAGTGGGGGGACTAGAGTCCCTACCAAAAAAATCGAAAACCTGATTCAGCACAGGCACTTCAACCGGAAAGCCCGATGCCTTAGCCTCAAACCTCCCAAACCTTAAGCCCTACAACTCCCAAGATCAGCGTACCCATTCGATGCAGTGGTCGGGGAGGTGCGGGAAGTTCCGCAAGGTGCACCTTGGAGTCTGACAGGGTTTGTTGTATCTGCTGCACATAATCAATGACTGAATCGAAAGTATATGTGTCTGTGTACATATGCATGCACATATGTGTGTATATATGTATGTATATGTATATGTATACATCAATAAACGAAAAACGAATAAATAGATAACTAAGTATATATATATATATATACGCAAAATGTGAAAACGGCACGCAAAAACGGCGATGGTGTAAAATAGAGACAAGACTGGTGGGCCGAAAAGATCCTCAGAGTTCCTTAGTGCACAGGCCACCTCGCAAGTGAGCTGTGGCGAAAACCCTTTGAACTGTTTGTTATCCGCTGAAACTGCTCTTGCAGCCTCTCCCTCGGAGGTCGCTTCGCGGGCTGACGCCCTCGTGTTTTACAGGGGTTGCACTTGTGGGAAAAAGCCAAACACTATGACGAGCTATCGCGCGCTCTCGCGACCAGAGCTCTCGCGTAGAAACTTAATCTCTCGCGTGCTCGCGAGCACCAGAAGATGCGCTGAAGGGCTGCTTCAAGTGTCGGCTGCTTTATGCATTTCTTCGTTCATGGAGCCTTTTTAATGACTCTAAGTCACTGTAGTCAAGAAACGTGATCACGCCCCACACGATGAGTGCCTCAACTCGTTCCTTGCAACCGCCTGGGCTCGGCACATGGGGATGCCGCCACCTTCGTCTGCTTGCCCGCCATCTTTGTACCTGGCATTGCCGCCACTGGGATGAGGATCCAAACGTGCACGTCAAGGGTACGTACCGTAGCAACGGTTGAGTGGCTGAGTGTCTGTGCGGCTGCACTGGCACTGCGCACGTCTGCGTCTTGAAGGGGACCACGGGGTCAATGTTGCCAGCTGGGCCCATCGTCCCTTAGGAGACCGGCTGCAAAAAAAAATGTCTTTTTTATGTATGCAACTTCTATATAACTAATCATGAAAAGATGATATATTTCATGTATACATATATACATTTATACATATATACATTTTTAGTCATGTGTACATATATATATACACATATGTATGTATGTATATATATATATATATGTATGTCATTAGGCAATAGTGCCGCTGCTGACAAGACTGATCCGCTGGCGCCAACGAAGCTCGGCGCGACGAGATCCCAACACTATAGCGTGAACAGAACCGAAGTCTGCGCGTGCTTTACATTCAAAATTTGATCTCTACTCAAGACTGGACTCCCAGACAATCACAAGCTCTTGCTCGGCAAGGGTCCGCTTTCCAAGAGAGGCTTCTCGTACTTGACGCACTGGTCGTCGACATAAAAGCGGGCCTTTTGATGCTGAAACTGCGGTCTCTGAGGCCGGTCTAACGCAGCTGCAGGCTGTGCACCGCGTGGGTTGTTCATAAATTTCATAACAATTGCATGTTGGATGGCTGCAAGATGCTGCAGGAACATGGCCTTGAACTGAATCCTGCCTCCATGTTGTCCAAGGCGTTGCAGACTCCATCCAAGGCCATCCAAAAGTCGTCATTGAAGCTGTCCTTCGGAATTCACGGTGTTGACATGAGAGCGGGCCATCCATGCTGAACCCTCCAACGCGTAGTTCCCGAGTATCACCGAAATGGTGCGTCCTCCGTCTTGGGCCCAACGAACATCTCCAGAGCCCTGACCTTCATGCCGGGGTTCATGACCTGTCTGCAGACAGTGCAAGAGATACAGCTTCTCGTCAGCGCGTGCACCTCCCCCAGCTAGACCTATCCTGAAAGCCATGTCAACGAGAGCACGGCAACTGACAAGCAAGTGACAACCGCGTGGGCCCCGAGGTCGCCTTAGACCCCGAAATCGATTCCCTGCCTGGGCCATGGCTGTGGCCGCCTTGCTCTTCGGCTGCCCGACGTTGTGCTCCCGGAAGAGGAACCTGCAAGGGGCAGCGGGGAGGGTGTAACCATCCATGGATCAGCCGGCAAAAGGGACGAAAAGCAACCCATGCTCCGGAGCTTCGACCAAGGGGCTGTCGGGTTAGGTTTGAGAGCTCGATGCGGTCCGCATCCGTGACCTGGCATCTTATGGGCACCCCTTGAGACGCTGCAGACCCTGAAGCTGAGCGTTGCTACTCGTCCGTAGGGCTGCTAAGCGTCCGACGACGTCCACTGAGTCCCTTCTTCATGTGGCACCACGCATCCACGCATCGGCCCTCGCGCGCATGTTCGCCCGAACCTTCACTCGACACCCTGCAAGTTGCAGTTCCTGCTGCCCATAAAACCAACCCGCGGCGACGGCCGCGACGATGCACCGTGAGTGATACTGCTTAGCTCCGGTGGAAAGCCCTGCATTCCCTGCAGTCGGCTTCAACCCCGGCCAGGCCGAGGTCTTTGCGAACGCAAAGAGCTTCCTTCAATCTGCCGAGCCGGGAGGTGCTTTCCAGGTGAAGACTCTCCCCGGATTTCTGAATCCCAAAGTGCTTTTGATACATCGAAATGGCCGCACCTGGCCACCCTCGCCACTCCAATCTAATCTCTAGAGCTGCTTCGCCGGTTTGTGCTACTCACTTGCCCCTTACAAACCAGAAATGCGATGCTGGATGTCGGTTCAGAAGGTCCCGACGGCCATGGAATGGAAGTTGCCATGACAAACTCTGCGAGGAGCCATGGGAGTAGATTGCAACTAGCAGCTTGGGATCAGGAAGAAGACTGTCCATAGGCTGGCTGAGTCACCAAACCTTCAGAATCTCTACACCCTAAGTCCCTCTACCCGGAGCCCTAGACCCATCAACCCCAACCTTATTCACCACAAGCCCCAAACACCCCACAGCAAGGAAGTCAGAAAGCCCAAAAGCGAGTCCCAGCCCGGGCGAAGCACCGCCGGGAAGGCCGTGAGCAAGCCCTGAGGCCCGCAGCAGACGCCATTCAGGGCGAAGTTCTTGAGGAACCTCGAGAAATCCGAAACCGTGGAAAGAAAGCACACAAATGGTGGATTGTGACAATCACATCATCATCAGCACCACCACCACCGCCACCACCACCACTACCACCACCCCTACCACTGCCGCTGCCACTGCCACTTCCACTCACTGCCACTACCACTACCACCACTGCTCCTCACTACCTACAACTTATCACCTACTGCGTATTACCAGCTACCAATTCCTTACAACTTACTACTTAGACTACATATTACTTTCGACTTGTCGACTTACTACTTTCCCCTTCCTATATTACAACAACGCCCTGCTTGTCTCACCGTGATGCTTACTTATCATGAATCTAGTGCTCATATCATTATAAGGATTGGGGCCTAAGGGCTTGACCATGCCAGCATAGCTTGACAGCCGATCTTTGGGAACACATAAAGCCGCACAAGAAAAGGATGGGAAAATGGCTCCGAACCTGCAGACTCCACTATCCCCGTGACGTACTTGCAAAGGCCTTTCCCAAGTAAGCTCGCGGCTCACACCCAAGTGCGCCACAGCCCACCATGAAGTACCTGACTCGGATCTTTGAAGGGTCGGGAAGATCAAATGAAGCTGGCAATGGAAGGTTGCCGAGGCTCGCGCTTGAGGCTCTGCAGCTTCTTCACAAAGCCATGGCCATACACAGCCGCCAGGCCATCATACCTCCCAGCCGCCAACTACTTCAGAAATCACGGCCGCGGGTTTGAACCTGGGTGTTTCAGCTTTCGTTCGTACGAAGCAGCACCGGACCTACTCAGTCCAACCTTGGCTTTCAGCCCTGGCTTCCCCAAAAAAATCTCTCAAATCTCGGACAATTCCTCCAAAAGCACAAAACCCCGTCCCAACCCCGAAAGATCCCTTGGCAAAGCACCTGCTGCCCTGCGGCGCCGTGTCCTCTGGCGGCGACTCGGGGAGGGCCTGTGCGGCTTCAGGGGTTGCGGTTCAGGGCTTAGAGCTCATAACCTCCTGCATGTTCTATATTATGTGTGTATAGACAGATAGATTCATAGATAGACAGATATAGTATATATATATATACACAATACATAAATAAATAAATAAATATATCTATATATATGTACATATTATCGTAGTTTAAAGATAAGTATATTATATATGTATATGTGTGAACACATAAGAAAACTGATACCAATATAGCTTACTGGGATTGTGAGAATGTAGTTTCTACAGTAGGAGGTGCATTGTGAGAGAACCTTGTTCCATCCATGGTTACGCGCCAGTGGCGTTCGGTACCTGAAGGGCTTAAAGATCTCCTTGGAGGGCGCATCGAAAATTGAAGACTCGGGAGGCTTCTAGAGGGTGAGGTAAAGTCATGATTGGGGCAGACATCTCAGCAGACGTCAATTGAGAGCGCTGGGTTCTGCTCAGTTCAAAGGCCACTGCAAGGCAGCACGCAGATGAGTCATAATGTATACAACTAGAGCATCCGAACCTATCCAATCTTTCCCTGTAGTCTATGAAAAGCCTCAATGCCTAAGGCAGCCTTGGGTGGGCCTCCACGGCGTTGAAGTGGAGCCAGCCAGGAATGGGCGTAAACTTGCCCGCGACTTTCACGACCTGCACAGCCCTGACTCTGTTGGCGCACCACGGCATGAACACAGGGTTGTGCTGCTATGAAAACATGGCTCTCGCTGAGACCCTTTGCATCTCCAAGAGTGGACGCAGTCGGAATCTTAATGGAGCTGGCGATTCTCGAAGCTCGAAACTACCTCGGAGGACAACTCAACCTGAACTGAGCAGCCCCGGGACAGCGTATCCCTTAGGGTGGAGATTTGGTTGACACCTACTAAGCCCCCCCACACACCCCCGTGGGCCTCCTGTGCACAAATGCCTCCGAGGAAGGCGGACATGGGCTGCAGCGGCGTGTGGAAATGGCGCAGGAACTGGCCATGGAGCGCTTCAAAAGGTCCCAGGAGGAGAAGGAAGACATGGTAGCTTCTTATGATTCTTATGTTTGGTTGCTATGGTTTGCAGGTCGGAAGACCGGCAACCGAGTGGTTTCGGGTTGTATAGGGCCTTGGAAATTCGGGCTTGCCAAGTGTATTGTCCGGGGCCTTGTCGAGGACAAAAGGTCAAGCGTAGGACTTGACGATTTAGGGAACACAACTGCACTCGCGCATGGAGCGTCGCAGGAGTTCTGTCCAAGAATAATAGAAGAAGAACGCCGCCACGTTTCGAGCGTCTGGTTGGTACGAACTGATTTATGCTCTTGACCTGCGCAGTGGCTGACACCCTGCAAGTGGTGACGAGGTTTGATAGCGCGCACGCGAGCTCGCGTTGGCGTTGGGTGCAGCAGGTCGTGTCACGACTGAACCCAGAGTTCCAATCATCCGAGCAGGCCGCGATGGGCAATAAAGCGTCAGCTGCTGGACAAGCAGGCCGTATCCGCAAAAGCCCGCATCCCCGAAACTCAAGGCTTCTGGGCCCAATTCACAACCAAGCGCGTCAATAATTGGATACAGTAAAGCCATCGAGTTGATTCAGCAGTTCTCGGCCTTGGCTGCGAAGCCATCGTCGATGTCTGCCTTCCCGGACGTCAAGTTTTCTAGGACTCCTTGGGGTCTCGGGGAATTTCGGGGTTTGGGGTCGCAGTTCCCAAGTCCTCCGAAAGACATGAAGTAGGCAATCTAAGGAACATTCAACAACAAAACCACACGACCTAAACCCTCTACCAACCCTCTTCTCATCTGCGGCTCTGACCACTTGAAGCTCCGGAAGCCACAACTTCGGGGGGCCTCCACGTCTGTCGCCTTGGACTCCATGAGCGCCTTGGCCTTGGCCACCACCGTCGCCACCTCAAGCAAATCAGGGTACAGGGTTTTGGGGGGTCTACAAAATAAGCGCTTAGGGGTCTGAGGGTTTAGTGTTTGAGGGTTTAGAGTCTGGAGTTGAGGGTTCCTAAAGTGGACCCCCAACTAGAAGGGTTCCCCTGATATCAGGACCACACCAAGGTACCCCGTCATTTCGAAAACCCCTAGATTGGAGTGTGAAGGGAGGTTTAGGGGGGGTTTAGCGGGGGGAGGGGGGGGGGGGCTTGGGTGTTCGGTGCCTGAGAGTCGGAGGTCCCGAATTTGAAAGCCTATTATGCACTATCGGTGGCGATTCCAAGGATTGGTGAGGGTACGGGTGCACGACGTCAGGAAGCCATGGAGCATGAATGAAGCCTCATCGTGACATTCAGAATTCGTATGAAAAAAAGTATGAAGAAAAATGAAACGCAGCCCTTGGAGCCCCGGATCCTTTGCATCACTCAGCTCGCAGCATCGGATTCGCCCACACCAGCTCCGCGCTCTGCCTTGGCAGCGACGTCACGCCTTCTGTAGACAAAGGCATCTGAAAAGCCCTTCATTAAGTGCTGACGTTTCGGTTTCCCACTCATAGTCAGTCAGGGGTGCAAGTTCTGCGATCCCCCCACGCACCCACACACATGCGCAAGCACAGCTCCTTTTTGACACTCTCCACTGCGACCGGGCGAGCCGGGCGAGCCGCGTGTGGCAGGACCCTCTCAAGCGCTGGATGGGTCCACTGACTTTTGGACTGAAGCCTTACGCAAGAGAAGTCGATGGAGAAGCTTTCTAGATGCGGTGGGGGGGGGGGGGGGGGGCTGAGGCATTGAGAGTCTTAGGCGCTCCCAAGGCGGAGGCCTCATAGGGTTTAGGGTCGCATGACAGCCTTGGTGATTGGGGTGGAAGTGGAGGCTCTGGGACCCATCTTCTTAAAGCCCTGCTCCGACCGATTCCTACGGTAGTACTCCAGAAAGGAAGAGGCGCTTCCAGCCATCTCACTGTCTCCACCTGGCCAGAGGGCCAGCAAGCAAAGTGGCCTCAACGTCGGGATTCTGAGAAATCAAGGCTGATCTAGCTTGCAGCAGCAAGAGCAGCAGCAGCAGCAAGAGCAGCAAGAGCAGCAAGAGGATGCTGCGGTAGTCACTCGGCTATGTGTCAACGCTTCTCACGCTGGCGCCTCCAGCTAAATCATCGCAGAGTTCTGATGCAGGTTCCATGCAGCCTAGCAGTGGCGAGAGCAAAGAAGACGGATTCCAGGCCGGCGAGTGCTTTGCCGCTTCTTCGTAGTGACATCTGGCAGCCTTATTTGGGGCTTGCTGTGAGATGCAACCCACATGTGGGATTATGCCGCCATGTTTCGCAGGAGCTGGGTTTATATATGCTCATCCGACATCTATGTCTCTCGCTCTGTGCCTCTCTCTCTCTCTCTCTCTTTCGTGGCTACGACTGCAAGCACGTCCACCCCTTTCGCTAGTTCACAGCTCTCGCAGGATATTGATTTGGCCACCTTACAAGACTTTAAGGGTCAAGTGTAAAAGGATCCCTACCAACTGCCGGAGACCAGCCCCAAGTACGCTCTGCCCCTCTTTTGGCTCCAGCCTGGACTTTCGGGGCGTACACGAACTCGAATCTCCCGGGCAAGTGGGAGTTAATTGCCGTCATCTCCTGCACACCTACAGGGCGTTGGCTCTTGTTTGGGGGGAGCTGCGAAGCCAAAAAGAAAACGAAAAGACCGAGATTGTGGTTCGGGTCTGCATTGAGTTTGGCAAACCTGGAGGCTTCTAGGGCCTAGGGAGCTTCAAATCTAGTCCTGAACTTCCAACTTGTAAACGGAGTCCTCAAACAAGTTCACGGTTTAGGGCTATCGACCCCTCATTGTATTAACTTCCTCCCTGTAGCAAAGAGTTTCACCAGTGCCATCCAATGCCTGCGGCGTGGACCACGCCGATGAGGGATCCCTTCCAGATGGGCTCCTGGCAGGCTCTGGGCGCGTGAGGGAGGTGAGCCACTCGAACCTTGAAACTCCTCAAACTCAGCTTAGAGGTGGAATGATCGGGCATGTGGGGGGCAAGCTCGCTCAAACTAGCAAGAGATGCAGGCAATGGCCAGTGTAGGTCTACAGTAGCTGTCCGAACCCACCATGCATTGTCGAAAGACCCAGACACCCAAAGAAATTTAACATGTGCAGGCCCTCTCGGTCTTGAAATTCTTGCACTTCGGGGTTTGGGGCTAGCGGAAGTATTCGAGATGCATCTGACCATGACACTCCGAACAAAAACGGCTTGTAAACAATTGAGGCTCCCTAATTTGCCGTCTTCAGGGCAGCTCTAAGTTTAGCCCGCCACTGGCCCTTCCCCACGGCCATGCTGCCTTCTTCTCGCATAGCAGGTTCAAAGCCTGGACAGTCAGAGTGGCTCCAATCGGATTTGGCTGCTTGCATACGCTTGCATGCAATTACATACCAAAAAGTGTGTGTGTATACTATGCCTTAGGCCTTAGAAATGGGACACCGACTTCACAACATCTTTCCACGTCTTTCCATCGGGTCCGGCCCCAGGGTCGTCCCCAAAGCCTCCACCACCCACACCGCAGATCCCTGCGTTTAGGTGGCCAAGAGTTCGTGCGGCCCACGGCCGGGTGAATGCTCAAGCTTGATGGATACCAGCTAAAAGTATATAAGGAATGAGGAGCAATCCTGGCACGACCCATCCGTGCTTCTGCGCATGTCGCGTACTGCGCAGAGTGCGCTCCCAAGCCCGTAGACGCAAAGCCTAAGCACACTCTGATCAGGATGCGATCCGGCCTCCTCGACAGTGAAGCGGTCTCTACCTGCTGTCTGAACTCTCCAGGTTCTGGATGTATGGACAGGCGTTGCTGCATCCGCTACTGCCTCGGGTTCTCCTATGCACAGCATGATAATACAAGTAAAAGGAATGCGATTCGGAAGCGGCACGCAGCAGCTTAATGGTTTCGATCGATTAGACATGTACCGAGCGCGAATTGTAAAGCTAAATGCAGTTGCTGCTACTGCTGCCGCAGAAGTACGAGTAGTTTGCTAACATTGAAGGCGGGAAATAGTCGCAGTTGTGGCATCGATCTTGACCGCACATGCTGCAGGGAGATAGCTTGCCATAGAAGGACTCCTTTGCAGATTGCTACGTTAGCCATCCTCTTTGCGCTAGAAGAGTCAGACATCGCGAAGAGGAAGCGTAATGATGACTATCACATTCATACATGCCGGGTCTGTTCAGAAAGTCACCGAAGTAGCCATCCTGAAATGTCCAGCATTGCAAGATGCAGTCCACATCTCACCACCATTACCATACCTGATTCTGAAGAACAAGAAGGTTCATCCATCTTGAAACATTCATCATTCAAGGCCCGCAAGAAGACCTAGTAATTAATAACAAACAGAATAATGCCATCAGCCACGAATTCAACACACACACATACGCACACATACACATACACATACACATACACATACATATATATATATATACATACATACACACACACGCACATGTCCGCCTTGACCTCGTCCACTCGTTGGCCCGAAAGGACCCGGTTGCGTCGAGACCTCTTTGCAAGCTCATCGATATGTCGATGGAGTGTACAGATGACCAAGTACGTTACACCTCCCCCACTCCCAAGAGGCAACCTCAGAGGCGGCAGTTGAGGCAGGTTGGGGGGCCCGAAGGTGGACCCGGGCTTTTGCAACAACAAACAGAGTGTTTTTTTCGGGGTCGCTGTCGCAGCAAACTCCTTGTCGGTTTAGGGGGTGGGGTGCCAAAGGAGCGGGTCCACGAAGCCAACTTCTCAATGCATGAAAACCCAAATTCCAACGACATGGTGCATCGCTCTGCCCAGATCTCTGCGAGGCAGATTGACCTCCTAACACCGGTTCGCAACCTTAAGCAGAACACACAACCTCGAGCATGCCCCGTATAGAATTGCCGAAACCACGCACTCTGCACATATTAGGAGTTCGCGGCTGCGGGAAGACAAGGGGTCAATTAATTATTTCGCTTTCGCAAGTCGCGACACATGGCGTGACAACTGGTTGCGACAAATCGCGAGCTGTAGCTAAACGGTCGGAAGAAACACCAGGCAGACTTTAGAACCCTGCTTTAGTAACAGCCTGACACTTCCTTTGGCTGCTGTCCTGAACGCGGCCATCTGCCGGACATGTCGGGGCCAAAAAATGCACCCAAACAAGCCTGCCGTGGTGAAGAAAAGCAACCACCCTGAATCACTGAATCCCGATCTTCGAAGGAACCCCCTGGGCCCTCTTTCGACTGCTAACCCCAACTAACCCAAACAATACCTGAGCTGCCCGCCGCCATGCTGGGTACGGCTGGTCCCTGGGAGGCCTCCTGCGTACGGATTAGATTTCATCCAAGGAATATATAGCTTCAAACCACCTGGGGGCTACCGTGAACTCAAGGCCGATGACTGTACTGCGAAGTAGAAAGGCAAAAACCTCCATTTCACGGATTTCATGTGGCCTGCGCGGCAGAGTAATTCTTCTGAACGCCGTTGACATTCATACTATGTAAAGACTACTCTTGGGTCCGGAGGAGTCTGTTATGTTGCCTTTGGGAGCTTAAGAGGGACAGGGGTTTTGGGGCTCTGGGGATTTTGGGGGCAGTTCGCGAATCCTGGTATCGACTCCTTTTTTATCGACTCTTTCCGTGACTACAGCCCGCCGGCAGCTTTTCAGTTCACCGGCGGAGATTCTGAGAAACGGGGTGCCCCTTTTATACCCCAGGCTACCCCTACTGTCGGAATCCCCGCATGCAAGTCTCCAAATCCCTGAACCCCGGAGCTCGGCTCTTCGGCTCCTTGGCGCCAGAGCGTGGCCTGGACTCCGCCAGCTGCTGGAGCTTCTTGGACACCGCCTGGGGGGGGGGGGGGGAGGGACTGAAGCGGCGGCGCAGGAAGGGAACACAGGGTGGAGGTGGTGTTGGTAGGGCTTCGGGTTTGTAGGATTTGCTTGAGGGTGCTATGGGATGTTTATGGAGGCTTCCGACTCGGGTGCTGGGTCGTTATGGGGTTCAGGAGGATAGTTGCACAGTTTCGCTGCGCTGTTGGGATGAGCCGAGATTGTAGCTCAGGTGTATCAAAGCATGGAAGACCCGAGCTCCTTCTTGCCTCGGCTCATCGGGCCCATTCTGGCATAGGAGCCCATGCCACCCACAAACATCTCTCGCTCCTAAACCCTCCCAACACCCAGGCCCCTAGCACCCAAAACCGCACCAATCTCCAAACCAACCGGAAAGCCGAAATAATAACTTAACCTGGTGAACCAAAACATGTCTCACCCTCTTCAGCAGGCCTGACCCATCTCGCGGAAACGGCGGAGCGCCGGCGGGTTGTGCCAAGGCCTCGACGCAGCCACGTAACCCCTATGGGATGGAGTAGAAAAAAGGAGCGAGGGTTTTTTTTGTCAATTTTTCTGGTTTTTTTTTGTGAGTTTTCTTGTTTTTTCTTGCTTTTCTTGGGGTTTTCAGAACATGCCCTCCTGGTTCTGCCTGTCGTCCTCCTCTGGTGGGAATTCTTTTCTGTGTGTTTTTCTGGTTTTTTTGGTGAATTTTGCTGGTTTTCAGCTTCCGATGGCCTCTCAGCAGCACCGCGTGTCCGGAACAGGTCCAAATCTCAACGTGCTACAACAACACATTACGTCCAACCCTTCGTCCTTTTGCAACTCGCGCTTGGAGCGTCGGGGCGGCCATCGTTGGCCCCGACAGGACTCAAAAGCTAGTTAACGTCCGGGGCTGGTTCAAGAGGAACCTCGGATGCTTCAATCTGAAACTTTGCTTCGGTTTAGGGCTTACTGCGCATGTAGGCCGCAAACATTCTATCAGGATTTGCGGCTTATGGTGGACGGTTTGGGTCTTATTAGGCTCTACGGTTTGCGGGGTCAAGGTTGCTCCTCGTATCATTGCCCCTTCAGTCCGGAACTACGGCTTAGGGTTTAGGGTGTAGGGTGTGTTGCGGGAAGCGGGGGGTTGGGGGGGGCGCAGCCCCCCCCCATTTGCAAACACGATTCTCGCATGATGGGTTTCCGAAAATGTGTGCATATGGCATATGCTTTGAGGCAAGCTTGCACGGCTTGAGAAAGCGGGGGGGCGCAGCCCCCCCCATTTGCAAACACGATTCTCGCATGATGGGTTTCCGAAAATGTGACGATTCTCGCACGATGGGTTTCCGCAAAAGTGTGCATATGGCATATGCTTTGAGGCAAGCTTGCACGGCTTAAACAAAGCTGGGGGGGGGGGTTATTTCTTTCTTTCTGTCTTTCTTTCTTTATTTATTTTCTTTCTTTCTTTCTTTCTTTCTTTCTTTCTTTCTTTCTTTCTCTCTTTCTTTATCTCATTATTTCTTTCTTTCTTTCTCTCTTTCTTTCTTTCTTTCTTTCTCTCTTCCTTTCTTTCTTTCTGTCTTGCTTTCCTTCTTTCTTTATTTATCTCTTTATTTCTTTCTTTCTTTCTTTCTCTCTTTCTTTCTTTATTTCTGTCTTGCTTTCCTTTCTTTCGGCCTTTCTTTCTTTAGTTCTTTCTTTCTTTCTGTCTTGCTTTCCTTTCTTTCTTTCTTTCTTTCTTTCCTTTCTTTATTCCTTTCTTTCTTCCTTTCTTTCTTTCTGTCTTGCCTTCCTTCCTTTCTTTCTTTCTTTCTTTCTTTCTTTCTTTCTCTCTTTCTGTCTTTCTTTCTTTCTTGCTTAAAAAACAGAAAAAACCACAAAAAAAACAGAAAAAAACACAAAAAAATACCCTACCCTAGAAAAAACATCAATAAACCAAGCATGAAGCACAAGATCCTTCAACTGTAGGATTGATAGGGGGCTTGGCGACCTAAGCACTAACAATTAGGGCTAGTACTCGTACAGCCAGAATCCAATGCCCGTATGGACAATGGCCTATATAGCGCCAACCTACTGTAGCCTCTACCTATGTGTTGTTGCACCCTGCAATGTGTGAACGCTGCCCCGGAGGGGGGACACCGAAGTTATATGCCATCCGCTTGCACTCATGACTCATGCATCCCCAGGAAGGTTGTGGCATGTTCTGGATAAGAAAGAAGACTCGACATTGCGGCTCTGTTTGAGGAAGTTGCTAGCATCAGATTAGCACACCTTCAGAGCCTTCGGTTCTTAAGGTCTTTAAGGCCTGACAGCAAGGAGGGCTGCTTAAGTTGCCCACCCACCCTCGATCGCCAACTCTTGGATTTGATGCTTGACCTGAGCGGCGGGCACTTCCGACTTCTTACACAAAAGTACCCACACCCTGACGAGCATTTGGGCTCGCAGCTCAAATCCTTGAGATTTTGTGGTCTAGACAACAGAGGTAGACAAGGACGAGTGTTTGCAGCCTCTCTGACAGCAAACTTTATATTGCAGACTTGCCGAAGGCATGGTTGGTAAGGTTGCTGCGCAAGCGTGTATGGCTACACATCCCTAAGCTCTCAATGCATCCAAACTCTAAACCCTAGACCCTTCAAGCAATTATAGGGGGGTTAGTTGTCGACTGAAGGATGTGGTCCGTTTGGGGGGGGTGGGGTGTGCTCGGCTTCCTGCCAGCTCTGCGATCTCCACCTGAGGTTTAAACTTTCGCAGGGCGAAGACATCCATGCGATAACATCCAAAGCCCCGGTACATCCACGGATATTTGCACTTGAAGACCTCAGCTACAAGATTGGGATTCTTCAGATCCATATAACTTGTGACGATACGCAACCTGACCAGCCCCTGTAAGATGGGTCGCATGTCACTCACTAAACTAAACACAGATCATGACTCTCCCATCCCGGTCACTCCATTCACTCCCACCCTTTTCTTCTCACCTCCCTCTTCCTTCACCTCCCTTCTCAGGTGCAATTCTTTGTGTGCGCTGGTCCCACATTGTGTCCCGCTTCATGACTCCAAGACTGCTTGGGTTCCAAGGGAACCTGCACCCCTCGTTTGTTAGCGACGCCCCAAGATACAATTGGTTGCTGGCCTCCAACACCGAAGTCTCTGATGAGATGCTGCTCGAAAGAGAGCCTGCTGCGGTACACAGGATGGGTTGGGTGGCTTGGCTAAGGCTTCTAGCGGTTGAAAGAACCTACACTCTTAGATCTCTCACATCCCGCCGCATTCACCCAATATGGGCCTTTTCTCCGAGTAGATGCATTGCTTTGAATCCCCCCACAATTCTACAGGCCCAGCCAGAAAAAAGGCGTATACCGTCTAGCGCAAAATGCCCATGTCGAAACCGGGTCCGGGGTCACTGCGCTGTGCCGTGGCCCCGATCAGGTCGTAGACGACCTGACTGTCTGGCTTTCTTGAATATTCAAAGGAGTGTCGCAGCTGGTGACTGAGGGCTTGGGGTCTGTAAAACCAACAAGGAGACCTACATCGCCGCTGGCAAGCAGCACTTGCCATAGCAAGACGAAAGCAGCAAGAAAATAGCAGGACAACGTTGCAAGATCCATTCTGCCGCCCCCCCCCTTCCCCCCCACAGCCGGAAGCCACGAAGAGACGCTTAAGCAATGCCTGCTTCTGCTCGCTCAGCAGCTCCAGGGACGGCTGGGTGAGGGCATCGGGCACGGAGGCCTTTGCGAGTTCTGTTATTGCAAAAAATGTTGAGGTCTTCGGCTCCGTGAGTCTGGAAAAAGATCTCCTTGTCTGCGACGGCAGGCTGGATGATTCCGAAATTTGTGACCGATTTGTGCTTCGGCCCCGAGAATCTCTTTGTTCGGCAACCACGAGCTCTGGGGTCTCCATCTAGGCGCGACAACACTCCACCCTAAACCCTCAACCATCCCCTAAATCCTACTAGTTACTAGGACAAATCGACCCTAAGAAAGCATCCTTCACAAGGACCGCGTCAAACACGAGAAGAGGATGGAAGTTTGAGGCCTTTGGGTTTGGGAAGGTTCCTAGGGGGGTCAAGTTCTGGGTGCTTGTTTAGCACCCACAACCAGACCTGGCTGGCGTCCAGCAGCTCCACCGTGAGCACCTCTAACCTAGCGGCAGGTTCCTACAAAGCCTTGGTTAAGGGTTTGTATTCTTGCGTGGTTGAAGACCACGATGAGGGCTTGAAGGCTTTAGGGTGGGGATGGTGCTTGAGGACCAGACCGGTGTGGGTTTGGGGCAGTGCAAGTTGCGACAAGGCAAGGGACGAATTCTGCGACGTGTCGTCTGACAACCTGTCGCAGTGACTGTTGCGTGCACCGATGCTATAGCCAAAGATGGCGCCGAACAGATCCTTTGAAACCCTACATACCTTATAAGTCGCACCTTAAAACTCTTCACATGCATGCAAGGGCGCCTCGAAGCGATGTCCTTTAGAACCGCTGTGTCGGACCTCGGTATGTGCAAGCCTTCATCCCCCAAGACGTACAGGAAGACTTGGCATGTAAGCCTACAGGGTGCTTCAAGTGCGACCTCGAGCATCCGAATACATGGCCTATAAAATTCCTACTCCGCAAAGCTAAGCTAAGCAGAGTTTTCAAACCCTGAAAGAACACCTCTTCTGCAGGTCTTCGGGTTCAAAGGGCCGGTGAGTTTTTTATGCAGGCTGAGGTCTAGGTGGCAGGATGCAACCGACCCTCTGAAGCCCTGGCGCCATGATTGCTGCGCTCTTCTCAGGGGCGCCTGTGGCATGTTGCTGAATGGACGTTTGAGGGGATGGGAGGCTACAATTGCTGACGAGCTAGAGGGTGGGCTGCAGCCTGCTAATTTGTAGGGCTTGGGGTTGAAGTAGTCGACTTTAGAATAGAGGGCACTTCGTGTCCAGAAGTCACGTGCCCCAAAGATATCTGAAACCTCAGCAGAACTGTAGGAGGATGCCTGCTGATGCTCGCCCCAGCTGCGGTGCGAAATCGTGTAGCAAAAAGAGCCGAAGGAGCCACACAATCAGGGAAAGGCTTCAACGATATCACATGGCTTGCGATAGCAGAAGCAATGGCAATGACAATCGCTCTACAAGCACCTGCAATGGGGTGCTCAGTTATCGCACAGCTTGTTGCGGCTACTTTTGCGGTCACTTCATGTGAACAGCAAGGAAGTCCCGCTTCAGGGGCTAGTGGATGGCGGATGGGGCAGAGCTTTGTCACGCCTTAAGATCACAGTGTGCAGATGTGCTCGTAGGCTAAGCCCAAAAGTAACCTAGGAAGTAAGAGGGCACCTGTGTAAAAGGGCTTATATGAGGGAACCTAAACCCCAAAGAAAGATAATGAGGGCCTACTCTGGGTCCTAGTAGGGCTCCAACGGGGCAAGGGGCAAGGCGGGCAAGGACAGAGGACGGCACAGGCTTCTTTTGAGCGGTCTTGCACAATCATGTGCCTTGTCTGTGAAGCCATGTCGACAGTGGCAGTAAACCACTTCACCTGTGGACGGTCCACTGATACGCTCCAAGGCCCTCGAGGGTACCGGTCTACCCTGCAGGCCTACTTGCAGGGGTCGCGAAAAGGTGGCTTGTGAAGCGGGCCGCCCTTAGTGTAGCTGGGCAGCTCTGCGAAGGCCCTTCCACTCCCCACGCAAGTACTTCGTCACTACGTGTTTCCCCCGTCCAAACATCTCCAAGGGCGCCTTGATTCGCTTGATGGTCCCGGTCCCCGAAGTGTCTGAGGGGGTTACACACAAGAGCACTGCTCAAACTCTCCCGGCAATCTGAATGGAGCAGGCCCCTCGCTCTGTTCGAGGAGGACAGGAAAACCGTGCCCACAAGGGCTCAGGGAATAAGCCAAGCGCTGGCAGAGGCAACTATCATAACTATCAGAGCGTTTCTTCAGTTTCCCTTCTGAACCCTTCTGAACCCTTAGGGCTCTCGTCTGTCCCGAGGATGGCCACTCCTTCCCAGCTCGCCAGCCTCGCTGAGAAACTGGTGGCAAAATCTGTTTTTTTTGATTTCTGTCTGGGTCCCGCATACCTCGTCGCAGGGTGCGGGGATGTGTGCAGGGTGCTGTGGGCTCCCCAAGGTCCCGACCTGGGTCCGGGACCCAGAGGGGGTGAGAATCTTGAGAATTTGTGGCCTTCCGCAAGGCCATAAATATCGAACTCTTGAGGGGCGGCTTTTAATGGAGGCAACTTCACGCCTCCGTGCCGCACAGGCGAATTACAAACTCCTCGGTTCAAACTCCACTAGTTACTAGGTCCGGTGTCGCGAACTGACGAGGCCTCCAGTCGAAGCCTCCTCAGCTCTGTACAGCCTGCCGAAATCGGAAGTCACCAAAATCTGCGGTGCAAGCATGCGCGCCGAAGCTTGAAAACGACAAGCCTCTGGCTTTCTGGCCTCCCCCCTGCGCAAATCGCTGGGCCCGTTAGGGACACAAGAGAGGCCCTGAAGGGCCCCAGAGGGCTGCACCTCGCAAAGAAGGACAGCCACTGTACATGGTGGAGGGGTAAAGCAACGGCGCTTGCGTGCTCCACTGCAGCTACTGCAACATGGAAGGAAATGGCAGGTTGGCGCACCGGTACACGAATATAGGAGAGGCACAGGCCTTCCATTGAGTGAAGGGACGGAAAGGAGGAGGCTGCACCGTGCCAGACTTCGGATCTCTGTCTTGTCAATATCTGGCATGTGGAGCAAGCTCCCTTCGTGAAGAGAGAGGCAATGAGCCATGAAAACCTAAAAACCCTGAACCCAAAAAACCGTGAACCAAACCTACCGCAACGAAGACCCAGAATCAAAAATTAAGCGAATGAGGCCATGAGCCGCGGCCAGTTCAAGCAGTCTTCAGGCCCCTTTGGTCTGTCGCTCTGCTTGTACATGGCCCGTGGACACTATAGCCGGAAGAGCCCTGTTGGGGTTGAGGGGTCCTCATCTCAAGGTAAGTAGAGTGACAGCGCAAAAATCCGAGCAAATAACTGTCACACGATGTTCTTGCGGCAAAGGTAGAACCTTTGCGCGTGGCACGAGCTTAAGGTGAACCCAAATCGTCATGTCAAATACGATAGCTTCGAAGGGTCTCTCCAAAACAGCCTTCACAGCTACACCTTCAACACTCAAAACAAAGAACGATCCCTACCGTGGAGAGGGAGGGGTGGCGGTTCTGAGGGGATGATAAGTTACATAACCTGCTAGTTTGCAGGGCTTGGGGCTGCAGATAAACCACCCTCCAAAAATAGCTTCTTGCTAGGGCAGTCTAGCCCTCAGCTAGTGTAGCGAACCTCCGAACATCCTGACACCGTGTACCCTTCTCATCCCCTTAAACATCGATAAGGCCTCTACACGAGACCAGTTTGCGAGCGTGACGAGACCATCTGCTCCAAAGGCTACCACATCAAAAGTGGGTCGCGACTTCGAGACTCCTCCGAAACCCTGAAGCCCTGTCAGCTACGATGATCACCCTCTGAACCCTAAGCTCCACTTTCCGGGCTCTACCGGCACAGTGGACGAGAGGCCCCAAAGGAGCGTAAGAGATGTGCGGATGCGCGGACTCTCCGTACCCCCGACATGAGCTGGAGAATGTGATCTTCCGGGGGCAGGAAAGTCCGCGCGAGCTGTGGTGTCGAAGGGCAGAGCCTGTCCCCGAGACCGATCTCATGTTTTGCCCATATTGCAGGGAGTTTCCGGCCTCGATTGGTTGTTGGTTGCACTTGCAGAGTTCTGGCAAAGGGCTAGACGGGATCTCCACCCTCGACTCATGTTAGTAGCACAAGTCGGGCCACATCTTCGGATTGCTTCTACTCTATATCCGATACACTTTTGGCTCGGCGAGGATGCAGGGCCATACACCTAACACCCTCACTCAATCTTAGCCTACGTTCTGCTGGTTGGATGGAGCCCCTTGAACCTTCCGCGGCTTCGCCCGGTAGATATAGCCGCAGGTCCCCTTGCCCCCTGGTCCCTGGTCCCTCGGAACTTCACTCTAACGATAGCCAAGCAAATCCGAAGATGAAAGAGGCAGAATGCCACACACTCACACCGGCTCGAGGAACCAGCTTCCTCACCGCCTGGCAGAGGGCCGACAAGCAAGCTAGCGCCGGGCAGCTGCGCTGATAGAGGAAGGCAAAAGCGAGCAACACCATCAATTCTGCCCAAGCTCTAGGTCGAACAGTGCTGAACTTGAGGGCTCTGTAGCAAAAGGATCCCCTAAACACTGACTTCTGAGCTCTCAAAAATTCAAGAAATCAAGAATCTGCACCTCCCACTTATCAACCTTGAGGGGCCTCCAAGCTCCATACGTCACCCGATAGAACTCAATACGCTCACACAAACACACACCTCCCTCTTCTTCGCTGAGGGTCTGTTCATTTCTCCTCTCAAACTTCCAAGTGAGAATTGAGAATCCTAAATCCATCCCAAAAACTTCACCGTAGCCCCGTGCTCAGCATTGGCCCTGATAACCCCAGTACCGCCCCTTATTCTAAGGGGAAAGCAGGAAAGGAGAAAGCACGAGAAGGAAGGAGAAAAGGAAGGGTCATCCGAATGCTGTCCCATGGACAAGGTTTAGGATGCTGGGGACACCGCGGAGAAGCTCATTTGGGACGGTGCAAATCATGCCCGTGCTTGCCTAACTTTCAGAACAGATTACAGCCTCGACGAACCGCAGCCTAGAACTCACTCTGGCAAGAAGGGTCACGGGCAAACAGCCCGAGGCCAAGCCCTGTTTCGACCTCATCAGCTGAAACGCAGAAAACAGCCCAGGTAAGGCCTGCCCCCTGCCGGGACCCGCTTCGGGTAGCTCTGGAACCTGGGGCAGGGGGGTTTGAGGGTTGACATAGGGATTGTACAGGGTTTATGGAGGTTGTGGTGTTTAGGGTGGGGGTTGCGGCCTTCTGCTAGTCCTATAGGTTTGCAGTTCCTTCCAATATGCGGGGATCATTCGATGATTGCGAATCGGACCAGTGATGGCTAGACGGTGTCTTTAGCCCCCGGTGCATCTCCCACAACTCTCGAGCCATCTGCCGGCGAAGCGGCGGGACAAGCGGGTGAGGAAAGAGCTCGGAGAATGGCACGAAGTCCTCAGAGCTGCTTGTGAAGAAACCGATGTGCCAAGTCAGTTCTTCAATCGGGCTCAAAACCGTAGCTAGCACCCCTAAGGCAAAGTCCCGCGATGTGGAAGCTTCCACGGGCACTTCATGAGCCCTCAGTTACATGGTCCCATGAAAGCTCTGATTCCCAAGAGCAGCCAAGTGTCATCCTGATCGGAGCACCTGCCATTTTGCTTGTCTCGGTCAACATTGCCGCCCCGCATCCCCGAGTTTTTGTAGAGTTCACCCGAGGCTGTAGTTACGTGGCATTTTGGGGGTTTGCAGGTAGGGTTTCGAATTCAACGCGCCAGCCAGCAGATCTGCACCCGTAGATAGCAAGACGCAATGCCTCGTTTGCCAGGATGTGAGCCCTGAGCTCAGGCTATCCCTTCATACCCTTATTCGAAACCACTCCCCATGAAAAACCATTGGCCCCCCTCGGCACCGAGCGGCCTTAAGGACCACTCAGAAAGTACTGTGAATTTGAGCATATTGAAGTACATGCCTGCCTGGGACCATTTGTCCGACGCGAAGTGTTCTGAGTGCCATTCATGTTCGGTACCATCAGAATTACAAACCTGCAACGCCTCGGCACATTGCCCCTTCGAACACGAGAGGGCAGAGGGCAGATGCTGCAACCCATTTGAGGGCCCCTTGGTAAGCCCAAGAGCCCAAGAGCCTCATCTTCAGCTCCGGTCGGAAGTAGTTCATGTGGTACCTCGAGCGGAAGGCCATTCCGGCTGTTCTCCGTGGTGTGGGTCCCTTCTTGCTTCGAGCTTGGGCTCTTTGGATTGCCTCAGGACATGAGAACCTCAAAACGCCTCAAGCCCGAAACCTCCAAAAGCCCCCCGAGGCTTCAGGGGTTTTACCTTTTACCGGGGGAAGGCGGACCACTGCTGCATCTCGAGGAGGCTGAAGGGCCCCTGAATCTGGTTCTTCGGATCAATGTACTGCCACCCTCGGAGCTCGAGGTGTGGTGTACCAGCTGGGTTTCGGGGGGAGGTCGAGGCTTCATAACGCGGACACCAGCTTCTACCGATTCAACACATGCAAATGTACATCTATCTCTATATAAAAATATACATACAAACACTTCATATCTTAGCAGTGTCTGGGACTTTCGATGCTAACAATTCCATAGGGAGAGCTCGACCTTAAGCCCTAGAGGACCCTAAGTCCCGGAGGCCCCGAAGAGCTGTTGCGAGATTCCGAAAAAGGCCTTAGGCGCTAGCCAGTGGCCGGACATGGCTGTTTCTGCCCATGAGCACCTTGGGACGGCCAATGAAGTGTTTTTTGTTCAGGCAGGTGCTTAGGTTTGTAAGCCCGGTCTGGGCAGTGTTCAATTCAGCGACAAGAAGCTAAGAGACAGGCCAAGCTAAAGGAGACGCCATACATTACACGCCCGCATCCCACAAGCGCACGAAGTCCATCAAGCGCTGTCTTACTGTTCCAGAGGGCGGCACTTGCTCCCATGTTCTGCATCTGTTGTCGCTGCTGCTGGCCTTGTAATGATCACTGGGCCACTTGGGATGTAGAGGAGGGTGCGGAGACAGAGCTTTACATTTTCAGTAGGGATTGGGGATGGTCTACGGGTGTGCTTCCGGGTTTGGAGGGTTACGGGTGTCTGCATATCATATATATATATATATATAACTTCTTATATGTAATAAATTATATGTTACATTATATTTAATATACATACATATAGACTATATGATATTATATATATATATATATACATAGATTATTTTCTATTATATATTTGATATTATATATTATATATTATGCATTATACGTTCTATATTACATATTATACATTGTATAGTACGTATTATACACTATCTACTGTATATACTATATATTAAATATTATACATAATATATGATTTTTTACTTATTGTATATTATATATTATATGTTATATCTTATATACTATATATTACAAATTATACGGAATATATGATATATTATGTATTGTATATTATATGTTATATGTTATATCTTCTATGTTATATGCTATATGTGATGTTCTATTATATGTTATACGTTGTATGCTATCTGTTGCATACTATACACTATTATGTAGCATAGGTGTATTGTCAAAGCTATGTACATGTATGTGTATGTATGCAAGTCCGTACGCATCCATACATGTGTATTGTCAGGCATGGGAACGATTGTCACCGGCTGCTCGTCTTTCCACACCTTGACCCTTGAAATCCGGTGCCGCAAACCAAGTTGGCTCCGTTGGGCCACAGAACAGAGTACGAGTGGGCAAAGTGCCTGCAGCCGCCATTTGAGCTTGTGCCAGCTTCTGCGCCTGCGCCTTCCCCAGGCGGATCTTGGAGTACTTGCCCGGAGGGTTTTCTCATTGTTTTTCTCCGGGGGGGGGGGGAGTTCGGTAAGCGAGGCTTTGATGCAATGACAACCGACTTGCCGACGAAGCTACCAGGCAAACACGGGACATCAAAGCCTGCACTATTAGGTCGGCAAAGCCCGCTGCCAAAATCTCTTACTCAGCGTCTCATCAGCATCTTGCCCAGATTGTACACACGACAAAAAGAAACACGTTTCCAGCTTCGACAAGTTATGTCGAGGAGGTCTCAGGCACTGCACACCTTTTGTAACTTCATGGTAATCACAGCCAGGTGCTCGTAACATTGCCACCAGCCCAGGTCATGTTCTACCATTTTATGCCCGACACATCAGCGAAACCAAGGTTCCAGAAAATATGCACTTGCCTCGAAGATTTGTTGAGAAGATTGATTGCGCTGTAATAATTGGTGGTGACTTTAGACGGGTTGAGATCTCACCCTGACTCGTTTGGGGACATGTTGAGAACTTGCAACGTAACGGTGCATCGGCCTCAAGGTAGCACCTTTCAACAGGGCAATGTCACACTGTCTCGACATCCACTCATGGTGTCTAAGGGCCTCGTGAGCCCGCTGCCGCTGCTGATGCATCTGCGCCTGGGAACCGCCACGTGCCCCCTCTAAGCATTTTGGGAGCTTGAAAGAAAGGAAGCTTTTCACATTGGGTATTTTTCCTCAATCTTGGAGCCCTGGCGGCATTCTGCTCCAGCAGCTGCATGCCCATACCATTCTGAGCCTGTTCCAGCAGCTGCATTCGCATGGCAAGCTCCTGTAGGGAGCCATCTTTGTCACGGACGGGAAGTTTGCTGAAGCAGAAAATTTACGGGCTCAGCTCGGGGCTTAGAGTTAGAGGTCTTCAGGTTCAGCCCAAGAAAGCTCCGAAAATCTGGTATCCATGGAGGGGCTCCCTGTTGCAATGCGAGGCCCCTTAGAAACAAAAAAAGGGTGCCAGAATGTTGGAGAGGACGTCCCTGGTCCTGCTGCTGTTGCTGCTGCATCGTAGCTCCCTGCATCGCAGCTCCCCGGAGCTGAGCCCTTGGTGGTGGAAAGCCATGGAAATCCCACAACTCCGAAGACTCTCTCAAAGCCCCTGAGGCCGCCAAAAAAAAACATCAACAGACTCCTGGAAAGCACCAAAAGTGCGCAACGCCTCGAAGTGCAGAGCATCGGCTAAAGGCGGCTGCACCAATGTGAAGAGCTTTCAAGGTCACAGCGAGCCATCCTCTGAGCACCCGGGCTGGCGCTGCACGGCCTCGCGCTGGGCCGCGGCCTTAGCCTCCAAGAAGAGCGGAAGTTGAGCCCATTTGAGCCCTGGACGTCCTGAGCCCCCAACTTGAGGCCAACCCCCCGACCCCCCCACCCCGACCCTCGATCTGATGCTGCCTGGGCCTGGAGGCGCGCAGCTGCGAGGTGGTCGGCACCTCAAAACGGCTCAGGGCTTGGGGTTTTGAGCTGCAAGAAACAAACCAAAGGACTGCGGCTGAAAGGGATCCGGGGTCGATGGCATAGGGGAAGTTGCTCGAAGTTAGGATCCCTTCCCCTCTTTCAGCGTTCAACGACCCCCCCCCCCACATCCAACAGGATGGAGGATGGCAGGGTGGTTGGGGCTGTCGAGATGGAGTAGGTTGAGTTTCAAAGGAATGCTTGGGGAAGTATGGGCTGGTACGTTGTGCTTCATGGTCTAGACATCTAGGGGTTGCAAGGCCTCAGGGGCAGTTGTTCGCGCTGTGGATCAGACATCATCAACCCCAAGCCCGGGCCAGCGAGAGCTTGGTTCCCCGGCCATATCCACGACCTTGCATGTTTTGCTGCATGTTGATCATGGCAGCTGCCTCAGCTGTAGCTGTGAGAAGGGCGTTGGGAGCCAGGGGCTTGCAGGGTTTAGGGGGTCTGTCCTGCGACAGGCTGCACCCACATTGCAACCAAGACGTTCTTAGAATCCCAAACTGACAACATCACACAACCTAAGTGGTCAAAACGCATGTTTCTCGACAAAGGTCTAGGTGCAGACCCTTCTGGAGTGGCTTTTGCTTTACCCCTCTCCCTCTCTCTAACAGAGCCAAGACATCCCAAGACTGAAGATCGACATCGTTTAAGGAAGGAGTGGGCCGCGCACGAGCTCTGCCTGTACTGCAGCTTCGGCCTCTCACGGAGGGCCCTCGCCCGAGATCCTAAATGCCCAAACACCCTTTGAGTGCCGAGGGCCTGCGAGGTTTGGGTGGCTCAGGGTTGTGGAGTTTGTGGATTTTTTGCGGACTTCAGGTACAAGGGATTCATTGCCAGCACCATGACTCTTTTGCAAAAACATCCTGGTTAGTACTTGATCTGTGGGCTCCGACTTGGTTTCAGCAGAGCTTCGGAACTTAACTCGAGCATCGGGGCAAGGCACCGAAACCCCGACCCCAAAAAACGATCGCTGAGGAGGCCTCCTGTCGCTGGCGCTCTGCTGCGGCTTTCTGCTGAGCCTTGGAGCATGTTCCCCAGGTTGCTTCAGGCGTAGAATGAGAATTTCCGTGTAGTTCAGGAAGACGGCAGTCCGAACTGCTGCAAAGAGGGGATTGCAAGGTACGAGTACTCATAGTCATGAGTCCTACCACACCTTACCAGCCTGAACTGTGCGTGCACTAACATCTGCGCAGCCCTCCCTTGTGGACCTTCGAGGCAGACTCGGGTTGTGGTCGTCACTCAATCAACTTACCTTAAATCACCATAGGACAGGCCTCAAAACCCTCTGAAACCTCCGTGCGCTTTTAACATCTCATAACAAAGCTTAAACCCTCAAACCTCCCGTCGCCCGTGTCGGTCCTGCCTGAGTTTCTTTCAGGCGCTGCGCCTGAGGACAGCTCTGGGATCTGGAGATTCTGGGGCTTCAGGGTTGAGAGAGCAGAAGGAAAGTCAGGGTTGCGACTCTTAGATTGTAATGTAGGATTCGTGAAGATGCTTGTGCGGATTTTCGATACAACCGGCGGCGATCAGCACAACCGGCCGTGGACTCAACGCAAACTCAAGACAGATGGCAATGCACTACGCATACACGAGGCGAGCAGACGCGCATGTCAACCGTAGGAAGGTGAAAATCTGTGTCCGTCTCCTCGTTGTACTCTTCAGCACATGAGAGTCTTGTGCTATGGCCCCAGCTCTCCAATAACTCAGGATTTCCCATCGAAAAACATCCAACATTCACAAGCTTCAACCATGGGCTTGAGCCAAGCTCAGGAGCAAGCCTGCGCTTCTCGTTGCTGGGCCTCATGAGTTGGGGGGCTCGGGAGGGCTTGTAGGTTTGGGGGTGTTATAGGTTTGAAAGGCCTTGTATGTGTTTATAGAAGGGATTTTGTAGGGTTTACATGGTTTGTGTGTGGTTCGCAGGGGGCAAGTGCGATTCTTCGAAGAGCCTTTTCTTGGGGCAGGCCGCGAAACACCGTTCTGGTCACACCAGATCCGATCGCCACACCCCTTCAACTGATACACTTTGGCTTGCCTTTAGAACTAGAACTAGTGCCTGCAAGCCAAGCCTGCACGGACATCCAAAATGACACTGTTGACTTCTAGACCTTGCATCGGAAGCCCTTAAGACTTCTCAATGCCACCTAGCACCCAGAAACCCCACCCACCCTGAAAGGCACCAAGCCCATGAACCATGAAAAGAAGCCCTAAAGACATCCAAAGACCAGCCTGTGCTTGCTGCTGGGCCTGGGAAGTTCAGCTACGTCAGCATCTTCGGGTTTCAGGAAGTTTCAGGATGTGTCAGGGATTTATAGTGCCAGGCATTTAAACCTCTATAGCTAATGGCTTGACTTCGGGATTTTGGTGGTTGATATACTAGCCCGGCTGGAATAACGAGTACATTCAACGTGTGGCACTCTGTGAGACCGCTTCTTCTTCTTCTTCTTCTTCTTCTTCTTCTTCTTCTTCTTCTTCTTCTTCTTCTTCTTCTTCTGCACTCTTGAGGCCCTCCGAAGGAAAGTGGAAGCAGCGGCCAGGAGGTCTTCTTCGTGTCTGTGTGTGAATCTCGTGCGACCTTTGTTGGTGCAGGTACGGCAAAGACGACCCCACAACTACTCGTTGACCCCCTTTGCTCCAAAATCGGGCTCATTTCCTATCTGGTGTGACTCGGTGCTCGGCTCGGTGCACGTCTTAAACGTTGTGCCATTTCCGCCCAAATATGCGGCTCTTGCTCTACCAGATGCACTTACGGGGGCGTGGGCGTTCGCTCGATCCGTGCAGCTTTCACAGACCTCTTTTTCAGCAGCGCCCTTTAAAAAGTTTTCTCACGGCCCGTGGCCACGTCTTGAATTGAGAGTGCCTTCCGCCGTGGCCGTCTGCGCTCGCTGGATCGGTGCAAGCGAAAATTGTTTTTTTTGCCGCGAAGGAGATTGCCATGGTTGAGTTGGGATTCAGAACTGGATTTTCCGACCATTGATGGCGGGAAGGTTCGTCCACTTTAGCGAGTATGATGCGCTGCTAGCCTCGACCTGCCGTCTTTTGGCTAGATTCAAGCAAAAGGTGAACTTCAAATCAAGGTGCGACGCACGGGGTTGTCAGAGGTCAGCTTATACAGCCGCGCACCCAACAGCATTTTCGGTCAATATCTCAGTTCCGTCCAGACCTCAAACTTCAGTTTCGTACCTAAGCTGACGATCGCAAGAGACCTCTGTGGGGCAGACCTGTACGGTATGGCACCTTAGGTCAGTCCAAGCCCCAAACAAGACGATCCTCCAGCCCAAGTTTTACAGACGATGACCCATGCCGTGCGACCTTCACCACTAACCCGTCGCTCTTCCGAGGGAGTGCGTTAGATTTTAGGTGCTGCGCACTTTGCTGGCAAAACCAATTCTGGCTTCCAGCTTCGGAGTCCCCCTGTTTGCAGGGGTGTTGCTACTGGAGATTTCAGTCCATGTTCTTTGTTCACATGTGCGACTTGGCTTCGTAGCACATGACTCATCTGTGCCTTGGGGAAGGGTGGTGTGTTCAACCGCCTGCACCTGCGAAAGTTTGCTCGTGACATTCTTATCACACAAGCCGCATATGGTTTTCTTGATCCTGTGATATCCTCGTTGTGCAAGCCCGAAAGGTCTTTACCGTGTGAAGAGATCATTTGCCACCTGATCTGCGTGTTTCTGTGATGCCACTCGGTTCGCGTTTCATGTCTCTTGGGAAGCAAGCAGATCAATTTGCATTGCAAGTGTTTGTGTGTTGGTGTGTTTGCGTGTGTCTCTCTCACTCTCTCTGTGCGCGTTCGCTCACACAATTTATGCATACGCTGACAAAAATAGAAATACAACTATAAGCACTAAGCAAGTAAAAATAAATTAAATAAATAATATATATATATACGCACATGTAAACAGACACACACACACACATGTATTTTCTATGCATACATAATTGTTTATATATGTGTATATATATATATATATATCAGTATATATATATATATATATGTATAATACAGAGACAGAGGGCATGTGCGGAAAGTGAGAAGGGGTTGGGGATTCAGGTGTGCACATATCTGTGTAGGAGAATTGACAGCGCCTGGGATTGCCAAATTCTGGGACAGTAAAGGCGGAACTGCCGGTTAGTGCAAGAAAGCCTCATGGCAGACTACAAGAAGAATTCGCTGGAGCCGCTTAACAACCCTGCCGGCCTGCTGTGCTGCCTGCTGGGCCTGGCAGGTCTACTTGTGCATGTGGCTCTGGGTGGAATGGCCAATGTTAAGCCCTTGACTGATTCTGTGGCTGAGTTCTGAGTGCTCAAGAGCCATCGGGCCACTCCGCACGCTTGACTTTGGCACTGCCGACTGTCGCCGAATCGAGACACATCTCAAAGAATCGGATGCCACCTGCGCCGTCTGCGCCTGTGTGGGGGGGCGGGCAGCCGGCGGGGGTGGTGCCTGCAGTGCATTCATATTTTCACAAATGCGCAAGCAGCCTTTCATGGTTTGCTGTGAGAAAGGTTGCAGAAATCCTTGCTACTTGCGCGAGGCTTAGAAGAGAACAGCAAGCCTCACCATGCACGCACCCTACCTGGTCTCTCTCCTTCATCTATAGTAGAAGCTGGCATGCGATGAGCCCCAGTAGGCCACTAGGCAGGCTCGAAGTAAGCTTCAGTAGGCTAAACAGCGCTGAGCGGGCCGAGACAGGCCCTTCCTAGTGCCTCCGGGGGTGGCGGCCGTGAGGGTGGCGAGTCCGACTGCTGGTCCTGGTGCGCCAAGGTGCAGAGATGCTGGCTTGTCAAAGCACATGGCATTCAAAGTCTCATCTTGCTTGAGGGTTTCAGCAGGACATGAGGGGACTTTTGGATACGGAGGGTTGGCTTGAAGGTTTTGGTAGACTCTCTAAACTTCAACCAACTCACACCCTCTCAACAGCATGCAAGTTGCAGCCCCCCACCCCGCACCCGTCAAAGCTCTGCAGGCCTCCTTTGCAACCAACACCCGGATCGGACTCTGAATTCCACTGGCACGATGAAGCCCCAACAGCCCCACCTAGCCCTACAAACCAACAGACCCAAACCCCCAACAGCTCCAAAACCGTCAGGCCATTCCAAATGATTCGTCTTCTTCTCCCCGGGGCAAGGACGCTAGGACCGGGTAGACCTACAATCTCTTTCTCTCATTTTCTCTCGCTATTTGCTTCTCGTTGCGGGCCTCCTTTGAGTCGTCTGGACCAGTGGCTTCTTCTTCCTTGGTCCTCCGCGTAGTGGGGCTCGGGCTGTTGTGGCTTCGAGGTTCATGGCCATCAGCACTCTCTTCTCTGCTTTTCCCATATATTCAGACGTAGGGTTTAGGCTTTACAGGTGGTGCGCTCTCGCTTTCGAGGGCTGCTGGGCTGCAGCACGGTATCACCGTGTGCTCTCTGCCGGAAAGCGTTTTCATTTTATGGAGGCAGGCTTGAATATCTCGGGGCAAGCGAGAAACCCTAAACTTCACAGTGCTCGAGAAACCCTAAACTTCACAGTGGCCTCGAATTTCCTCCACATGATCATATGGCTTTCTGGGGCCACGGCCGCTGCTGTCGCGCCTTCCTTGTGCGGCGGTCCTTGTTGCAGTCTAGGAGTCTAAAGAACCCCAAAACCCTTTCAGGGTTTCGGGTTTCAGCTAGAGGTTGAAAGGCGAAGGCTTGCTAGTCAGTCGAGTCTGGGAAGAGCAGGCACGAAAGCATGCGACATAGTGTGGGTCTGCCACTTGAAACTGTAGCAGGCAATGCGACACGAGCTGCAACCTTATGAAGCAGAGAGTCGTGAGTTTCCAGCCCCTGGAAACATTGGGGTTTACGGAAATAGGGGACCCTAAAACAGACCCCAAATAGTAGGATCCCCTTATAATAAGGACCCCACTAAGGTGTCCCTCATCTCGTAAACCCCCAGATTATGAAACTCAATCGGACCTGCAATAGCCAGCCACAGGAATGGCCCCCATCCTAACCAAACGTGCCAAGGGCCACAGTGACTACAGCGAACGTGCAAATACAAGCAAACTTGTGAAAGTTCAGCATGGCTCAGGTGTTTCAAGTCCTCCTCCCAACTCGAAACCGAAGCCTTGCTAGAGACGCCACAGCCTCAAATTACGAAGGCCCTAGGAGCCCTGGGTTTCCAAAACTACTCGGGACGGGGCATCTTCCGGTGCAGCCACCTCACCTCGCATCATCTGCGCAACCTCGATGTCGGTTCGGGGTTCCTTTAGGGTGTTCTTTCCTCCGGCAAAATTCTGGACGTTCATGGCAATGAAAACACCCGAACAACACAAGGTTGAGGAAGAGTTCCTCAAAGGGCCCGGCTGGGGGATGCTTTTCAGGAGTTGGCAGCTGTAGATGGACAGTAAACATTGCAACTTGATGGGGCTGTGCTTTATGTTTATAGCATACACCGTGCATCGACTTCTAAGTTCCAAAGGTGTGTCGCTTTGTGGCTCTGTTGGCTTTGCCTTCGTTGCACCACAGCGCGATGGGAAGGTACGGATGGCGATTGCAAGACTTGACGGGGCATACACAAAGCAGCATCTGATGGCAGGGAGTGGACAAACAACGCGCCAGCTCGTTTGAGCCGTGGCTATATAGCAGCTAAAGAGCAGCTTGTGGAGATCTTGCAATGAACTGGTTTCCACAACGTGGCCGAGGCACTGCATCCCTGGAGGCCTTTGGCTTTGTCATCGATTCTGGGCACCTACAACCAGTCCCGAAAACAGAGCCCTACAATCCAAAGCCCCATAAGCCCTGAGACTTGCATACCCTCGGCCAAAGCCCCAGAAAGCCCAGAAGACGAATCCGAGCAGGGCCCTGACCATATTGGAGGTCTCGCCACGAGCCTTTGGTGGTCGGTAAGCCTGGAAACAGCGATCTGTTGGAGGGCGGGGGGCGGGAGGGACTTGTCATCCTCTTGGCGACCAGCATGCTGGGGCTATCAACTGCCATCCGAATCTTGGGGTTGTCCCGTCGATTCGAGCTTCGGTGGCCTGCTTCTTTTGTGCCCCGGCTTCAACGACGTTCTTGGCGTCTTCCTGCGACAAGGGCACTCATTTTGGACATTGGAGTTTGGGTGAGCTCCTTGATGCATGCTACAAGGCACCATTGCCCGCGGAAGAGCTCAGCCCGGGCTTTGTGATTTATATTCTCGTCGTCTCTAGGTCTGCTAGAAGGTCGACTACAAGGAAGCGGTCTCAACAGCTGCGCCATGCTTACAGCCGACGTCGGATAATGTTGGGATACCCCCCCCCTGGTTTCAGAAGGGGGCCACTCCCTCGGCACCCCCCCGGAAGGGGTGCCTTAAGTAGCCACACGAAAATATTCTTAAGATGTCCAGAAAACCTTATCGCGGACCCCTCAGTCGCAAGATCCTGAATAGCCCGACAACCTTGACTTCACAGGGGAGGTCCCCCTGCGAAACAATGTGTTTTTTGTCATCGAATCGTGAACATTGCCGACAGCAAATCGCCGAAACCAGAAAACAGTTCCTGAGCACATACGAAAACACAAAAACCCTACATTTCGGATCTGGAAGTACTGTGTCTTCGGAAACTCCCATGTTCCTTTGATGCAGTGACGATCTCGTCCCTTGTGATATCCGTGTACTTCGAATCTGGGAGAGGCCGCCACCTCAACAAATGGGGTTTGGGATGCTTCACGTTGACGATCCAGGATTGAGGGGGGCAGGGCTCTCAGGATCGAGTTCCAGTTCGGTTTACGGCAACATTCCGGTGTGGTGGTTTTGCTGGACTTGTTGGGAAGGGGATGCTTTGGGATGTGGTCGCGTCCTCAGACTTCCATTACCTCACGACAAGACTGTGATGACATGCACACTGAACCGAAGAAATCTACGCACCGAACCTGGGACCTATGAAGCAACTGCATTCTTCACGCAGGAGCCTACATTCGAGGCCCTACCAGACTCCACAATCACCTACTATGTTGGGAGCCTACCACAACGGGCTTAGGGCAGCATAGGGGTAGCATAGGATGTCCGGCAACCGGGACCCCACTTTGGAGCTTTCTTGGAGCTTTCGAGCGCGCGGCTGAACATCAAAGAGCTCCTCTGCGAGGTTGCGCGTGGGGGGGGGGGAGGTTTAGGGGTTTAGGGTTTAGGGTTGAGGGTTTAGGGTTGAGGTTTGGGGTGTAAGGTTCCCTTTAAGAAGGCAGAAGGATTTTCACGTCCCACACAGCCCTCTAACTTCGTGGGCCCAGGTCCAAGAAGTAAAGCTGGTAGTTCACATAACCTCAAGATCTTCCAAAGCAACGAGATAAGTAGAATATCTAACTCGTTAATTCACGGTGTGTGTGCGTGTGCGTGTGATAATCATGCAACTTGGTGTCAGGTCCGTGGCATATCCAACAGGGACTTGGAACTCGACAGGGGCATCGGTTCGGTATTCCTCGTGAACGAAGAAGTGGCGCCCACCGTGGGACGCCGCAGAGGCTTGTTCCAAATCAGGTACCTACCTGTTGTGACACATGTAGTGCACGGAGGGTTCCTTCCTCCATAGGGGCTCTGCACCCCGAAATGCAAAGACATCCCGCAGCGCCCGTGCTGAACACTCAACGAACCATTCAGGACTTGGGCTTTAAAGAACCCTAAATCCCAAATCTCCTAAACCGACTTAAGCTCTCGATCGATCGCAAGCTTCTGCCAGCAGAGACCGAGCACCCTCTAGGCTCAGTGCCAAATGCCCCTGAAAGAATCAACGTGATCTCTCTGTGACGTTGACGGTTGATAGTTTCAAGTCGAATGCTAGCGACACCTAGGGCCTGAAAACCGTAAGAGTGTGCAGCCTTTCCGTCCCCGCTCCTCAAACGGAGTCGTGCACACCTTGGAGCCGCTTAGGGCATGCCAAACGCTGATTCCGTTGTCCACCTTGGAGAGCGGTTGAGGGGTTGTAGGGCCGATTACCGGGTATTCTGGAAGTCTACGCTGAAGGAGCAATATAGGGCCCGCAGAAGCTATTAACAGGTTCCGCGGAAACATGCACAGCCTCTGACCAAACTCCTCCAGGATCCCGCACTCGCATGCGCGGTGCGAGCACCGCCGTCAAGAAATGGCGCCCATCTGGAGCCCACCTCGGAATGGTGGTCATCCATTCAAGGATGGTGGACATGCACCGCCTTGTGGGCAGTGCAGAGAAATGTGATTTCATAGTCAGAGTTGCAAACAAGGGTGGGGCCAACCGGGCCAACTTAACCTTGACTTCAAGCGCAGTGCGGCTCCATATCTTGGGCCCCAGCTCTGCTGAGACCGTGCAGTTGGCGGTGCAACTCGACACGTGAACGTAATCATCCTCTTCGCGGCCTCGGACATTTCTAGAACTCGGAGTTTGGTGCTATGACGTGTTATGTGTGAACCTCGTGTCAGAGAGGTTGATTCTGCATTTCACGCCCCGCCCCTTCACTTGGTCCAAGCTCCCGGCCGAAAAAGTCCACGCCGCCAGCCTTTGGTAGTGCTATGTCATGCCGTGCTTTTCATGTTGGGGGTTCAGCCTTTTGAGCGACGTCAAAACAATTCTAGGGCTCTTGGGGCAAAAAGTGCTCAAAGTTTAGGGCTCCTGTTCGTCCTCTGAAGATGGAAGAGAAGAATTAAGTACCTCAGGCGTTCCTTTCATGTAACAGTCATGTAACGCTCAATCCCAGAACTGCACGAGGGCATATGCTCTGGCAACACCGGCTCCGAGGCGTGTGCCAGGTTCCCGAAGCCAGCGAGGCAAACCAGGGAACCGAAGGAGTTGTAGCGGATGGTGTTCCTGTGCGCCTGTTGCTTCGGGGATGACTTTTCTTGAGCTCCTAGGAGTCTTGATGCAGGCTCAACCATGCTTAGCAGAATATTGAAGAACTCGAAGAAGGACAAGACATGTCACGACGTGCACACATACACACGTACATACCTACGCACATGGCTCGGACACTTGCGCATACACAAGTACATACACGAAAACACACCACCACTGTACGTTCCGTTACCCCCGTCTTACCTGCCTACCTTGCATTTTCATGCTTTGCACTACAGTTTCTTGCCGTATCATCCTGACTTGCACCATTTCGCGCCGCAACATTCCTTGATTTCCATGTCTCTCCTGTCAGTGCTCCAAACATGAAAATTCGCAACGCTGGGGCTTAGGTTCAAAGTCTTTGGGCTATTGAGGCCTTCTCCAGCAACGTCTTCTTCGAGGACACCTTCTTGGCCCTGCGAAGGAATGCTTTGTTTGGGGCGCGGTGAAGGGCCTGTCCGGGGTATGTGCCTAGTTGGCGGATGTTGGCGGTAGTGACAAAAGAGCTGGCGGCTGCAAGAATGGTTGGTTGCCAAGCAGCTTTTCTGCAAAGCAGCACGCTCCGAAAACCGAGGGCCCCACAAGTCCTACAGACCCTGAGATGAAACCCCTCAAATCAAGTCTCAATGACCCTAATCAAGTCTCAATGACCCTCCCCCTGAGGCGGGCTTCTCGTCCCAGACGTAAAGCGTGGCTTTGGCAGGCTGGAAGCCTTGCCAGTGTTTCCAGCCGACGCAGTGAAAGCAATGCAACTCGGCTCGTCACGACTCTGCCAAATACAATTAGGCTGAGCAAATTCAGCTGGGCTGGGAGGGGTCCAAACCAAAGGCCTGAGATGAGGATGAACTCGTCGCGTGTCGGGCTCCACGACACAGCCTGCCGGCCAGCTACAGTAACACAGGTGTTGCGCAGGTACATTCTACAGTAGTGACTATAGCGACATGAGCCTAGTGTAGACTACATGGGGTCTGCAACTCGCTCGGAACAGACCTGGAGCACGCAAGAGGAGGGATCGCAAACCCCGCGATCAGAAGCGTCGCTGAGTGCTTCGGAACTGTGAAGACCGTCCCGGCCTGGACGCAGCCGCCCTGGCACTCTTCATCTGTCAAATCCTTCCTGACCTCCCCCGCACGCGACCTGAGTCATGAGAGCGGAAGACCCTGGTTTTTTGCGGGGTTTACCCTGCAGCCCCGGGCATGAAGGCCAGCCGTGACCCGCCATAGTAGCTCTGACCTGCGGCTCGTGGGAAGGCGGGGAGAAGGGTGCAAAGGAGTGCGAGCTACGACGACGATGGATGACATGGGCAGTTCTCTCAATTGCGGTTGCCCTTTTGGGTACACTGAGCCCCCTAAACCCTAAACCCTGAACCCTGCAACCCTAAACCCAAGCCCCCATAAATGGAGGTTGAGGTTTGTCTCAAACCCCCCGCCTGTCTCATCCACCTCCGTCTGGCAGTGGGCGATCCTGGTTGCCCCAAGGGTTCTGCAAATAAAGCTCCGCCAGGGTTTGTGCATGTTTGGGCTTTAGGCTGTTTAGGATTCAGGGCCCACCGCCAACGACCACAACTTTCCGGGTCTGTTCTCCTGAACCCAAGATCTGAAACATGGTGAGTTGAACTAAGACTAAGCCCAGGGCAGGCAGCTTCCCGTGTTGTTCCACAACAGGTCGGCCACCTGCGGCAGGGAGAACTCGGGGCTTAAGGGCTTCAGCGTTTGTCATTGGTTGTAATCGGAAAATGTTCCGTGTGATCTCTCCGCAAGAACTTCTCTGCTTGGGCGAAACTTCAGCAGAGGTTGCTCGGACGACATCTGGAAAGGGGCTTGCAGCTGGGTCTTAGGAGGCTTATACAATGGGGGTATGGGGCAAATCCGCGGGTCTCGCCTGTCCACACGTCACACCTGTCACATGGAGCGGCGGACTCTTCGCAAAGAGTTGCGGTCATCTGAGAAAAGGCTCAAAGCGGGCCGAGTTCGAGGATTGTTGGTGCAATGCATGCAGTGCTGGTACTTACGCTGTTGACAGTGACATGAGGCAATTAAGTCCCCACATCAACAGCGCCAGCAAAGCTCATCTTCGCGCAGGGCGTTGCGTGTATGCCCTCTTCATCCACGCTGAGCCTGAGTCAGGCTCTCGTTGTAAGTTATGGAGTTTAGGGGCAGTGCTTCGGGGTTTCGGGCTTGGGGTCCATCGTGGATTTTGATGGCTGCTTGCAGGGTTGTGGCGCTCTCTGGAGAGGTCTCCAGATCAAGGACTACCACTCAAAGCGAGGTGAGGGGCCCACGTGGCTGGGTGAATGGCAGCACAAGTCCTTCAGCACCCCAGCAACGGTCCTGAACCCTGAAAAGCTCCCAATTCCCTGCATACTGCTTAGAGCTGCTTCAGCCCCGGACTCGAGAATGGAGACCTGGCCCGGATACTTGACTGTTTGCTCATTGCTCGGCGTGTTGTACAGATGCCGTGCTCAGCACTCCATCGTCTGCCTTGCAACCTAGATCCTGAGAAGCTACTGAGTTTTGGCCAGCCTCTGGGCAGAGAACATCTGAGAACATCAAGCGTTTTGGACAATCTGGTTCCGAGCACTCAGCTTGTTGCAATCTGCCCATCGGCACTCAAAAGCCTTCAGCCCGATTTTTTGCCTCTAAGTAATACTTCATGTTACAAGGTGCAGCTGTGCAGAGAGGACCAACATCTCGCTTGTCCGGTGCCTCAGCAGCCTCTTGTCACCCCGTCGTCTACGATTCTGAGAGAGCAGCTGTGCCGCCAGTACGAAAACTTGATTTCCAAAACTTGTACAACTCTGTACATTGGGGACCACTTGGCTCCCCCGCACCCTCCCACCAACCCCCAGGCAAAAATGTCTGCTGCACTCAAGTAGTTATTATCTGTAGGCGTATGTATGTAAATTTGTACATATCTACATATACATATACTTGTACATGTACATACACAAAATGTGTGTATATCCGCCTGACTCCGCGAGCTTTCGCCACACAATTAAGCGCTAGCCACACCAAAGCCTGCACGGCCTACACAAGCCTTCGTGAGCACCCCTGCCTCCGCAGGGCCCACGACCCGCTGCAGGTCATCCCGCTGGTCCGCGACGAAGAGTGCCAAGCGCGCGAAGCACTCTTCCGAGCCCTTGGGGCGGCTTTCGGCATTGAGCTTGTAGCATTCGGCTAAGAGCGAAGTTTCGCTATAAATTGCTCTAATTTCTGCTCTAATTTCTTGGTAACTGAGGCCGCGGCCGTCATGGATGCAAACTCGAAGCCTGCCACGTTTTGGACCTCTGGCGCACCAGAAACCCGTCGGCCCCAGGGCTCAAAACGGCTCAGGGAAGAGGGGAGGGAAGGGAGGCATTACAATCATATAACTCATATACTAACAAATTCAACATACAGCAAGTGATCATATAATATCAATGACGAAATAAAACGATGCTACAAACTTCCCACGAAAGCTCTAGAAAAGCTTTCACGAGAACCTCTCTTCTCCCGAACCGCAGCCTCAACCTTTGATGCTACTCCAGAAGGCAAAACAAAGGCTACATTGCGGCTACATACCAGTAGTAGCTCTGAGCCCGCCCTCGCACCCCTCAAGCCCAACCCCCCTAGCCATGATTCTGGAACAACAGACGTCAGGGCAGAAAGCGAGCCTGAATCGGGCTGATCGTAATTGGCCCGTGAAATCGCAACGGTTTCGATTTCTAGCCTCGTTTCGTTCTGATACTCCCACGATTCGGAGCCTGCAGGGCTCCGATGCGTGAACCTAAACAATCGAAGGACACCTCAAACTTTCAAGGGGGCATTTGTCGTACCCTAAGTCTTTCTTTTGCTGAACCCGGGCTCCACGCCGCCAACTCGATGAGATGATCCACCCCCAGGTTGGCACCGTCGTAGAGGATGATTTTCCCTGAGGCTCAGTTAACTTGGTGGGTATGTTGCTATTGGAACTAGCAGGTCACTTATTTCAGATGCATTACTTGTTCATCTGCGATCATTTTTCCAGTCTGCGGGGGTTTGGAGTGCGGCGGGCAGGCGGAAGTGCAACATGGGATCCCGAGTGTGTGATTGACATGGTCCCTAACCACCTCTTCCGTGGCCAGCACACCAGAGACATTTCCACTGGATGAAGGTCTACAGGACATGTGCTGGGTGTTCCGTTCACAGGCCCAGTCCCAACTTCCACTTCCAAAAAACATGTCAGATGCATTTCCGAGCCGCCTATCAAGCTTAGACTCCTTCGATAACAGAGGAGAAAGAAAGCACTGCAGCTTCGAGCCTTCCGGCGTGAGCCTGGCGCACAGGTTCTCATCTGCGGTCCATTGCAGCACCTCACGCTGTGAGGGTCGTGTTCAGGCTTCCACAGGATTCCACAGCTTTGGATTCCCTGACTGCGCCGTGTCTTTATGGCCATGTGACTGAAATCCCAATGATCAATGTGCGCATCCCTCGCCCTCAATTCTTCCAGGCACACTTTCTGTGGCACATTCTGGCCCTGCTACAAGCTGTCAGTGGCCGCCGACGCCTTCTTGTCCTTCTCCAGCTTCGGGTGGCAGAAAGATGCCTTGCGTCTTTCGCGATACATGAACTCCGGCCCTTAAAAACTACTGCTCAGCCTGAACGAAGTCACGGATTGATGACGCGCAATCCTGCAACTCTGTTAAAGCTCCCCTTTCATCTTTTGGGTAGTCTACAGTCTTTTTCCGCATTTTCCGCTTCTCGGGCTTGCAGGCTAGGAAGTCTCGTCAATTTTGGAGCAGGCAGAGTGGTGCTCTCAGACATTGATGCTCAAGGAACGCTTGTGGGCCTTTAAAGTGCTCCTCTTACCCAGACTGGTCATGACCGCGCCACCTTCGGCCTGTAACATCCCCTGCAAACCAGTCACCCAAACCCCTCACTCACTTAAAATCTCCCAATCGCCAATAAGCCCGCCTGCAGCTCGTAGTCCCCACCCTCGCCAGCACCCGCACCGGGACCCTCCGCCCCGGCGCGGCGCCAAACGTGCACGTTGGCCTCCTGGGGGCTCAGAGGTTCAGGGGATCGGGGCTGAGGGCTTGGGGCTCAGGGCTGAGGAGTGTGAAGCGTTTAGGCTTTAGAACGTTCGGGGTTGGACTGCTGTGCGTTCTGGGAGTTTGGGGTGCTCTTGGATGTTCACCGTTGGGGCTTAAGGCCCTTAGAAGTACAGGGCTCGGGGTTTGATGCGCGAAGCTACATACTAACCATATGGGCCTCTAGATTCAGGTTCCTTTGAATTTGTTGTGGGGCCCAGGGACATATCCAACGGCACCGACCCTAAGTACCACTCCACCCTCCTGCAAGCTCTTTCCGCCCGGCGCAATCGTCACCAACGCCGAACCCTGTGGAGACCTTGGCGGATTCCCATTCGAGGCCCCCCGTGTGTTGTGTCCGTAGAATTGACAGGTCAGGTTACAGTAAAGGGACCCATCTTAGATTAAGAAGGCCATGGGGGCTACGTCCCGAAGCCTGCATATGCACCGTTTTCAGACTCGAAGTCACTGAAGCCACCGAGCTCATGTCCACCGAGCTCCAGTCTTCCCAAACACCGCCCTAAACTCCTGGCCACGGACACCTATGCGTAGGGATCCTGGCCACATGAAGGTGAAGGCGTTCTTCGGGGCTTTGGGTAAGTCCAGAAGAGTGGCACCGGACCTGAAGCGTGCTGGGCTGGGCTCGGAGCCGAGGATGGCTATCGTTTCAGGACTTTTGCAGAGTCGGTAAAAGGTGTACAGACGTAGAATCTCTTCTGTCGCGAGGGCACATCTGGAACAATGCAGTTCCCTGCCCCTCGATGTTCAGCCCTTGCCCTTGCCATGCAAATGGCACCCCAGCAAAAGCAATTCCCTGCCTTAGTGCCAGAAAAAGAACACCCCATCCGATCCTACAACCACAAGCAGGAAAGCAAAGCCCTTGACGAAGACAGCCCCACACCCCCCCCCCCCCCCCCCCCCCCCCCCCACACACGCTCACACGATGACGCCTCAAGCCCTCAACAGGGCAGAAGTCATAAACCCAGAAGCCCCTGACTCAGGAGTATGCCTAAAGGCTTCACAACCAAAAAGCCCTGAGCCGCCCAAAACCTCCGGGCCCGGACAGTGAGGTCCCACTCGCCGACTCAAAGACCGCGACGCGCGGCCCCTGCACTGGATCGACCTGATTTTTTCTGGGGAGAGGATCGAGGGCTGCAGGAGAGATTCGGAGAGGGTAGGAGGTTAGGTGGGCGTTTCGCATCACTGTGCTGCAATTTTTGTCGTCGAGTCTCCAACTTGGGCTGCGCTGCCCTCGACTCCAAGCCTCTTCACCTACAGTGACCTACAGAACCCAGAATCTAAGAAACATTAAGAAACCCCTGAGCCCCCAGAACCCAGCCCTACAACCCCCTACACGAGACATGTAAAGTGTAAACTGTAAACGCCTTGATGCCCGATGTCCACTACATCTCCGCCACGCACATCGAAGATGCCGCGCTGGGCCCCCGAGCCATTGCTAAGGCAATGCCCGAAGGACACCATGAGGCAGCCTAAGAAACTCACAGAGAACATTGGGACTTCGTGGCGTAAGGGTTTTGGGCTCTAGAGGCCTCAGAACGCAGGAAAAACACATCTCGCGTGACAGTCGCATAGCGGCAAAACTCCAGCACCAGCATAAGAAGTTCGTTCATGCACATCACTCTCTTCAAGTTTGCTTTCATTTTGATATGTTTATTCCATGCGTTCTCGTCACATGAGTAGTAAGCAGCATGAAATACGCACCTTATGTTCTCCATGGTTGGACTGTAGGCAACTTGTCCAGACTTGACACAACAGCTCAGGAATATGAAGCTGTGCCAGAAAAAGCTTCGGCAATATGCCGCGCTCCGGGCAAGACTGCAGTCCGCTACAGATAACATCCCGTGGAACATTTAAACTGCCATGGAGACAGGGATTGTGTGAGTATCACAAGGATGGTGTTGTGGTCTGAGCCCTTTTCACTTTCTGATTCATGTCACTTTCTGAATCACGAAGGCCAATTGGGCTTTTTGAGAGGGTTCAGGGCTCGCGGAATTGAGGTTTTTGTTTGATTGAGGGATAGCGTTTGGGAAGTCTGACACAACCTTGCGTCAAACCGCGGCTAAACTTTGCCAGATTCGCACTGATACTGCACACTACAAGGTTTTCAGCTTTTGAAAATTCACTCCAAAACCCTCTTGATTCAGCCCACGCCTTGGGCAGCGCGAGAGGGAAAGGTGGCGCCTGAAAACAGACTTGGGACAGAACATGGGGAGGGCGGAGGGGTCGAACGCTGAGGGCACCAAAAGGTGAACAGAGTTCCAAGAGCCAAAGTAGCTTCAGATTCAAGGCTCGAGGCTTTGGGGCTTTAAAGGTGTAGGCACGGGTCGTTGACCCAAGCCACAGATCACCAACTGGAGCCTTCAAATGTAGGACTTTGAGGCACCCAAACCCAAACTTGGGCCCAGGGGCTTTTATGTTTGGGCATCCGGATCCTAAGTCCCGCGCCCAAAGCCCGGTACAACAAAAACGAAGCGATGTACCCTGGGCTCCCTCCCTGGCAACCCACGGAAAAGCAGCTTCTTGCTGCTAAGTTTTTGGGTTCAGGGTTCGGGGTTGTTGACTTATAAGGGAACCTGATCCTGCACAGAAAGCGGAAGCGGTAGAGATGCATTGGAGCCCATCTACAATCCCGTGCCTCACTTTTTGGGTAGGAGGGGTAGTTAAAGGGGGGGTGGCATAGGATCCTAAACCCCAAACCCCAAACCCCGAACCCCGAACCCCAAACCCCAAACCCCAAACCCCAAACCCCAACCCTAAACCCGAAACCCTCTAAGCCCTAAGCCCTAAACCCTATAAACATGAGACCCGGGCTGCGCAAGAGGGGAAGTGGCTACTCAGGGCTTAAGGATTCCCCAGAGACCTGGCCTGGGCTTCCTCAATCTGCGACGTACCAAAGCCTGGGTTGGGGTTTAGGCTTTAGGGTTTAGGGTTTAGGGTTTAGGGCAGTTTAGGGTTTAGGGCAGTTTAGGGTTTAGGTGCAGGGTTTGCTTGGATCTCGTGACGTTTGGGGTTTGGGACTTCGAAGGGCTCCGGGTCAGTCTCTCTTCGAGCAGCTTTCAGAGTGAAGGGGAGACGCAAGGATCAGTCGACCTTGTGGAGCGTCTGCCGCGGCCATCGTCGCCACAGATGACCCAACTTCCCATTTGAGGACTTTTGGGGTTGGCCGAAGGTATACCGGTCCTGAAGGTCGACTGGGGAGCCCTAAACCCTCAATCCTACCTTGAACCCCAAACATGAAAAAAGCCCCTGAACCACCCGAGGAGAGCCCCAGCAAAGCCCAGAACTCGCTGGTCATCGTCCGAGCTCGGAGCCGTAGAGTTTCAAAAACTCCTTCTCTCGGACGAAGAAAGGCATCGGCCTAAAGAAAGCAGGGGCTTGGAGGCAGGCTCGGAGGGCTCTTTAAAGGCTGTAACTTTGAGTGGCGTTATAGTGTTGAGAGCATGGCTTCATGCACTTTAACCATCGAGCCCAAGACTCTCTCTCTCTCTCTCTCTCCCGCTCTTCTTCTTATGATTCTTCTTGTTCCTTCTTCTTCTTCCCAGGGGGTAGGTGGAGCGAAGCTTGCCCTGCTGTCATGTCGACGTGAGGGCTGGGGTTGAAGCGATGTGCGTGGCGAGCTTGCCGGTCTGCTTTCCACCATTGCGAAATCTTTCAATGGAGCTTCCATGAAAAGCCGCGATACAAAACTTATACGAAGCGGACCTCGTGCCAGTGTCCTTGCATGGGCGGATGGGTGGGTGCATCCGGCCGGCGGGCGTAGGCGGTGAGTGGGTGTTTGTCGTGCGTTTTGTGTGCGTGTGCGTGCGCGTGCGCCTGCGTGCCTAGCTAGTGCATGGACATGCACGGACTGTAGGCTGTTGGGCAGCACTGGCACATGCCCATACTCTTCGTGCTTCCCCCGGCGAAGGCTCAATCCCTCTCACTCTCACTCTCTCACTCTTCTTCTTCTCATTTCGTCTTCTTCTTGTTATTCCTCTTATTCTTCTTCCGATTATTATTGTTGTTATTCTGCTTCTTCTTCTTCTTCTTCTTCTTCTTCTTATTCTTCTTCTTCTTCTGTGTTTTCTTCTTCTTCTGCTTCTTCTTCTGCTTATTATTCTTCTTATTCTTCTTCTTCTTCTTATTCTTCTTCTTCGTCTTTTTCTTCGTCTTCTTCGTCTTCTTCTTCGTCTTCTTCCTCTTCCTCTTCGTCTTCTTCTTCTTCTCTCTGCCTGGGGTGTAAGCCCTCTCTATCTCTCTCTGTCTTTCAGGCGGCCTCTCTCCTTGGCTAGGCCCCACGCGCAGTGTCGGAAGCCATGATTGGAGGAAAGGCACCTGGCCTGGAGACGTACAGTGTTGCAGTAGGGTGCAATGCTCCATGGCATGATGAATATCGAAAGATGCAGCAAGATGCAGCCTTAAAACCATGGTCCATAAGCCAGAAGTCCTGCACGTCAAAAGCCAAACAGGCCGAGAGCACCTTCGAAAGAGATCACTAGTGAGTTGGGCTGGTCACAGCCACTAGTCGTGAAACAAAATCTGGGACGTCTGTCCGTGCCAAGTACTTGTACCCCCCCCAATTTGATAAGCAGCACTGCCTGGCTGTGCCTGGTGCTTCGTACTCAATTGCTTTGGATGCTCTAAGCGCCAATGAAGCGCTTGTTTGCGTCAACTGGTGAGCACATCTCTCCTGGGTTTTCAATACTGTCCCATTTTTTGAGCAACCTGCACCTGGAATAACAGGGAAAGCTGAAGGTCCGAACGGGCAGTTTAAAGAGCAGCCCGGCTCGTAAACAAATGCGGCCTTGAGCTGTGTAGCGGCGCGCTGCGGACGCAAGGATGCAGTGCAAGCAAACCACCCAACAATGCTTGAGGGAGGATGTCTAGGCTCAGGGTGTCATGCTTGCTGTGCAGCAAATGGCTGTTCTACCTGCTTCCCGAGCTCATGTATATATAGCGCCGTGCATCGCAGTTCAAAGTTCAACGTAAAGAAACAATCCGACTCGGGTCATGCGAATGCGACCAAGGCCTTCCAGCTGACCCCAATTCAACATGATTGGGCACGCACACCCGTGTTCTCTAAACCTAAGCCGCCTGCTCAAGCCTCAACTATGACTATACAAATATGTAATGTAATGCATCTGGGAGATGCACCCACACAAAAATCGCTCGAAGAAAACAGAAAGCAGCAACATGTCATCCAGGGTACTTCAACGCTCAGAGCTGCGTGGAGCAGCACGTGGCTCTGCAGCTCGGAGCCTCTTGCGTTTGGGAGTGTTTTGGGTTTAGGGTTCAAGGCTGCAGTCCAAAGGCCTGTCGGTATCTAAGTTGGCCCCCGAACTCTCATGTTCCGCCTCACGATCCTCCTAAATAAACCCTTGTCTAGGTATTCTGACGAGTAGGTTTTGGGCTGCGAAACAATCCCTATCCCACCCCCCCTCCCTCGGAGGTTCGCACCGAAGTTGATCATGTCGGTTCCCACCTTGGCTACAGGCATTGGCTCGAGTCTACCACTCGTCTGCCCAATTTGAAAAGGATCCAGTGAAAAAGCAGTGCCGCCAGGCAGCCATGTTGTCGAATGGCATTCCAGGGTCCTGCCCGCTTTGTGCGGCAGGTCTAGGAGTTAATATATATATATATACATACATACATACATGTATATACTTATTGATTTATTTATCCATCTTCCAAGCTTTCCCAATCATCAGGCATGGTGTCTGCATGTTCCTTCAAGGACTCCGCAAGGGACTTGAAGGCATATGGGACGCCAACCTGGACAGGAGGGCTCTTGGGGTTGACGATTTGTAGCCAAGCAGTTCCTGAGGTTCTCATGCTGGGGCTGTTGCCCCGGCGTAAAAAGCAAATTTCAGGCATGGGGGGTCCAACTGCCGCCTTCTTCTCCGTGACGAGGCCGCCCGAGATGTAGGGAGGGAAGCTCGAAGTGTCTCCAATGCGGATGGAGTTCACCTCGCAATGAGGCGATGTGGGCTTGAGGAGACCTGTGCTGAGAGGTGTTGCTTTTTGTTAGTCGCTTCAGGGCTGTGATTGCAGGTAGGTACCCCAAGCCACCGCGTACTCTGGCGGTGCCTATCGACATCGGTTCTGCTGTGTTCCTATGGTTCAACTCTCGATCGGCTTTCGGGGGAGAGTCTGTGAACCTGCGCAGCATGTAAGTCATGAAAGCAATACACCTACATGTATATACCCGATACCGACCCTGGGCTTCCAGCGGGATCACCTGGCTTCGAGCTGATCTTCCTTGGTGGACACAAGGATCTGATATTTTGAGGACTGTTAGGGTTTGGGGCCCTCTCTTTGCGTTCTTGGGTGTCTTTGACAGCTCCTGCAGAGAGAGAGAGAGCTTTTTGGGTCGTGCATGTCACCAAACCTCTTGGATCGAATCAGGACAAGCTCTGACTTGGCCTCACTAGCGCTGCTGAGGGTTCGCGTCCGAGCTCGTCACTAACGAGGGGTTCGACGTTTCACGATGTTTTCACGCCTTGCCAAATCTGAATCGGGCTGCAAGCAGGACCCGCAATATGGCAGGCAACGACGAGCCGTCGTGTCGTTCAGTTATTAAGGGACAGGGAGGGTGGAGTTGTTTTTGTGAGGGAGCCGCGGGGGATCGCAGGCCACCCGAACGTAAGGCTCTTAAATGCCACCTTGATTTCCTCACTCTGGCTGCATCCAAGCATCCAGGCTGTGACGTGCTCCCCACAGGGGGAAGGCTCCTGCAGTCTTTTGGGACGTAAGACACTTTCGGGGCCAATCAGAGGCCAACCCTGCCTGAAAAGGAGACCCACATCCTTGAGAACTGAAGGATCCCAACTGGCCCGTGTCTGCTCCTGGTGCGTGGAGATTCCGTCCTCAGTGGTTCCCCCCCTCTGCCATCCCGAAGTCTACACCATCGGCCTGCAAGTTAAAGCGCATACAGGATGGTTAGTTTGTGTACATCCAGGCTGTAGAAGGATGGCTGTAGGATCGTTGATGCAGCTCCGGCAACCTCTGGCAACGAGAACCTCGGGGTGCGATCCGTGTGTCCTCCTAAGCCCTTCTGTGGATCCCTGAGCAATATCATTGCAGCCAAAGCATCGCAGCCCCGGACGTCCGCAAACCTTGGGGAATATGGGACGGCAGCAAGTCTGCTCAGACCACTAGCGGTTACCGTGCGACTTTAAGCAAACCTCTCAAGCCAAGTGCTTGCTCTTTGGCTCCTGCATCGTCGCGCTACCTCATGTACAAGCTTCCCTGTGACGGTATCAATGAGTTCGCTATAGGAGCGTGTCGGCAAGAACACCCTGAACCCAAAACTCCAAGGCCCCACAACAAGCGATAACAGGCAGCATGCATCGGAAGCGCAGCTAGACACTGAAAACTTAAACAACCACAATGCCGGTATCTCCAGCCCCAACCTTCTTAGATTCATCTCGCACCTCTCACCTCGGCCCACTCTAACCTCCTTGCCCCCCCCTCCCCCCCCCCGCCCTGCTTGCTTTCCCCCCTTTTGTCAAGAAACTCCACGTAGCATCCTTCTGGCAGGGAGCCCGGAGCCTTCAGAACAGTGCTTGATGGCTCGTTCTGGGTTTGAGGACGCCGAAACTGCCGAAACTTTCAGGCTTTGAAGATGACTCGGATGGGTCTTGCATTGACACTCCAAAACAGGCCGAGGTCGATTAGGTGAGGCGGTTTATACCTGCCGGGAACGTTCGTCGTGCCGGTCCGAGTGGCACAGTATGGGTGCAGAGGCAGAGCCCATCGCAGATCTCAGCAGCCCACGTCAACAAAAACTCCCCTGTAAACCAAGTAAGAACTCAAAAGCGGCCTGACCATCTGGAACACTCAGTCGCACCAGGGCCTGGCAGTGATTGGGTCGGGTTGGGAGGACCGGGGTCTGGACGTGGGTGTCCCCTTAAACCTACCCGGAGGAAACAAAAAATTCGGCTCAAGCCTTAACGCCCCTAAGAACCCCAAGGAAACCCCAAGTCCGAGTCCGAGAAGACAAAGCTCCAAACTCCAAACCTTATAATGGCCCTAGAAGGATCCTCTCACCCCTTCTCACTGAATTCCAAAACCCCCCCCCCAGTAAAACCAATAAACCATCCCTAGAGTCAACCCCCAAAACAACCTCAAGCCATCGTAAAACCATTCCTTTACAACCCTCCTCTGCGACCCCAAGCGGCGCCTCTTGCCCCTGCTCGATGGACTCCACAAGCCGCACCATCGGGGCCTGGCAAGGGGGAGGGCTCTGTAGGGCCCCCCCCCACCAGCCGAAGCTGGTGTTGGCTCTCTTTAAACTTTAAGCGGCCCACGGGTTTTTATATGATTCAAAAAGGGACGGCGAGCCCCAGCAATTGAGTTTAAAGGCGCGCCGCACGAAACTTTCTTCCGACACCTGGACGAACTGACCTCATTGCGGACCCCACCACGCACAACGCTGCTGAATAGCCCGGCAAAATTGACTTTACAGAGGGGGCCCCCACTAAAGTCCCTAAAGCAGGTCGAACATCACGAGAATCACACGAAGCCTTTAAGCACGCGCAGCATCGACTCGCCAAAGAAGAAAACATGACTGCAACAAGACAGACAGATTTCGTGTCAAAGTCGGCTGCCTTTTGCTGTCACAAGCGGTCTGGACACACTAGGTTTGGAGAAGAATGGGCTCAACGCCCGTGAAAATTAAAAGTTGCAACCGGTTGCCATATGTCCAAGCACATGCAGACACTCGAGTGAGAGGAGACATCGAATGATTCTCCCTCTTCCCTCGGTGCTAAAAATATCTCCCATAACTAAACCCAAAACATTTTGATCGGCACTTGTTCATCAAATGGCTCCGGCAGAAGACGAAGGCGAGAGGCGCGCAGCCGTTCACTCTTTTCCGATCTCGTCCAAGACCTCAAAGGCCTTGTAGATGACCTGAGAGCTCACAAAAAGCTCGTGGAAATCGCACCCCGTGAAAAGGGAGGCGATGAAGGAGAGCAAAGCATGACAACTTCAGGTCTGTTACGTGCTTGCCATGCGAAGATCTGTCCACACACAGTGTGCCTGCTGAGATGTAGCACCCCCGGCTGTGTACCTGCCCAGATGCGCTAAAACATTGTCAGTTTAGGGGCGGGACCTTAAAACCCTAAACTTAAACCTAAACCCTGAACCCGAAACCCTAAACCCTGGATAAGGGACATACCGAATCGAACACTGGAATTGGAGTTGCACTTTCCATGTGTGGGTCAAACGTGCTGCCACCATTCCTACCACCCGAGTGACTCAGAGGAGCAGAACGGAGCAGAATCTGAACGTATAGCGTCATAACTAGCAGCTAGCAACCTCCATCTGTGAACCGTAAGACCTGAATCCAGTCCACTGTGTGCACCCCTGCGCGGGGTCGTTGCCTCTGGAACCAGCTGGACTGCTTAATGATGCCGTGGGCCTAGCTTGGTATCGTCTGTGCTGGGGCTTGCAGAGGGGAGAGGGTTTCGGGTGGGGAGGCCTGACCTTCCTGACTTTCCAGCGTGATGCCAAGAAAATGCTAGGAATCACGTCTAATTTGCGCTGGAGGGCGCCCGGAGATCCATATGGGCAAGGAGATAGCACTGTGGCTTAGCATAAAGCAACAACAAGTACTTCAACCTTTCGAAGAGAGAACCAAGAGTCGAAGCCAAAGGGGTTGTCAAGTCAGGCCGACAAGACTGGATCGCAGAAGCACATACTTCAGAATGGGCTTTTGGGAAGACACAGGCTGCAACAGGCACGCGGTAGCTCCAAATAACTGGAAAGCTTTGAGTCAACCTGAAATGCCAAGCAGTAGTACCTGGAGTACCCGACCTCATCGGGCACGTACTTTTCCCATTCAGTATCACCAGTCTGCATCAGCTTCACGACGTCCTGGCGCTAGTGCTGTCGACTACGACTGGGGTTTGGGCCGCTTTATGCGCTGATATACACGACTAGATGGCTCTAAGTCGGTAAACAAAGATGAGACTCTGAGATATCGTTGGGTTCTTGAAGCCCCACATTCGCACAGCGCGGAAGACGATTGTAGCGCTGGAACAACATGGCATGGAACAGCAGCGTGTTTTTTGGGAGCTGATGCCGGCGTCTCAGACAGTCTGGCCTCCGACTGCCCGCGGTAGGGCTCGTTGGAGTCTTTTTGGACGGCAAAGCTGTTCATGTACGAGGGCTCAATAGAGACCTTGTGGTCATGGATAGTCTCCAAAAGCTGCAGCCTTCTTCAAAAGACTCCTATCTGGATATGGAAGAACTAAGCATGAGCGGTTCTCGAGGCTGAGTTCGTACGACCATGGTCTGCTCAGATCATCTAACTTATATAAGTATGTGTATATTGCACATCAAGCACCATGCACGCAGGACTCTGCAGCCGATTCCGTACAGCAACCCCGTTTCCACAGGTTTCTCCCACTGGGCCGTGGACGATCTTCTCTTCGTTCACCAGAAAGCGATGGAGGTACTCCTGTCACTCGGTCTCTGTCTTTGTTTCTTGCTTTCATTTATGAGGCTGGAAGGCCAAAACCTCAATGCGAATTGCTCGACTCACCGTACCTTATGTATTGGCTTAGCGTTCTTTCTGTTGTTGCTTTTTCCTTTTCTCTCTCTGTCTATCTCTTCCTTATCAGCAGCAGGCTACGGAACATTCGAGTTTCAAACTCGAGGGGTTGCCAGTGTAAAACACGATTTTTTTCAAAAGCAACAAATCAACTTGACCTCCCCTCCCTCGCCTCATTCCGCTTCGAATGTTCCATGGTCCCCATATCCCGCTGCATTCTCAAACCCATTCTGAGTTTCATCGAGTTCCAATCCCGCTTTGAGTTCGCCTCCCCCAGGATTTCCCCAAGCTTGCCAATGTTGTTAAACCCGCTCATGGCTCAGTCGGAACAAATGTGTTTTCACAAGGTGTCATGTCAGGATTTCCCGTTTCTCGCTCTGGCATACACCGGCCTGAGCCAAGTGGCCTCCCTTCCTTCATTCCTCTCACTCTCACTCTCTCTCCTCTTCTTCTTCTTCTTCTTCCTCTTCTTCCACGGGGCTTCAACCCCGGAGGGCCCCCCACGGCTGAGTTCGATACCCAGACTGTGGATTCCCCCTACCCGACCACCAACCCCTGGAATATACCTCGCGAGGGAGTCCACCTGTGTGAGCTTGGTATCGGTCTGTTGCCCCGTCGGTGACACTGTCTCTCTCTCTCTCTCTCTCTCTGTCTCTGTTTCTCTTGCTGTCCCCAGGACTGTGAAATCCCGCCCTGCGCGGCCAAGCGAGCACTCAACCTAGTCAATCGCAGCAGCGACAGGGCTCTCGGAGTGTGAGGCTGAATGCCTGTGCCTGGCTGAAGCGTGAGGTGCTCTCAAGTCTGTTTAGTGTTCGCTTATCTCAGCTTGGCCTTTCAAAACAGATCGACACCTCGTGAACACAGCCTTATAAAAGCCTGAACCCACACCATCAGTGCACGAAGCCAATCAGCAGGGTGGAGCCAAGCTCCTTCGGCCCGGAGAACTCCAAGTCCTCCGAGACATCTCCGTCAGGGCCTCGGAACTCTCACCGCAGGACTTCCCCGTGAATATCCCTACAATGACCCGAACAACCCTACAATAACCCATTCAAAAGCGTCGGCTGCTGAACCACTCGGCCTCTGAGCTAGGCGCTTGGATACTCGAGGGCTGAGGATGCAGGAACCCTCTAGAGCCCTAGAGCCCTAGAGCCTAAACTTCAGGGTCACTCGCTTGGACCTCTTGATGTCTGGCTATCTGGATGTTTGGCGATCCGTCTGGCGATTGTCACTTCAATAAAAAGATCTCCGAGACACAGCATTTTGAGTCCCAACTAGCTTTAAGAAAAACAGTAGGTCCGGAATTGCTGTTGTGGACTCCATCCCGATTCACTCAGCGGCAATGGACCATCGGTCCCCGGCTGATGTTCGGATACTGGAATATCCGCACGTTGCCCGCGAAGAGCTTGCCAAAGGCCTGCGGGGCTTACGAGGCAAGGCGAGGCAAGCTTTAGGGCTTCTGGTGGCTTAAGGAGATTCACTGGCTCCCCCGCCCTTTCGCGCAAACAAGGAAGCAACACGCAGCAGCCTCGAGCATGCCCCCTTTGTAGGAGGTGTACTTCTTCTCCTGAAATGCGACTCCATGAGGCTGAGGGCTATCGGCTTTTTCTCCAACAGTAGAAGCTGAGACAACCTCGAGCTCTGCAACTCCGAGAAAAACCACAATGGACTGTACAGCAAAACCCTTAGCCCAATTGCAGGGCCTACAATGGCTTGGGCTCTGTTCCGGAGCGCACGTTTCGAGGCAGAGGTCTCCTGGAAGATACCGCGGCCGATGTCGTAATTGCCGCCACCCACCTCAGGTAGTGCCCTTCTGTTTTTTTCTGTCTAGGGGGGGGGGGAGGGACTTGGAGTTTTGTCATGCAGAGCAAAATAGGGCTCAGGGATTTAGGATCAGGTCATGAAGACTTTCGAGAGTAAGGCCACAGACTGCAGCCACCCTCAAAGGCCCTCTCAGCTTGATCAACGACACGACGCATGCGGGCTCCAGAATTCCAGAAGGCATTATCCGGCCCTCTTGATACTCTCATAAACTCTGAACTTTGAGAACCCTGGACTTAAAACCAATCCACCACCATCCCACAAGCCACAAAACAAGCACGGGCCCTGGCCGCCAGCACGATGGGCTCCTGCGTGTAGCGGCCCAGGTAGGATGACAGCTGAGAGTCGGACCTGAGAATTGCGGCTCCGGATTTCGTTGAGACGGCTTGTAGAGTTTTGGGAGGTTTACAGGACTTCTTCGGCTTTGGACTAAGGCGCAGGGCGATATGACGCTCCCCACGCCCCCGCAAATGAAATCCTCTTCCCCCTAGGATTGTGGAGCTGTAGCTGCTGAGAAATGGCCTGCCCTGTCTTTTGGACTTGCTGGCATGGCAAGAGATGCCAGGAGCCTTCGACAATTCCTACAAGACTCTGCTCGCAGAGGCTCCGGCCCAATGCCAGACACCTGGGCTTTGGTGCACTCTCTCTGTTGGGGGGGGGTAGTATTTAAAGGCATTCTGAGTTTCCCGGTGTTTGGAGTCGGGGAATCTGGAGCTCGAGGTCTGCAGGACGGTGTTGTGCTGGACCCTTAAACAAACCTCCAGCGACCCCGCCCCTCACAAAGAAGTAGCCCTGAACGCTCTACTACAAATACAACGTACCATGGGCCCCTTCCTAACAAAGCTTGCAAGCCGCACGCCATTGTTCTGAGGGCAGAACATCTTGGACAAAACAAGCCATCACGCTCGATGTTCCCATGGGTTTCTAGCCGATAAACACAGGTGCTAAATGAATTCTCCTGCCGAGGAGACTAAATCCCCGTCAACTCCAAACCCTGACGAGGCACTAGGACGGGCAGCTTCAGCGCCTGAAGCATCCTGCCCGGGGCGGCAAAGAGTTTAGGGTTTAAGTTTATAGGGTTTAGGGCTCAGGTAAGCGTTCCAAAAGGCTGCTGGTTCCAAAACCTGCTTCGGCTCTGGGTGTTTCGGCTTTCGTGGGATTCCGAGCGCCTGAACCGATCCAGGAACTCTACGTTGTTCGCGCAGCGCTCCCTGGCAACGCCGTCGGGCGATGCAGAAGCACTTAGCTGCCGATGTCTAGCTGATGCGATTTGGCTCTCTACCTTTGATGCAACTCATGCAAATCCTGCTGAACCTGCGAACCATCCGAGACACCCTCACGTTCTTTAAAGAATCCCTCCTCCACTTCGCCAGCACAAGAAGACAGAGGTCGACTCCCTTCAATTGTGAGGGTGCAATTGAAATTGAAGCGAGGCAGGCAGGCGTCCATCCCAAGACCTCGCGGTATGGTGTGGCTCAGGATTGGGAGATTTGGGGGGATTTTGAGGCCTGTTGGGATTGAAGGCATAGGGATGTAGGCTTGCAGGGGGCTGAGGGTAGAGGACTTTGGGCGTACCTTGCTAGGGCCCAGGAAAAAAAATAATGCGAGTCGAGCGACAGCTGTCCCTCCCCCCAATATCGTGCCGCAGCTATTTTTTGCTGGGTGGACGGGATCCTTCGTGCCGCAGCTATTTTTGGGCGGGCTGAGGTGGGAGGGGGGAGGGGGGGGGGGTGATACAATTCAACAGGGGCTGGCCTGATCCAGCAGAACCTTGCCCTTGCCATCCACGTCCAGGTCCTCCACTCCAGAATACTGATAGTGGCTGCCTATGACCCAGGCGATTGTTGGGTGATGATTATCCCTAAACCCTAAACCCTAAACCCTAAACCCTAAACCCTAAACCCCTAAACCCTAAACCCTAAACTCTAATTTCCACTGCATACTCTGATGAATCTTGCCACCCTGCCGCCATCTCTCCCGGACCTGGGCCAGCTGCTTCGCCTCATCCTCCGGAAGCCTAGGGAGCTGTGGGGTCTGTCCGTATAATAGGGTTTAGGGTTTAGGGGTTAGGGTTTAGGGTTTAGGGTTTGGGTACCATGTCATTAGGAGCCTTGTAACAGCGGGAGCCCCTAACAAGGACCCTGAATGGGTGTAGGCTTTTGAACTTGTGAGGCCTGGGGCCCCGCGGGGCTCTGGCAGCTAAGTGCTTTCAGGACTTGCAGGGTTTGGAAAGGTTTGAAGGGCATCTTTTCTGGCGGGCTTAGTTTGGGACTTGAGGGTTTGATGCGTGCAACTTGTACGAGGGGTTGAGATCGACAGTTTTGCGTGTCAGGGATAGAAGAGTAGGTAGAAGCGCCTGGCTGGAGCCTGCAGGGCTTCTGGAGATGTCCGTGTCAGGCCTTGCATCGAGTTCCCCTGAGGTCGCCGCTTCTTGGCAAAGACTTTGGCTAAGTTGTCCTGCCCAGATGCTGCTGCATCTAAAGTGCACGCAGCGAGACATGTCTTGGGCGGCTCTGTCGGCGCCTGTTCTCTCGTGAAATCTTTGCGGGTTCCATTTTCCATGCATGAAAAGAGCTCAGCGGAGCTGAACAAAGCCAGCTAGCTTTAGGTACAGTAGCCCGGCAAGGCCCCCAAAAGGAATCCCCGAAAGCCCCCCGAAGCCTGCACCACGCAACTTACAGGGATATCGTTACATATCATATATATATATATATCTGTCTATATCTGTATGCATGTATATATCTATATATATATATATATATCATACAAGCAAAATGTAAAATACATATATACACACACACACATATATATATATACGTATATATACATATGTATATATACATATACACATACATATATATATACATATTTCTTTATGTTCATTTTTTGTTCTGTTTTTGAGCATACTTTCATATCATCACAGATTCTACAGTTGGCTTTAAAGCAGCTCTTTGGACCGTATATTATGGAGCATAAGCGAGGGCAAGCCTCTTCCCCTACCCCCCCCCCCCCCCCCCCCGCCACGGTGAGGATGCCGTCACCGTCCACATCCGCCTGCGCTCTGCCGGAGGGTTGTTGTTGGGGTAGGGTTTTTGGTTGTTTAGGGGGCGCATACATGTCAGAACGCCTCTGGAGCTTAAGTCCTTGTCGCTCAGCCCGCGCTCTTAGAGGTTTGATCGCTTTTCGGCATCACTAAGCTGAAGCTTGCTAGGCTTCGCGTTCCGTTTTCACCTACCAGTATGGGGCGTCTCTCAGCCTCGGGGTGGCTGTGCTCCATATAAAGCTTAGGGGGTCAAGTGTACGTGGCCGAAGCCCTGATGTATTTTGGGATATCTTGGATTTAAAAGTTGACTGCGGTAAGTCCTCACGGTGCTGGCTAACCGACCAACCCAGTTCCAGCAAATCTGTTTCCTTGCTTTACTTTGAACGCTGTGCTCCCGTAAAGACGAGCTCTCTCGGCCAACCCTGACATCCACTGCACGAAGACAACACATACTCTATTCAAGTCTCGGACCCTCTTCCAACCACTACAGTTGCACAGACCAGTTGTTTTACCCAAATGATATGCATAACTTTGCATAACCGTCACACAAGTAACCGTTACAGTAGCTTAAGATGCCCCCTTAGTAGATTCGGCTCTTGTTTAGCTGCTAAGGGCCTCCACTGCTGCGCGCGTGCGGCGGAGCCTGCGGCATGACTTTCTGCCTCTACTTGGAGGTTCATATGGCACTCAGTAACCAATTAAAGAGCTGTACTTATTTTAGCCACTTAGCAGCCACCCTTTTTTCTGTGCCCGAATATGGTAAGAAGCCGTATAGCGTATTGGTCTCTCAAGTACAGTGGCGTTCATGTAAGCGAGGTGAGAGGCCCCCTTTTTTTAACGACGTGCAAATGGAGGTACTCGCATCTCCCCCGCTCAGGGATTTCTCCGAAAGGCATGGGCTGCTTGACCCCCCCTATCAACTGACTCTGAAACGGCTCTCCTGTAGGTCTTCCTGCCTGGGTTCTTATGGCCACTGCCTAAGCAGACATGCTAAGCTTTTAGGCGCAAAAGTGCGTGGGTCGTGCCTTCCCTCCGTTCCGAGGTAGTCGCGCGGCCGGACGATGTCATCAATTTGGAAGTCAAGGATCTGTTGCGAGGCAGCGCGAAGCTCTTAGCCCCGTTGAAGCAGGATGCTGGGGCAGGGGGGGGAGGGGGGGAGGGTGGACAGACGCAGCTTTTTTGCCACCCCTCTCTTGCAGCCCCAATGTCGCAGAGGGAGCTGCCCTAACCAGGTGAAGGGTCAAGGGTCGGTTTAGGGCTTAAAGGGTTTTAGGGTTGACAATTTGGGAGTCTTGAGCTTTAGGTACTTGAAGACTTGAAGAGTTTGAGGCTCCTTTCATGCAGGGATCCCTCTGTACATTCCTGGCCGCTGCCAAGCGCAGCGGCCAGGTCCTTTTTTGGACCTCAGGTCCAGTCAAGCCACAGCAAGGGCCGGATGCTCTGAGAACGAGAGACATGGTGACTGCTTTTTGTTAATCGTGTGTTGGTTTCATTTGTGCTACGATGTACGAAGACAATGACTACTATGGCTGCTACTGTTGCTGGTGCCAAAGGTTACCAATTTTGTTTGTTGAACCTAGTGCCATATTGTTACCATTGCCATTGCAAATGATATTACGCTTGCAGTACGACTACTACTAGCAAGGCGCTTGCTCTTACTCCGACTCTTGTTCTACATGTCATTTGGTACTTTATGATTGCTGCTTGTTCTCGTTGCGTCCAGCATCCTTGCCCCTCATGGATCCACGGCAGAGAAGGCGTGCAAAAGGCGTCCCGAGGAGCGAAAACTGGTGCCCCTTAGGTACTTTCGGACCTGAGGCAGGTCGTTAACTGTCGCCTCTCCAGCCTTCGGTACGAGTTTCCGTCAGATTTCAATGGATCAAGGGGTGGGGTTCAATTCGAGCTTTGAATCGTGTTGTAGGGTTTAGGATTGGCGCTCGCCTCAACTCCCCGAAACTCATACTGAGCCAGGGCTGTATGCAAAAGGGCTTTTGAACCCGTCAGAGACCCTCTACGACTCTACGCAAAGATGGTCAGTGCAGGTGGCCACGCACCTTGCCAGCCGAGCTTTGCTTCTTCTTCTGCGGCCATGTCATGTTCGTGTTACCTGTTTCTCGTTTGCTGTTTCTTGTTTCCTGTTTCCTATTGCTTGTTGCCTGTTGCCTGTTGCCTATTGCATGTTGCCCGTTGCAGTTTGCTTGTTGTTGTTGCTGTTGTTGTTTGTTGCTTGTTGCCTGTTGCTCGTTGCCTTTTTGTTGTGGCCTGGTAAATACCTGTCGCCTGTCGCCTGTCGCCTGTCGCCTGTTGCCTGGTGACTGTGGCCTATTGCCCGTTGCCGGTTGCCTGTTTGCCTGCTTGCCTGCTTGCCTGTTTTGCTTGCCTGTTGCTTTGGTTGCTTGTTGCTTGTCGCTTGTCGCTTGTCGCTTGTCGGTTTTTGTGGTGATTCTGGTGGCCTTGGTTGCCGTGGTGGCCCTGGTGGCCTGGTGGCCTGGTTGCCGTGGGTGCCCTGGTTGCCGTGGTTGCGGTGGTGGGGTTGTTGTGGTTGTTGCTGTTGTAGTCGGTGTTCAGGGGAGCCCCCTTGGGCTCTGGCAGCTGCTGTGGTTCAGCTGATCTGTACCCACGCCAGGAGCTCCTCGTCGTTGCTCGTGGTGAAGCTGTCCTTCGAGGGAGTCAGCTGACTCTAAACGTCCCTAAGCTCTTGCCTCAGTGAAGTCTCCTGGATGGCGAAAGGGATGGACACGAAGCAGAAGGCTGCACAAATTCCAAAGACGACGAAGAGACTCCACCTGAGAGAACCATCCCGAACCCACATAGACTCGGTAAGGGCCAGCACCGTGGGTACAAATGCTCGGCCGAAGGTAAGCGGGAAAGCCTCGGGTAAGCGGTGCCCAAATTTTTAGACTTGGGCCATTTGGGCCCAGTCCACTTCGTTCTTGCCAAGCCTTGGCCTTGGTTCCAACATCTTCTCGAAAGCACTGTCCTGCGTAGGACTTTCCCCAAACGAGGCATTTGTTGACTTCTTGTGTGAGTGTTCTGCTGACTTCTGCTGCACTACATGCTAGAACCTTGAAACCACGAAGCCTGTTCACAATCCTCTTAAAGACCGCAAGCCCTCAACCTTAAACCACCAAAACCACCCCAAGGTAGCTCCGATGGATGAATAAAACGAAGCTCTTGAGTCGGCGGCTTGTAGCAGGTCCCCAGTCGATGGCCTTCTGGGAGGTGGTAGGAGGCCAGGTACCTCGTGGCTTTCCCTCTTCTTTGTTTTGTGCTTCTCCCGATCGGCCCCCTCGCCCCCCCTCAGAGCGAGTTGGGTTCAGTAAGAAACAGAGGCTTCAGGCTCGACATTTACAGCTCAAACCGCCGAATTACTTTCAGACCAGCTTGGCCCACCATAAGGCGAAGATGATCGGCGGCATGAGAAGCCCATTGATGAACTGGGTCCAAACCTCGGGGGACGAAAGCCTATAATTAGCTCGAAGGCCGTCTGCAGCGTAGGTTCATCTTCTAGGTGGCTCGCTTGATTAGGAAGACATGCAGGTGTTCGGACATAAACACAGTTTAAGAACGTGTTTGTGGATTTCAGCACGGAAGACCTTGATGATGCCAGGTGCACCCTAAATCCTATACCCTAAACAACCCTAAACTGCAATACTGCTTGGGAGTGACCCAGGCCGCTCAGTGGAAGGCCTTGACGTGTCGAGAGTCAGCGCAAGTACCTCCCTCTGTTCCGGCAAACTCCCCCAAATAATTACTCTCAACCCTTAACCGAATTCGGGCCCGGCGATAAAGGCATCGAATCCAAGAACTCTCCCTGCCGGGCTATGCATGGGACTCCAGTCAGGTCCACTGCGAAGTTGGGCGTAAAGATCCTGCAGGCACGGCGTATGGGAATCCCAAGCTGCGCTTCGAATCAGCGAGGGTTGAATTGGGGACTCTTGGGTGATGTCGAGCATCATTTAGGGTGCCCAAGTCGCTATCAAGACCATGGACTGCACGTCGGCAGAATACTTCAGAGTATGAGAGAGTTTCGGCCTGGGTGACCCAACCGCCCCAAAACGACCAGGATGTCTGCAGAGCTCTGTGTTAGAATGTGCTTGCCATGCTTCTAACAAAAAGGGCCCCAAACCCTTCCTGGAATTGTAGACAATCAGCCGAACCACGTCGAAGTCAGCCCCTTTCCTTACTTTGTTATCCGCCCCTCTGCACCAACATGATCCGAGGGACGCCAGTGTCCATGCAATCATGCAGGTGGCGAAAAACCTTCACTGTGGCAGTGGCAGCTAGTTGAGAGCGGTTGCCTTCCCATCTCTTGAATCGAGTTCAACTGCGTAGCTGTCCTAGCGTCTAGGCCTTCGTGACTTCCTTAGCTAGCACTTATCCCAGTGCACCAATTTGCTGAGGGTTGAGGGATTTCGGGGTGGGCCCTTGACAAGGGACCTTGGGATAGGTATGTTATGGTATGCTGTACAAATATGTTTGTAAAAAACATGTAAAACATGATGCATCATGTAAAATTAAAGAAACGTGCATGTATGTGTATATATATATATACATATATGTGGCATGGACCTTTAGGGTCTATTTGGCACTCCCCTTTTGTTTGCTATTTAAACGGTTCAATTCGCACATACAATTTGTAGGGTTTAGGTTTAAGGCAAAATTTATGGCTTAGGGCTAGTTCGGTTCACGGCTAAGGGCTCCCATGTTTGGCATCACATCTCTTATTTTCCTAGGGCTTCGCCACCTACCATCTCATTCTAGGGTGTAAGTTTTCCATTCAACCCTCGTTTAAGGGTGTGGTGTTTGCCATAAATATACTACTTTAAAAAAATCAATAATAACATAAATAACGCTAACTACAGGAGCTGCTGGAAATGACACACCCTGAGCGCCCTCAAGTGTGTTGCTTTAAATAAGACGATAACATACTCCTTTGTGAATAAATATGATTTCCTTCTTCCCATGACCATATTGTTGTTTTAGCCGCTTTTCGCCTTTTCCTATTAGTAGTGTTTTTGTTTACCTGATATAACACGAAGGAAGGGGAAAAAGGGAAGACACCACTTCATCTCGATGTGTTTATCTCTTCTTTCCTTCCCTCTCAAGATTTTTTTTCAATCTCTCTCTCTCTCTCTCTCTTCCTCGCTCTGTCTCGCTCTCTCTCTCTCTCTCTCTCTCTCTCTCTCTCTCTCTCTCTCTCTCTCTCTCTCTCTCTCTCTCTCTCTCTCTCTCTCTCTCTCTTTGTCTGCCATCTCTTGCTCTCTCATCCCTCCCCTCCCCTCTTTCCTCCCTCCCCTTCTTTCCAAAACTTTCTGCGGACAATAAGGAATAACAGAGAACAAAAAGGAAAAGATAGGATGAAGGCAGATGGTGGGGACAGGAAGGGAGAACTCCTCTTTCGCTCGGCTCACACGTTTTCTCTTCCCTTGCCTTCATCCTCTGCTCTTCTCCTTTTTCTCTTCATAAGAAGAAAGGACAAATGAAAGGAACCGAGAGCTCAGGGAAAGCAAGACGCCCTCGCTCTCATCATCTGCCCCTTCCTTGACTGCATTTGTCTCCATCTCTCTCTCACCCTCCCTCCCTCTCTACTTCCGCAAATTCCCTTTGGCCAGGGAAAGAAAGACAGAAAGTAAGAGAGAAACACACAGAGAGAGAGAGAGAGAGAGAGAGAGAGAGAGAGAGAGAGAGAGAGAGAGAGAGAGAGAGAGAGAGAGAGAGAGAGAGAGAGAGAGAGAGAGGGAGAGAGAGAGAGAGAGAGAGAGAGAGAGAGAGAGAGAGTGGGAGAGAGACAGAGAAAGGGGGAGAGAAAGAGAGAGGGGGGATGAAAAGAAGCAGAGATGAAGAAAGCAGCAAGGCTTTGGCAGATGTCGATTTGAGCTGTGTTGCCTTCACAGCGCATGCGACCAAGATGGTGCCACCCCTTGTGTGGACGCTGCGCAAGAAGATGCACTCAACCCTAAGCTATGAACCCGAAAGACCCCAAAAGCCTAAAGCCTAAACCAGAAGCCCTAGCTTCGTTGAAGGGGCTCCTGCCAAAGCTCCAAGGATGCTGCCATCGCTTGGCGCGCCACGTCGGAGGGCTCTGGAAGCGCTACGAGCAGGGAGTGTCTGCGCAAAGGTTCAGGGTTCGGGGTTTAAGGTTCAGGGTTAGCGTATGTTAGGGTTCGTTAGGGTTGAGGCCCATGTACAAGAAGTCCTACTAGGCCCTGGGGTCTCGGATTAGAATTTAGCACAGGCAGGCTTTAGGCTAACCTGCAGCGGTTCATGTTTAGGGTTTGGGGTTTATAGGAATCCCTAAACCCGAAACCCTTAGAGATTCCCTAAACCCGAAACCCTTAGAGATTCCCTCAATGCCCCCCCCCCCCCCACAAGGCCAGTTCCTCTACAGCCTGAATCGAAACAACCCTAATGCTAAAATCCGACGACAACTAGCAAGCCTTATTCGAGCCTTTATGAGGGTGGGGGGTAGTGAGAAGCACCCCAGAATGCATTGCCAACATAGCTCCTTGCACTGCGATGCCTTTGGCCGAGGGCGTTGCCTTCTTTGCACACTCGTGTCCAAGTCACGGCCCCTTGTTGGGGCAGACCGAGATCTCGCTACCACCTGGACTTGGCCTGTGACCTACGGCAATGGTACAATGAGCTGCGCTTCATGGGCATGAGCATTTGCAGGGCTAGGCAATACAAAGGCTTTCGCAAGTGTGGGTTGGTTATTTTGGCTCAGAGCAATCAGCTCATAGGTGAAACTGGTTCATGCTATCCAGCCATTTTCGCGGATAGAGAACCTCCACTTCAAATGCTCGAAGGCCTTTAAGAGGCCGTAAAATCCTTAAAATCCTTAAAAATCCTTAAAATCCTTAAAACCCTTAAAACCCTTGAAATTTTAAATGGCCGGCCTTTTAAAATTTTAAGGATTTTAAGGATTTTAAAGATTTTAAAGAATGTGAAAAACCAATTTGAATGTTTAAAAGGCCGTAAAAACCTTAAAATCCTTAAAATCCTTAAAATCCTTAAAATTCGAAATGGCCGGCCTTTTAAAATTTTGAGGATGTTAAGGATTTTAAGGATTTTGAGGATTTTAAGGATTTTAAAGGGTTTGGACCGGCCCCGGGCCCCTCCCCAAACCATGTACATTTTTAAAATCCTTAAAATCCTTAAAATCCTTAAAATTTTAAATGGCCTGCCTTTTAAAATTTTAAGGATTTTAAGGATTTTGAAGATTTTAAGGAATTTGAAAAGCCAATTTGAATTTTTAAGAGGCCGAAAAAAAACCTTAAAATCCTTAAAATGCTTAAAAACCTTAAAATCCTTAAAATTCTAAATGGCCGGCCGTTTAAAATTTTAAAGATTTTAAGGATTTTAAAGATTTTAAAGAACTTGAAAAGCCAATTTGAAATTTTAAAAGGCCGCAATATCCTTAAAATCCTTAAAATCCTTAAAATCCTTAAAATTATAAATGGCCGGCCTTTTACAATTTTGAGGATTTTGAGGATTTTAAGGATTTTAAAGGGTTTGGACCGGCCCTCCCCAAACCATTTAAATTTTGAAAAATCCTTAAAATCCTTAAAATCCTTAAAATTTTAAATGGCCGGCCTTGTAAAATTTTATGGAAAATTTTAAAAGGCCGGCCATTTAAACATTTTAAGGATTTTAAGGATTTTAAGGATTTTAAGGATTTTAAGGATTTTAAATTTACAGGGTTCCCCTAACATCCTTAAACTCTTAAAAAAAAAACACAACCTATCTCTTAATAGCTAAGACAAGTGCCGTACCAAATAGACCCTAAAGGTCTTACATACATACATATATGTGTGTGTGTCATAGTTGTACCTAGATGTTGGAGTGGTATATATCTCAGTATTTATACATAACAGCACGCTATTGTGCACTATACATCCGACGAAGTATACCTTTGTATTCTACGTCGCACACTAAAATTCTAAAACAAACAAATGTGGGATATGAATGCATGTGTATAAAGATATATATATATATATGGGTGGGGTGTGCATGTAACTGTGTGTATGTCTTCAGTGTGTGGGGGGGGGATAAGAATGCATTATATACATGCTACCATCTATTTTCGACCACACGCAGGATGCGCATGTTTCTCGCACGCGTGCCGCTTTAAGGGCTGCACGGGGCTAGGCACTTTCCTGTGTGTCCAATGTTCCCTGGTGAAGGGCTTGGAAAGGCCCCTGATCTTTGGGCTCCGGGCGCCAGGTAGAAAACTGGCCTGCGATGGGGGTTGGGGAAGTTCAAGATGACGCACCCAAAAGTCCTAAGCCCAGACGAAACTCTGAGAGAGCATTTAACGAAGGAATGCCTGCGGATTGCAAGCTTATGGAGTGGGACCAGGACCTCTGCACACTTTTCAACTCTCTGCTAGAGGGCTACAAGTCTGAGGGCATCTTGAATGCGGGTTTGAAGGTTGGAGGTTTGAAAAGTCCCCAACAAGCCTGTTCTTCAAATTCGCTGCCACGCGCTGGAGAAATCCAGTCGTCCCTGACGTACCTCTCACAGCATGGCTCAATGTGTCTCAAAACAGCGACGCAAGGAGGTTTCAGGACGCACGTTCCAGGTCATGTACACTGCATTACACAAGTTACACTATTGATTCAGGCGCGCGGGCCAAAAAAAACAACTGCTAGAGACCGGGGGGAATGTAGGAAAGCGCGCCAGGCACGCCGAAATCGTATGTACCAACCCCAGCGGGCGCATCCAGGAAGTAACATCGGGTCACGACTTGGTGACCAGTTTCTAGGGCAGTGCGGCAGTGCCATCTGACGAGCGTGCGGCTACATGGACTTGGCCATCGTGCGGGCATGGATGCTCTGGCCATTCCCACGCACTGGCAACACGCGCAGCCTTGATTCAGCTTCTGTGTCTGGATTTGCTCAAGCTGTTGCATGTCAAGCCCTCATCATGTGCAGTGCTGCAAAACCCTCCGCCGCTCAAATAGCTTCCAAAATCCGTCGTCAACCCAAAAAACATCGGCGTTTTGGCCCACGACTGCTTTTGCCATCTACTTTACATCGACACATTGGCCCAGTAGACCCAAAATTTAAATGACCAAGCCCCCTGCTTCTCTGAGAGCCACAGACTGAGCATGCCGATCATTCGTGGTTTGGTTAGGTCCGCTTACAGCAGGGTCGCATGGCCTTCGAGGGGATCTCTGCCCATGGCCTCCTGAAGGGCAAAGATTTGATGATGTGCGCTAGGGGTTTCGGCCAGCCACGGAAAAAAAAACTCGGCTTAACTGCGCTCCTGCACTGGAGGACCATTCCACGCACTACCCACTACTGCCCTCCATTCACTCTTAGACGATCTCAAAGTGCGTCCTCCAGTGCCCAGCTGCCGCAGAGCGACACCACCTGAGACGCGCTGGGTCATCTAATAGACCCAACTGATGCTCAACTACCGCCTCGACAAATTTGGGCATTACATGCGCACCATCTCTGGGGCAGTTGGTTTTGCAAGAATCTGGAGAACTGATGTTCATGATGCGCATGTCCCGCGTTCTCAAACGTGCACAAGCACTGGGACAGTTGTTTTAGCAAGAGTCTGGAGCTTGCGGGGCCCATGCAACCGGCGGCATACCCAGCTGATGCTCATGATGCTCACCTCCCACGTCCACAAATATGTACAACACTGGGGCAGCTACTTTTGCAAGAGTCTGGGGCCATGCAACCGGCAACACACCAAGCTAATGCTCATGATGCTCACCTTCCTGTCCTCAAATGTGCACGAGTTGTCTTTTCAAGAGTCTTGAGCTTGCGGCGGGCTATGCAATAGGCAACATAGGAACAAGCGCAATTTGCTTGTTGTGCTCAAGTCCAGCTTTTTACCCTACATGATCTGTCAACTTTGGCAGCGTAGTCCCCAGTGAGCCAGCCGCTCTTAGCCAAGAAGATGCAGGCCATGTGCTGAGGTTTTACCTCTACGGGGACCGCCTAAGTGCCCCTGAGTGTTGGAATAAGTCGACAAACGCTTGGGTCGCAGCAATGGCGGCCACGATGCACGCACCGCAAATTGACAGCGTCAACGCCTGGGGACCGGCGAAAAGTGGGGGGGGGGCTTAAGGGATGCTGTATTTCGACAAATGATATCACCTATATTCATGTTTTCCAATTTCATCACCGGAATATCACAACTCGAAAGCGATGGAGAATGATTCTTTTGGGGGGAGAGGGTCTTGAGAATCCGGGATGTCTAGGCAGCGGCCACGTGTGAAAGCCTTCGGCCAATGACGTAGCGTAACGGGTAGTCAGAAGCCTCTTTACCCCTTAGCGTGGCATACAAGGACGGCGAATGCTTTCTGAAAGGATTGTGAATTGGGGATGGGCGTCGGGGATGTTGAAGCTGTTTCTTGCTTGTTCTTTATACCACGCGATGGGTCTGACCTACATGAGGGCGTGAAGCTGTACCTAAAAATGGAGGGACTCCCGAAAGCAGTTCAGCTTGGGGAACAAAGGCGAAGATGCAGCACTGTGTTAAGGCGCACCGCTACTTGTGAGGACGGCACAAACCTCACCGGGCTCCTGGTTCTGAGGGCGGCGCGGGAACAAGCCTACAGACAAAGTGCAGACACGAGAACGTGATGCTCGGGATCAGGATGGCCGGACCCTCGCAATAGGAGGCTCCCACCCAATAACCAGCGTCTCTGCATCTGGGATCCGCACCACCTTGGCCCGAAGCTCGCCTCCCAGCGTCTTGCCTCGGGCGCAAGCCGTGTGGATTTCTGGCACCTACAGGCCCTAAATCGAGGTCGGGTCTGAGAATGCACATCGCAGCCGGGAGGCTGAAGATCACGACAAGCTGGTCCACCTTTGTCAGAGTTGGGGAGGCTGAGAGCCGGGATGCAAGTAGGGTTGCAACCTGCCGGCATGTCCACTTCAGGCCAGGGAATCATCCATCTTTCAATGGAACCTCCTCAAAGCATGCCCCTCCAAAATCCCTTCCTCAGCTTGGATTAGAACAGCACGTGTCCAAACATGGGTGGTCTTGCTGATGTCCTGTCGCTCGCGATGCTTAAGGATTGGGGTTGGGGCTTGAGGAGAACCCCTTAAACTCCCCCCCCCCCGCCGTAAATTGAATGGACCCTACAACCCTGAGGCAGGCGCTGTTTCGATGTCTTCGCCTGGGCTCTGGAGAGTCTCGGGTTCTGTGTAGGGCTCAGCTCTTCTCAGGTGAAGAGCCCCTGGGACGCAAGCAAATTCTCTCCCTGGCTGCCCTTTTCGCAACCTAAAGCTATGAGAGCCGTGCTTTTTCCGTTCCAAAGCCAGTGCAGACAACCGGCAAGTGATCAAATACCTGTTCCCAAACTCATCCTCATTCCTTACAAGCCCATAGGAACCCTTCTCACCCAGTGCAGCCCTGGAGCCGACGTACATCTTCGAGGCGGCCACGGTCATCAGCATGGCAGCCATGACCCCCTGAGCCAGTCGCAGAGAGGCAGGCGGTGAGAAGTGAATGGCGGTTCTCGGTTCTGTTGTCTCTTGGTCTTGTTGTTGAGCCGTGGTTTGGAAAGAGGGCTTGCTTGCGCTATTGGCTCTCGTGATCTCTTCCACAGCACAGGAAACAGCGAATAAGTACACCTGCATGTTCAGAAGATGATGGCAGCTTCCTGACTTCTGCTGACTTTGCGTTACTGTCTAGATGGTCTTATGATGCGAGCTAAGGCGGCATAGTATCGGAGCAGCTATCCATTGAAAGCAATTAGTCCAAACGGATGAAGATGTTGTTCGTCCTTGTCGAAAGTTTTCTGCTTCCGCCTTTTTGGAGCACCCTAACCGCCTTCGGATGGCGCTGACGGACGACATACCCAAACACCAATGCCAATCTCTAGAAGAGCAAGCCTAAATGCCGTACCTGTCCGCGCGCTCGAGCGAAACTCGAAACCCCTCTTTTCGAGTCACCCAGGCGCCTGGGTCAGCACTGACCCGAAGGCTGTGTCGATCCGCTCAAGAAGGAGGTGGTCTGGGTCAGAGGCGCCTGTGGCCCACTTATGAGGGCTTTGGCTTAGCATGTAGAGTCTGCTTCAGGGGGGTTTTGAGGGGTTTGGGCTTAAGTTCGAAGGTTCGGTCGGTGATGTCGTTGGTAGGGTTGTTGGTCAGTCTGCCAGAGGCATCCCGGATTCAGGTGTTCCGGGCCTTTGAGCTAGTGTCAGACCCAGCGACCGATGCTTTACGCTTGATAGCCGCAAAACAAAACCCCAAGATATAGACAGCTTCATTCCTTCTCATCATGGCTGCCGGAGCCATCCCAAGCCACACTGGCCAACAAACCCTTGAAGACTTTGCGAATTCATCATCAGGAACCAGAGCATTCCTTCCTGCAAGGCCCTTCTCGCACAGAGCCGACTGCTGGTAGGCAAGCATCCACGGCCTCGTGTTGTTCGGAGAAGCGTTGGTGCTATTCCGCTTGGTGAGGGGTTTTGGCCCCAAAAACGCACTCCACCCAAACGACATGACCGTCACAAGCTGCGGCAGTAGCACATGATCACGGCCCCGATGTTGGCAGTGATCAGCTTGATGTAGTTGCCGTTCGTCCTTGTGTGGCTTCTTGCGGCTTCTTGCTTGCTCCCTGAAGCTATAGATATATACAGTAGCCTTCAACATGGCTCAAACAAGCTTCAACCAACTCTGTGGATTGTAAGATAGGACATTGTATAAGGTGCTTCAGCCAGAAGCAGAAGACCTCAGCGATGCGAGAGAAAGTGAGAAAATCTCTCTCCCGTCACTTGAAAAGCCGAGGCACACTGGGAAAGACCATAGGTCCGACCAGATTTCGCTGCCACTAGGGTGGTTCATGAAGATGGTTGCGAAAAAGAACCTTCGAGAGGGCGGAAAGGCCATCTCCCTTTAGCAAACCATGCAGCGTAGAACCTCTTCAAACTCTCAAGGTTCCGTGCTGACTACACTACTCATATTTAAGTATGTATACATATACATATAGATGTCCCATGTCCTCGTTTGCGGTGAAGCGGCACTTGCAGTATGCCCATGGCCAGTCCAACCTGACAGAAAGTTGAGCTTTCATCGTGCCCGGACTCCAATTACCCAGGCACGCTTCGACACCGTGTATATTATAGTGTATACTATAGTGTATAGTATAGTGTGCATTATCGTGTATACTGTCAAGATCGCCTTCTCCGCCACTGCGTAGCTGCCGCTCAGAGCGAGGAGCATCAGCGCCAGGGCAAAGAGCGTGCAGGAAATCTGCACGACGCTGGAGAAGGGGTCTGAACTACGTAGGCCGTTGCTTTCAGGGCTGCTGTAGCATGCTCAAGGAACTCTAGTCATCCCTTGTCTCTAGTCTGCGCAGTGGCGTCAATGCAGTTGCAGCCGCAGGTGCTTGCCTTCTCCAGCCACAATGCCAACTCAAGGGCCCAGTAACGAACATGCCCCAACGTGGGCTCTCGACCCATCTTCCTACTTGAACCTTGAAACCCAAAGGCCTCCTTCCACCCCAAACCCCTATGAGCCCGGCAAAAAACCGACATCTGGGCTGCCCCACCCATAGCGGAGTCCCCCAACAAGCCAGGAGTGTCTGCGCCACAACGTTCAACTCCTGGTGTGCAGGGTTTGGTGCTTTGATTTTATGAGGGTTTGGGTTTGGGGTTAGGGTTTACGCTTTAGGGGGACTTTCGGGGCAAGTTCGAAGCACATGGAGACTACTGCCCTGGAGCTTTGCAGTGGTTCTAGGCTTTACGGAGTTTAGGGCTTCTGGCTTTCGGGTCCAGGGACAGAAGGGTTTAGGGCTCCCCAACATTCAATTTACGACTCACGACTATGAGCATGTCGGTCTTGGGGCTTGCAGAGTTCTTTGTGGTTTCAAGGTTCGGGGTTTGAGAAGGCGAGGCCCCGAAGACTTTGCTGGCCAGGGCACAGATATCAGAGCGAGGACGCAGTCTATAAGAAGCCTCACATCGCAGGGATCCGAAGCTGCACTCTCAGACGCAACTCTATCCTTCCAAGCTCTTTCCGAGCCTAAACCCCTGAGCCCTCAAAAATCTTGCCGTTCCCAAAATGGGCGTCCGAGAGGCGGAATTGCTACGATCCAGGCCCATCGAGGGCCGGCCTGCTGTGGTGTAGTCTAGGGTGGCTTAGGCTTAGGCCTGAAGCCTTCACTGTTAATGCCAATGAGGGTCTCGGGAAGGGCTTGGGGAAGAGAGGTTGCTTCTTCAGGGCCTTGTTTTAAGGGTATTCGCAAAGAAATAGAACCAAACAATACCTACAGACAAGCCATTCCATACCAGGCACAATGCCGCGAACTCCGACACCCCCAAGTCCTGAAAAACATATGGGCTTTGGGATTTTGGGGTGTCCTCAACCCATACATATAGTTCGACCATTGGACATAGGCTGTTCCTGTAGTCCGGGTTCTGGGTTCGGGTTCAGGGCCTGGATGTTCCTTGAAGCGCTCCCGAATACTTTCGGGAAAGAGGAGCGGCCTACCCCCCACTCTCCCTCCCCTATCGGCCTCTTGCCGGATCAGTGCGCACATGCCCTGCCAAGGGAAGAGCATGGGAGCCAAGGTCATGCCCTCCACAATACACATCAACCTCCACTTAACCCCATTCAAACCCTACAAGCCATCATCCATTGATGAGCTGAACAGGGCTTCTCGCATTCAGCGAATACGTGATGCAATTCAAGGGCTTTGTGGGGCCTTATTTTTTTGGGTTGGCACTAGTTCATGTTGGGGGGGAGGGAGGGGGATAGTAGAAGTATCTTCTCCTGCATCCAAACCGACCACCGCACGTGGGGTTCACTTCGACAGAAGATTCCGAACCAGTGTTTGCAGTTTATGCCGGCGTTCTGGGTTTCTTGGACTTTCACAAACTTCCTCCGCGCCTTTCCGCGGACCAGCGCCAGTCGCACGGTGAGCTCCTGGGGTCAGGTGTAGGTTGGCCCATGCGATCACCACAGGTCGCAAACTCCTCACTGATGTCTTCTAAGTTGCCCCAAGGGTGATAAGTTCGGCCGCAAAGTTCCCCAAACTCTCAAGGTCGTCTACAGTATTCGCGGAAAGGCATGGGAGGCTCATGACCAAGCACTGCTGTACTGTATAGCTGATGTTCATGGTTCTTGAGTCAGAAAACTCAACTCTGAGCGGAGCATCACCTTGCCATCCTAAGCAGTATATTCATGACCCCGAGCTTCTGGGTGCTCAAGCATGGCACACCGGCGAAACCCCCCACAACTACACCCAATGCCTGCGCGCAATAGAGAATTGGGACCAGAATCACCTGGAGAAGGAGGAGCCTCGGCTTCGCTTGGAGAGGAGTCTGGGCACAGAGCGGCTCAAAAAGCGAGAGCCGTCACAGAGGCGTGCGCCACAAACCCTCGAACATACCAGGTCTCGAGGCCTTGTGCAAATCATGTTCAGGTCTAGCAAATCATGTTCAGGTCTAGGAAGGCTTTGCAATGGGAAGATCGGACAGGGCTGCCCGGGAGTTCCTGGACAAATCCACAAACAATATTACAATATTTTAATATCATATTGCAATAGTACATTAACATATGAATATCTTGATGCAACAATATAATGATATATCAGTATCCTGATGTAGTAATGAAATTTTATCTCGCAATAATAATATAACAAAAAAGGAGATATAACAATGTAACAAATCTACCAAGATAATAATATACTAATACGAATCCAACAATATAAGCACATGCTAATACAACAATAGAATAACATGATGATCTTATCATTTAATACTATCATAGTCTAACTAATTAAAACAAAGACAAATTTTATCAGAGTAGATATATATATACATATATGCTACTGTACTAGTATTTAATACAATGACATAAGAATATGTAAACATACAAAACCTGCTAATATAGTAGCAGAATGATATGACCATCATGTATCAATATGCTATTTATAGTTATATATACATATATATATATATATATATACATATGCTTATTTTATATATGTGCATTAATTCACTCCTCGTTCCCATGTCCAGACTCGAGCAGCGCTTGCGCTTTGATCCGAGTCACTTGTATCGCCACTCTGAGCCCGAATCTGCAGCAGTGATCAGGCAGGAGCCATCCGTATCTGCGAAGCAGACCTTGCCCGAAACGCGTTGCAGGAGATGGAAAAGACCAGAGGCCAATCTTAGCCCCAAGACAGAAATACTGGAGAAGAAGGCTGGACACCCCGAGCTCAGAGCCCAAGCGGCCCCTGAAGCCCCCAAGATCTCTGAACCTCAAAGCCTCTGAGTGCCTCAAGGGACCATAAGGCCTGGCCCCATGGTCATCAGCAACCGCAGGTAGAATGGTTTCTTGGATGACCTGACCCATTGCGAAGCCGGGTTTGAAAGGGCCAAAGGGTTTCAAGAGGTTTGGACAGGCTTCCGGAGTTTTCAAGGCTTGGGATTAGGGAGGCCGCAGTAGGCTTGACGAGGCTCTTGGTAGCTCTCCACCGCCTGAGAATGGCCAGTGAGCCATGGGCGCCCATCACAGGAAGCGTGGAGACTTTGGCTCTCCCCTACTTTCAGGCTCGCCGGACACCTCCGAATATTTCGAAAAGACCCCCTTTCCCCCCCCCCCCCCCCGCCCCACCCCCTCAAACCGCAAGGCCCCTCAAACCCTCTTGAATCCCAGCGGCTTGAAAAGCCCAAAGCTCCAATATCCCAAAGTCATTCCCCCCTAAAAAAAAACCTAAACCCAAACCCTCAACCCTAAACCATAAGAACAATGACCAGAGAAAATTAGGGCAAGGCTTTGGCTGGGAGACTTCGGGGCTTGCCTCGAATGGAAGGAATCCTCGGCCTCGCAGATGAGATATCATAGATCATACATCATACATGATATATCATATATCATATAGCATCTCATATTATATATATATATATATCATATATATATATGCTCACCCCCCCCCAATGGACCCACCGCGGATGGCAGCCGAGTCCTAGCCAGATCAGGGCAAAAAACAACAAAACAAGAAACTAACAAAAACCAACAAACCAAAAAAATCCAAAAAACCAAAAAAACCAAAAAAACCATCTTTTCCAAAACTATGGGGCTGGGGCCTCCAAAAGATGGTTTTTTTGGTTTTCTCGAGAAAAAGATGGTTTTTTTGGTTCGAAACCATCTTTTTCTCGAGAAAAAGATGGTTTTTGAGCAGCCGCTCTTCTAAAAACCATCTTTTTCTCGAGAAAAAGATGGTTTTACCAGGACAAGACCTCCAAAAACCATCTTTTTCTCGAGAAAAAGATGGTTTTACCAGGACAAGACCTCCAAAAACCATCTTTTTCTCGAGAAAAAGATGGTTTTTCCAGGACAAGATCTCCAAAAACCATCTTTTTCTCGAGAAAAAGATGGTTTTTCGAAGAGCGGCTGCTCAAAAACCATCTTTTTCTCGAGAAAAAGATGGTTTCGAACCAAAAAAACCATCTTTTTCTCGAGAAAACCAAAAAAACCATCTTTTGGAGGCCCCAGCCCCATAGTTTTGGAAAAGATGGTTTTTTTGGTTTTTTTGGTTTTTTTGGTTTTCTCGAGAAAAAGATGGTTTTTTGGTTCGAAACCATCTTTTTCTCGAGAAAAAGATTGTTTTGAGCAACCATCCTTCGAAAAAACCATCTTTTTCTCGAGAAAAAGATGGTTTTACCAGGAGAAGACCTCCAAAAACCATCTTTTTCTCGAGAAAAAGATGGTTTTACCAGGACAAGACCTCCGGAAACCATCTTTTTCTCGAGAAAAAGATGGTTTTTCCAGGGTAAGATCTCTAAAAACCATCTTTTTCTCGAGAAAAAGATTGTTTTTCGAAGAGCGGCTGCTCAAAAACCATCTTTTTCTCGAGAAAAAGATGGTTTCGAACCAAAAAAACCATCTTTTTCTCGAGAAAACCAAAAAAACCATCTTTTGGAGGCCCCAGCCCCATAGTTTTGGAAAAGATGGTTTTTTTGGTTTTTTTGGTTTTTTTGGTTTTCTCGAGAAAAAGATGGTTAAGTTTTAGGGGTTTAAGCCTCATGCACTACAGGGTTATAAGGTTCTAATCCTATAGGTATTGCCTTAACCTTTAACCCTAAACCTTTAACTTTAAACCCTGCAGGGTTAACCCCGTGAGAAATTTAGAGATAGACCCCGAAAAGACCCTAAACCTTCTTACAGGGTGTCATGGTTTAAAAACCGATAGGACATGTATACCTTCAGCGCCTGTAGGGTTCAAGCCTTTGAACGTGCTAGACCCCTATAGGGTGCTAAGGTTCTGACCCTAGAGGGTTTAGGATTAAGGCTTAAATGCCCTCTAGGTTTAAATGCCTAAGTCTTAAACCCCAAACCTTTAAACCTTCATCTTATGGGGTTTGAAGGTCAAGGGTTTAGGCTTGATTGCCGAGGGCTTTAGGGTCCTGACCCTAGAGGGTTTAGGGTTAAGGAATAGATGCGTAAACCTTAAACCCTTAAGGTTTAAACTCTATGGGCTTAGGGGGCTTAGGTTTTTTTAAACCCTAAGCCTTTAAACCTTCACACTACAGAGTTTAGAGGTGTTAAGGGTGACAAATTGATTACATACTTAGCTTTAAATGCCTGAATCTTAAACCCCAAACCTTTAAACCTTAACCCTATAGGGTTTAAAGGTTAAGGGCTTAGTGTTAATCGCTGTCTTAGGTTTAAATGTCTGAATCTTAAACCCTAAAACTTTAAACCTTCACCCTATAGGGTTTAAAGGTTAAGGGTTTAGGTTGAATCGTCAGCTTGGATTTAAATGTCTAAGTAAAGAATCCTAAACCTTTAAATCTCATCCCTATGGGGTTTAAGGTTAAGGGTTCAATATGAACTGCCGGCATAGGTCTAAATACCTAAACCTTAAACTTAAACCCTAAACCTTTAAATATCTTAACCCTATAGGGTTTAAAGGTTAGAGGCTTAGCGTAAATTGCCGGAATAGGTTTAAATGCCTAAATCTTAAGCCCGAAACCTTTAAACCTTAGCCCAACAGGGTTTAAAGGTTAAGGGTTTAAAATTAGTTGCAGGCTTAATTAGGTTTACATTCCTACATCTTATATCCTAAACCTTTAAAAATCTTAACCCTATAGGGTTTAAAGGTTAAGGGCTTGGCTGCAGGTTTAAATGGCTAAATATTAAACCCTAAGCCTCTAAACTTTAACCCTACAGGGTTTAAAGGTTAAGGGTTTAAAATTAGTTGCAGGCTTAGGTTTAAATGCCTACATCTTAAACCCTAAACCTGTAAAAATCTCAACCCGATAGAATTTAAAGGTTAAGGGCTTAGCTTTAATTACCGGCATAGGTTCAAATGCCTAAATCTTAAACCCTTAACCTTTAAACCTTAACCCTACAGGGTTTAAAGGTTAAGGTTTTTTTTTGCAGGCTTAGGTTTAAATGCCTAGATCTTAAATTATAAACAAAAGCCAACAGAAAGAAAAACCCTCCGTGCGTGTGTGAGAGGGTGAATTAAGGAATACAGTCAAAAATCCGGTCACCGGAAAATCACCAGACAGCATAGGTTTTATCGGTATTTGCGGTACTTTTGCAAAGATCAAGGCCCGCGGTGGGTCCATTGGGGGGGGGTGACCATATATATATATATACATATACATACACACACATACATATATATATATACACACATACATTGTTATTATTATTATCATCATTCTTGTCATTTTTGTTGTTATTCTGATTTTTAGTTATATAATACTATATTCTATGATAGTATATTATATGATGCTATGTTATTTTATATTCTAGTATGTTATATTATATTATATTGTATTATATTGCAAACATTTCGCTTGCCTTACCCTTTCCCACCTCTACAATATGATGGATACACATATTATATATATATATATTGGATAATGAATAATTGATATTATAGAATTATATATGTATAATTGTTTAGGATTCTAGGTTGGTAGGTTTCGGTCGAGTTGCTTTGGGGCTAATCTTCCGGGGTTGCTGATTCATCGGTTCTGGGGTTCGAGTGCGGAAGTGGGATGCTCCGAAGCTTCTTCGGATGAAGAACAGTCCCTGGAATGTGGGCCCCCTGTGACGGCACTGAGTCCTAAGATTGCTTGTAGCTTATGGGAACTTCTCAACCGCTGTGAAGCCCTCAACTTTGTTTTGCACTCTTAAGGCAGCAAGTGCTTTATAGATACTTAAAACTTGAAGTCCCACACCGCAAGGCCACTAGTCCCCCGGTAAACCCGATACAGACTAAGACTATGAACCTTATCAAGGCCCTGACCCCTATCAAGGCCTTGAACCCAAACCGAAAATCGAACAAAAATTTAGCTTAGGCACCTCGCCCGGGGATGTCATAAGAGATTGAGACCGGCTGCCCACCTCCTTAGGATGTAGGCTTCAAGGAGTTATAGGGTCTTGCGGTAGGCGTGAAGGGTTGAATTCGGGTTTCTTTGCTTCTGACCGTATGTTCTCATCTCCACCCAGAACCCTACAAAGCATCCGCGCGCACCTCAGCCTACAGCTTCGTGACACCAACCCTTGTGGGGGGGATAAAGTATATGCATGTGCAAGGCAGGGCTTGATTAGATTAGGTTCAGGGTCCTCTTTGGGGGGGTTGGAGTTCCGAGAAGGCAGCGGGCTTGATGGGGCTTTGGAACAGGGTTCAGGACAAGGATTCTGCTTGGTAAGTCAGTCGGCGAGGCCTTTGTGGGCTTTCGACCAGGAAAGCGGGCTGAGGTCGGGTGGCTTCAGTAGTGCGGCTTTCGGCTTTCGGGGTTGAGGATGGCTTCTAGGCAACATAGCACCTAAGCCCAGCGACTATGAGTTCGGAGGATCGATGGTCCGCCATGGTGGACCTTCCGTGTCGCGAAAAGGGCACAAAATCAAACGCCAGCAAAGCGACGCAGTGAGCCCCTCCGTGGCCTTCTGAATAATTACAGGACTCTGTTGCCAACTCTGCCCCCATGACTTGCTTTGAGTGAGATCTTGCTTTATGGAGGCTGTCACAAGTCCGCATCCTACACGCACCCTTGCTAAAGCTCTGCATTAGCCGTACTTGAGCACATCTGTTCCCTTTCCCCGGCCCCTCTCCCTCGTGCCTCTGGGATGGCGCACGCAGCTCCATAGCACTAAAAACAAAAAGCCACGCTGTCGAGAGCCAGAAAATGGTACAATTGTCGCGCACCAAAACACTCGTCTGACAAGGTCCAGCTTGGACCTTTCACCGGGGGGGCGGGTCCTAAATCAGGATCCCTAAACCCTAAACCCCAAAAACCCTAAACCCAAAAACCCTTCTACAAGACATGCTAGCACAAAGGCTCCCGGACTCCAGATGCAGCGACACTAACTCAGAACACCTCCTCACTTGCAACCCAAAGGGTGTCCCATTTGAAGCCCTAATCCTTGATTCATCCTTCACTTAGCTGCTCCTGGCAGTCTTTGTCAACACTCTACAAGTCATGCTCAGAAAGCTCTGCTGTGATGTCTGAGACGGTCCAGCTTAGTCCTCAGAGGCGCCTCCATCACAGGCCGTGAGCCGGAGCCCAGCTCGCTGCTCAACTTCTTGGCTGCGGCCTGGGAGGGGGATCTGGGACTCTGGGAATTTGTCGTGTGCACCGCCGTTCCCCAATCCAACAAGCAAGCCAAGTGCTGGGACCATACAGGCCCCCAGAATGAAACCCTCAAGAGGTTCTAACACCGAAGCACCCTTGCGCCTGCGTGAAACCTGCAGCCCTTGAAAACACCCTTGAAACACAAGCCATTTAGGTCCCGAAATCCTGAGCCCCTTAGACCCCAAACCCCTTGTACCCGACAAAACCTTGAAAAATACCCGACCATCCAAACCAACCCAGCAAAGCTCCAGATACCGAAACCATCAAACCCCCAACGCTCGAAAGACCGCAAACCCTAACCCTTGAAACGCCTCGAAACCCGAACACCCAACCAGCCAAAAGCTCACTCCCAAGATAAACCCCCTCAAAACCCCAACGCCCGAAGCCGGCCGCCTGGATCACCTCCCTGTGGGCATAAGTGACGGGTCGGAAGCGCGACCTGCCAGCCCCCGAATCCCGGCTTGGGGGGGTTGGATCAAAGCGCTTTCTGTACCTGGCCTAAGCCTAACTGCGACCCCCAGCCTTTGGACCACAATCGGGCGCTTGTAGAAGGCGTTGTTAGGCACGGCCTGGTAGTACCTTCAGATGTTTAGTCTATAGAGAGGAACTGCAACGTCTGGCACGTGTACTGCTATCACACACACACACACACAAAGATGCTGAGTGATAGTGAGCGCCGCGCGGTGTGAGACCGGCGATGGGTGATGAGTTATGAGCATGATGAGCATGATGAGGAGGAGGAGGATCATGACCATGACGATGACGACGATGATGACGATGACGACATGTGATGACGATGATGAGGATGACGATAGGCAAGCAGGATGAGAATGATGCCGATGCCGAGTGACTACAAAGCTGTCATTCAGCATGGATCTGTCAAACTGAGGAACAAGGCCATGAACCATTGATCGCGGCGCTGGTGTGACGTGAAGCATCCTCAAGGCTGACGTCGAGGCCTCTGCGTCGACTCGTCGAAAAGGAGAAGCACGGATGCTGCCACCTTGAACTCCACCTGCAAAGTCAGACTCTTATCAGCCTTAGTCATGACAAGTTGGATACGATCTTAAGCCAACAACGGCAACCCTCAGCGCGCGCCATCTTCATGGCCAGCAGGCGGTAATCCACCGTCTCCTGCGCTGTGCCCATAGGCTCTATCCCAACAAAAACAACATGTTTCCCCAAGCCGAAACCTAGTGCGTTCCGAAAGCTTTCAAGGTGCGCTGTACGGTGCTGCATAGCGGTCAAGCCAAGGTGTTGTGCCAATTTCCAGCTGCAGGTGCTGAACTTACGTCGGGCCCAGGCAATCCTCTTTCAATGAAGCTAACCGGATTCGGGCTTCCGGGTGCAGGCCAACCCCTCGAAAGCATCCCCAAACCCAACCCAACCCAACCCCTAGTCCCGCTCCCCCCCACCCCCCTCGCATCCCCCGAAGAATAAAGAAGACCTGTCCTTGGGAAAGGCTGGGCCAGTGAACTCAACGAAGTCCACCTCCAATCGCCCTTCCTGCCCATCGAGGCTTTGCGTGCTGAGCTCGGCTTTTGGGGGTTTAGGGCCAGTTTAGGGTTCAGGGGTTCAGGGTTTCCGGGTCTGGGACTCAACAATGCTGAAGGGCAGGAGCTGTTCGGAGCTGGAAACAAGATCTTCGCTCACCACTAGCGAGGAGAGCCATGACCGAGGACAGGCAAAAGACGCAACGCGGCTTAGGATTTGCGATGTGGTTTCGGGTCCGGGGTCCAGGGGGCTAGTGGCTGTCGTCCTGGGACACAAGCTCGAGATGCAACTGAGATGCAACTGACCAAGTGGGGATGAGCTGTCCCAGCCGCACATCCGACGGACACGAAACAACCTAAATCACCCTACGGACCCTCGTGCAAACCCTCATGAGAACCCTTGATGACAAACCAAAATAGCCCTCGTTCACGCTCAGTTGCTATTGGGGGTCCTGGGGGTCGGGCAAGGCCCAGAGTGGCTTCTGACCACATGACGCTACGCTGTACAGTTTGCATATCTCAGCACACATTCGGAGAACCCAAGAACCCTACAGGCACAGAGCTCGGCATGACCTCGATGGCATCGAGCAGGAAGGATGTGATAACCACGGGGTCCTCCGAGGGTCAAAAGCCCTCATGAGCCCTGCCGTTCAAAACCCTTGAAGCCAAACTTCAACCCAAACGTAACCTCCCAACGATGGCCGTAGAGACCCTGACCGAAGATCACCAAAACTATCCTGAGCAAGGTGCCTGGAGTTGAACTCGAGCTGCCTTCCAAAAAAGCCTGCAAAAGCCTGCAATTAATGAACTTCCCAAGGCTCACAACATGGCCCGAGGCTCCCGAGCGAAGTTGCAAAGGTAGACCAGGTTTGTTCCTTGCCAGGGTCTTTTGCTGAGACAGATTGGCAATGGGTTCCGGGTTTGGAGAGGGGGAATGGGAGCAGGGGGTTAGGCCGTCCTCCATAGGATGGACGAGTGTAATGATCCAGTGTGGATTGCAACTGGTCGTTACAAACACGAACACGAAGTACGCAACTCCCCAAGGTCAAAACCCTGCAAGGCCCTGGCCTAGCTTGCCGATGGCTTCGCCCTGAGCCTTCGCCGTGTCGTCACACATCCGGACATGCAGCTGGACCTTCCGAAATCGAAGGGGTAAGGCGGGTAAGGGAAGAGCACCCGCAGTGACACGTGGCTCTTCGAGACTCTCAGTGACTACTGTACCAATGGAGTACTTTGGGACTTTGCGAGTCTCCCTCAAACAGCCTAGCCCTAAGCCTCGATAGAGCCCTAAAGTCCTCCTCGGAGGCTGCTTCTTCTTCCGTTATAAAGCTTTCACCAATTCTAGGTCCTAGACAGACAAAAAACAGAGGCCCCCCTTCCCGAGGGCCGATCGCTGAGCGCTGTGCGGTGCTGGGCTTCTCGCCTGCCTGGAGCTGAAGAAGGCTCAGGGGTGCTTCTGTTGTAGACAAGTTAGCTTCTTAAGGAGCTTCGCCAGAGAAGGTCTATAGGAAACCTGTGATGGATAAACCCCGCGTCACAAACTAGACGACCGTGCCCCCCCCCCCCCCCGGCAGCGTATCAAACAGCAAAGGTCCATCAGGAGCAGTGTCATCATGATCACCATGATCACCGTCGTAGTCGTAAACACCATGATCATTATCACCTTTAGCCTCATTCTCATCGCCGTCGATAATTCATCATCGTCGTTGTCGTCGTCAAAGGAATGTGCATATATGCATGTGTACAAAGGATCCAGGAACGACGACTAAGTTATTGTCAGGATAGCGACAGCGAGCCTCGCGATCCATGTGACTGTTGACGCTTCTGACATGCGACGAAGATTCGGAGTTTGAACGCGACATAGCGCTGTGTCGCAGGCAAACAACTCCAGGAAGGCAATCACAGGCCGAGCGTTATCAATCAAACCTCCAAGATGCTCGGAAGCCTAAAGCCACAAGGCATTCATTTCATTCTAATCCTCTAATCCTTTCAAGGTTGAGGAGGAGATGGCAGTGCCTTGTGTTGGAAGGTCATGCCGACCCATCCTTCGCACTCGCGGTCTGACATGTACGCCTGCGGGCAGGGAAACTCTCTCAGGGCTCACTGGGCTGCCAAAGGAAAAAGTTCTGCATCAATGATGGCGGGGTGTGAAAGCAGAGGACTGACTGCTGCGCAATGCAGAGAGCGTCAGGGCTCGGCGACAATGATCCTGATGGTGAGGATTCTGCTGATGATGGTGGACCGTCTATTGGGAGAATGATGTTGTTGGCAACATCTTGTAAGAGATGTGAAATGCACTACGACAACCTGATGAGCACGATTAGGATAAGTCTGATGAAGAGGCGACGACGATGATGATGTGTGAGTAAGAACCCTACGCAACAAATATGAGAACTTTCACTGTGCATGCTAGCCAGCTCCCCTTTTTGGTGTGACATCCAAGAATTTTACACGTTTGAACTCGAGATTTGGGAATCGAGTTGCTAGCATTTATTTAGACCATTCAGATCATCTTGAGAAATCTAGAAGGCTGATTGCTCCAGACCCTTTTTTCCGGCTCAACTTGAGCCGGTTGAAGTTGGGATGATTCGACATTAAAATTGTGCATAAACGCGTGTCGCGATGCTGCCATCCTCTTTGTGAGTGGCAAATGAAAACCGAACACGGCTACTGTGTCTTCTGCCCGCCATCTGCCGGTGTCCCTTCGGGATCAGCTTCACGGCCGTCAGCTGAGGCTGGAGGCGGCCCCGCGACAACGCCCTCCACGGTCTGGTCCTCCTGTTGTGCCCGAACACCTTGGTCACCTTGGGTGATCTGACCGTCCCCTTGCAAATGCGTTTCGACAGTCGCCTCCTCTTCGGGCTGTTGTTGGAAGGGCGCAGTCACCGCAACATAGTGCATCACTGGCATCATCGGCAGCGCCACCGCTGGCACGAGGACAAAGGCTGCTTGCTGGAGTTGTTGCGCTAGCCGCTGCAAGAAGCTGCTGAGGGCTTGACGCACCCAAGCCTCTAAATCTGCCTGCGTGCACTGGTCAGGAGGCCCGTGCCAGTTTTTGCAGTTGTTGTTTGAACAGGCCCCTCGCAAGTGCGTTTCCTGCGAGCGCCCAGCACGGAGGAAGTGCAAGCATACGCTTTTCAGCTCGAAGAAGACATCGCATTGGACCCCATGCTGCTGGCACGTATACGACTGTTTGTGGATGCGCCTCCTTAGTAACAGCGGGCTCTTGCCAACTCTCCGAGCAGCAGGAAAAGACTCCAACATAGTTTTTTACACAGCTGCTTCAAACAATCAAAAAGCCTTGTGCTATATGACGATGCAAGATTCTCTCGAGCCCACTGTTCCCGACGAGCTTGCTCTTCTGACGGAGGTGGAGAGTCTAAAGGAGCGACCCGAGGCACCCCTTCCCGACCATTCTGGAAGCCCATTCTGACTCTGACATCCGGTGGCAACTGCCATGGTTGCTGAATGCACCAGAAAAGAGGGTAGGGGCCGGAGACCCCAGACATTCCAACACCGCCCGGGATGTTGTTCATCTGTCCGCCAGAGCAGGCAGCTGAGCTGCACGACTGCTGCCACATGCTCGCTGACGGAGATGTGTTGCGGGAGCTTCTGCCCATCTGTGGCCTACCAGACTGGGCAGGCCGGCCAGAGCGGGCAGCTGAGCTGCCGAATGGATGATTGGATGAAGTTGCCTCCGTCTCACGACCCCAAGGCGACGGTGATCGCAACAGTGTTCCCGACAGTGTTCCCGGCGGTGTTCGCGACGATGCTCGTCCCCGTCCAGGCACATGAGCTGGCCCACCTGTCCCCCCTGCGGAGCCGGCAGATGTGCGACCAGTGCCGCCAGGGCTGCAGGCACATGGATCGTTGGACGATGTTGCCGAGGAATCGTGGTCAGGATCACAGGTCTGGGTCGACGACGATCCAGATGGAGATCGAGATTCTTGGTGATCGTCGGCTTCATCCCCCGAACGGTTATGATCCTTCTCAGGGGGATGTGCCAAGCAGAGTGCAGAGCCGAGGAGCAGCCAGAGGCGCCAAACAGGCGACATGAGTCGCAAGTTGTCGCACAATGACGAGCACGAAGCACTATAAACCAAAGGCTGCAGAGTCACATCAACCATGATAGGTTGAAACATCGCATGTTCACGCGCATGTAAAAAGCACTGTCAGTCTCAAAGCACGTTGGTTCCCAAAGAATGCATGAGCCATTAAGTCTGCATTGATGGAACCATTAAACTCCTGTAAGCAAGAGCAGGCAACCACTTTCACTTGCATCGTGTTCTTGGCTTCAAATTCCAGATCAGACAACCCTTAGTCGTTTTCCCTCGTGCTTCATCTGCCTTCTTCTCGATTGATAGAGCAAATTCATTCTTCGTCGAACGCGAATAAGTGAGAGTCTGCTGGAAACGACCGGTAAAACCAACATGTTCCAATGTTTGTGGGTGCCAATGTCCAATCTGCTCCAATCGCTTTTTGCAAGATGTGTGACTTGCAGGGCCTATGTGGGGACAAAATGAAAGCCAGGGGACATGGAAACGGGAAAAAGATAGGTTTCGAAAAGGCATCGTTACTGAGTCACAGTGTCCTTTGAATACGTTCGCAGAAACTGCAAGACTTGAAGCACGAAGATCGTCTTCGACCTGCACAGATCAAGAACCCGTGAAGGCCCCGAAACAGCACCTCACAACACCAACCCAACGCACCTTCGCCGCCAGCGTGGTCGCCACAGCAAAGAAGCGAGTACCCGGACCCCTCTCCTTGGAGATGTCAGGGGCGCAGGATCTGCAGACCTTCGGTGCTCCTAAGGCGCTAGTCCACGCGCTTCTTGCGGCCGAGCTTCGTCCCGGATGCTGGCCTGGCCGTTTGTCGGGACTTCACTTGACCCGAGCACACCACTCTGGCTTTGGGGTTCAGGGTATTGGTCGGTGCAGAGTGTGAAAGACACCAGCATTACAGGGATGATACATCAAAGTTGTTGAATTGCAGTTCCGGGTGCTGTTCAGTTCAGTTCTACAGAGCAAGAAGGGCAATCAGGCTACAAGCATGACATTCTAATTCCCAAGGCCCCATTGCAAGCACTCGCAGATCGCGGTGGGCAGAAAGCTTCGCAATTCCATGTGTCAGAGTGCTGTAGATACAGGGAACCCACTTACACTTCCACTCTCAGCCCCTAACCCCGAGTCTTGACTTAATGTTGCACTCGCTTCCCAACAAATTTGGGCCCTCTACAAACGCATGACGCGGCGACGCCCCCAAACAAATTGCAGGGGGGCGGGGAGGGAGGGGGAACCGCCCTCAAGGCCTTAGGACCGTAAGGCCTGAAGCTTTCCAGCCTTTAAGATTCCTGGAGCCCAAGGCCCTCAGGGCCTCAAGCCTTACTGCGTAAGCCCTTCATCCTAAACACAAACCCTCAAAAAAAAAAAACATCCGGAAAAAACTGTGTATTATAGAGGGTGACGCAACAAATTTATTAAAATGTGTCGGGCTGGCCCGTGGACTACCTATCACAACATTTGTTTGGGGCCTCGTTTCATAATGAAATTCCCATAAGGCTTTTCATGGAACTGGCTGGCTCTTTAAGATTCCTGGCGCCAAAGGCCCTCAAGGCCTCAAGCCTTACTGTGCAAGCTCTTGACCCGAAACACAAACCCTGAAAAAAAAAAAAAAAACAACCATCCGAAAAAAAAACTTGTGATAATAACGGGTACGAGTACCTCCAACAAACTCGGTTCGCAGAACAAATTTTGGAAACTTGTGATTATAGAGGATGCAACATTAAAACCCATGCAGAATGATAGCCTCCAGCGTGTCGTACTCCGTCCGGAGCATCTGCCCTAGTCGCTCCTGAAACGGATGGCGGTCAGAAGTGTTCAGAATTGCTAAGGGCTTAAGCGCTTCGGTTTCGAGTTTTTATGAAGGCCCCTGTTTGGATGAACCCTTGCAAAGTCTGATTATTCAGATTCATGACCATGCAAAGCGCTGCTAAACCCGAAGCCATGAACTCCCCACCCACCCCCCCCCCCCACCCGCCACCCCCACCCACCCCCCCCACCCATCCCCCCGCCAAAATTCAGGAACGACCTAAGAGACCTAAATGAAATCCTAGACACCCTACAGCCCTACGGCCTTCGTCACGTAGCGGGAGGCTTTGCCATACGTCACGTCGGAGATCCTGTGGGGGATGCGAATGCCACAAAAAACTAGCGCGGACTTCAAGTCTTAGAAGCGTAAACCGCCCTTCATGCCCTGCAGCCCTCAACCCACATGACCCTAAACGGTGGAAGGGGGAGGGCAGGCTCTGGGGCCAAGCTGAGTTGGCTCCGTTGGGGGCTTGACGGAGCCAAATGCTGCTTTACCCACCCTCTTGAAGTGTTCCAAAAGTCCATTTCCCACCTGCACGGTCTAGCACGTGAACGTGAGGTGCAAGTTGGCTGTCTGTGTCGGCTACCAGGCTCAACGCTGCGACATGGTTCGCTTGACCTCGCCCCCTACTACCCCCAGGACCCCCCGACACACCCTAAGACCCCCCCAAACACCCCCGAGCCCCACCCTGGAGTCCCTAGACATGCCAGCGAGGGGCTGCATGTCATACGCGGACAGCGACCGGGCGACCTTGCGTCTTCAACTTTCAAGAGGAGAAGCGCCTCTACGGCTTTGGGCCTGGGTTTCAGGGTTTAGGAGCTTTGGGGTGTGAGGGTTTTGTAGGGCCTTATGGGTTCGGAAAGCCCTAAACCTCAAACCCTGGAAGCCCCCAGGCCTAAAAGCTAGGGTTGGTTGAATTCTTTGTGTTTGAAACTTTGGGAGTTCGGATTCATGTGCCAAAAGTCGACACAGCTCCCAGAGCCGCACTCCCAAGACCAGGAAGCAGTTTCTTCAGGCAACGGATCACAACTGATTGGCTTCATGGCTTAAGGCTTACAATTTAGCTTTTTGGGGTTTTGAAGGTGATTTGGGGGTTTAGGGGGTTCTCGCGAGGTGCGGAGGCTCCGTTCTTGGCATGTCCGAGGGCATTGCCTGCTGAGCGGAGCAGTTCCCGATCATTTGAGAGAAGCTTCAATTCAAGAAGGGGTCCCTATGGTCCCTGCATGCCATGCCCTTGGTTTCGGGTACATTTTGATGGGGCCCCACATTGTTGATAGCTTCCCAGTCCCAAATCTACACAAAGTGCAGGATCGCTTCATCACTGGCTTCATCAAGCAATGTCTGACACTGATCCGCTCGACAAGGTTTGCCTGGAGATGGCAAAGCACTTCTCCTTGAGAGCTGTGTTGTTCCTCTTGCACTAATGTTGTGTTTTACTGCTCTCGGTATTGTTTTACTTCTTAGATGGCTGGACAATTCTAGAGAACCCTACGCAAATATCAGATTGGCTTTCCATATCAGATTCCTGGCGCAGCGTGTCGAACCCCTAGCCCTGCTTGTCAGGCTCATAATCAAGTTCTCTTCTTGTGGTACATTGCACCAGGATTCCAACCCCTGTAAAACCCAAACAGCCTAAAGCCTTAACCGAGAACGCACCGTAAGATCGAAAGCCTAAACCCCAAACTGAACAAAAGTTTAACCCCAAACTCTACAACCGTGAAGCCTGATCTAACTCGACCCCCCTAAACCCTACCCCCTAAACCCTTGGAACCCTGAAACCACAAGCCATGATGCTCCCACACCCCCCAAGTGCCCGACAGTTCCCGCGGCCGCCCCGGCCGTGAGGAACGTGCGCGAGACCTCCAAGGGGCGTTTTGGGCGTTGGGGATTTTCGGGTTTGGAGTTTTGGAGATTTCTTTGAGCTTGGGCTGAGGACTCCGAGTCTCCGAGTAGAAGGTGCGGACTTGTTGTGGGTGGCTGGGGGTTGGCCCGGGATTCGTGATCGGCTCTTTGTTTTGGGGGGTTCAAGGCTCTGCTTTTGGTGCAAGGCCAGGCAAGCTCATGGTGTGGGCCTCACGCTTCCGAGAGGGTAAGATGCGGTGCAAGTGCTGTCCACTTGCACTGCAAGAAACGCCACAAGGGGTCGAGAATTCGGGGTTGCCTCGGGGCGAAACCCACAGCTCGCCTCCTGTCCCGCACCGATCTCCGCGAAGCTGCCGTAAATGCTACTGTCGAGGTTCACTTGCAAGGCCTGTGTGGCAGGAGTTTGAACCGAAACTCCGTCTTCTGTCTGTTTCAGAGATGACAGCCATAAAGTGCTGTTCATCAGAAGCCAGGAGTCTTGAATAGTAGGCCCGGCTTAGGCTTAGGGCAAGGGTTGGGGGTCGATTAAGTTGGACAGCTTCACTTGGCAAACGCTTCGCCTTGTCAAATGAGCTGGAGCCCAGGTCCTGTGGCAGAGCATGGCGTCTGCGGTAAACTGGCGGGCACAACATGAAGCAGTGTCGGTGAGCGCCAAAACAGTCGAATCACGCCCAAGGTTGCCAAGAGAGCTGATGGCACAGCAAGAGAACCGACAGGTGAAGCTTTCAATTTCGCGCTTGAAGAGGTTGCAGCATTGTGGCAAAGTAGCCTAGAGTAGGGCACGTAATACGTTCCCAGCTTCTGGGAACCCTGCTTAAGGCAAGACGCACTTCTCTGGCAGGGCTCGCAGAACCGTTTGGCGTTTGGACCCCTCTAACAGTGCTGGGAGGGGGCGTTAAGGGCGTCGGGGCTCAAGCCGCTTTCGGCGCGGAGGCGTGTTAACATTACAGGGAGACGGGGGGACCCTGCCAACATGGGGGGCGGGGGGGGGGGAAAGGAGTCGTCATGCGTTGGTCTGAAAAGCAACCCGAACCCGAACCCGAGATCAGACATCCCGATCTATGTGGCACGCGTCCTTGAGGAGTAGCAACTCCTTCCAGGTCGTCGAAGGCTTTCCGGCCCCTTTCCCCGAAGACTGCCAGGGGGCAAGTGAGGCAGCACAGTGAGTTGCTGAAAAATCTGTGGTTCCAGTCCGTCTGCCGTTTGCCGTTTGCGAAGCGCACATGATAGTAGTATGGCCTGTACTGCACAGGGTCCGCCTCAACAACTGGTAAAACCAACGGCCCTTTGCTAGCCGCGGTTATTTGCCAGGACATTCTTTGGGCTGGTTAAGCAACTGACACAGGATGGGCCTGCTTCTTCCCGTCATCCAGCCATGGGAAGACGCTGCTCATAAACTTCCCGAATGCCTGGCCAGAGCTGTCACCCAGCAAACTCATTCAGCGTTTGAGATGTCGCTCTAGATCGCAGCAGGCTTTCACCAGTTCTATAGTTTCTGAGGTACTTACCCTACTTATCCGCCGACCCCCGTTGGCGTCAGTGAAAACTCACCTAGAGTCGAAGGGGTGTGCCATTTCCCTTTATACCATGTGCCTCCATGTGTCATAGCTCTGGTACGAGCTCTGCGGAATGCCCGCTTCCTTATCGAGTAAAAGGTGTTGGGGTTGCCCCCTCTCGGCAGAGTTGCTTCTGGTGTGCCCGCTGTGACGTGGATACTCGTAATCAAGCAAAGCAGCCATATCCAGGGTTACCCATGGGCCATCATGTCAGGCTGGCGACTCAATGACTCAAGGCTAGAGCCGCTGATGCTCATGATGCGTGCTTTTTGTGGGAAGCCAAGGCCGCTGCTGATGCTCCTGATGAGCGGCCCGCATCGCACTGCGGCCGCTGATGCTCATGATGCGCGCTCTTTGAGGGTGGTCCGTGGCTATCCCATTTTTATGCAAAAAAGAACACGAAAATGGGTGGTGTCTGCGGCGCTGCCGTCCGGCCTTGTTGTGCTACGGTAGTTCGGCTAGCACGGGATAAACCCCGTGTTACACCGGTTCGCGCCAGGCCGCAAGGACCATGGCGTGTCTGAGGGTGGGTTCTTAAGCAAGTTTTGCCATTTTACTTGGTTGCGGCTTGGTTTTTAAGGCATTCAGGATTCGAGGTTTTTGAGCTCACGGCCTGTATGGGGTTGACCCCGGCACCAAAGCCGTGCGTTCCGGCTATGTTCTACAGCTGATCCGGTCGCGCAGGCGCGCAGGGGCGCGCGCGCGCGCTCCCTATTTGCTGCGGCATTGGCGGCAGCCTTTAAGTATAAAAGAGATCAACTCGCCTCGAGCTTCTGCCTGCGCTACCCGCCCATGGGCGCAGCCCCTGAAAATATAACCTATGTTGATACTGCCCTCCCTAACCCTGAACCCTAAACCCTTTCGACCCAAAACTCTATAAACCCCATAATGTGTTAATGAAACCCTAGACTCTATAAACCCAAACCCTTTAAGCCCTGAACCCAAACCCTACAAACCCAAACTCTATTATACACCCCAGACCCTATATATAGACCCTGAACCCGAAACCCGAAACAACCTTAACCTTGTACACCCTATAAACCCTGACAAACCCATGTCAACCCCATTAACCCTCTAAACCCTAAAAACCACATAAACATACATAAACCCCATAAACCCCTACAAACCCCATTAAACCCCATACACCCTACGAACCGTATAAACCCGCCAAACCCCCAAAACCCTGAACCCTCCCAATCCTCGAACCCTCCAAACCCTGAACCCCAAAACCCCAGTGCCTTGCGGCCCGGCCGCGCAGCGCGCCGCGCTCTGCGGCCGCGAGAGGCGGCTGCAGCCCCTGGACTGGGAGACCCCCTCAAGATCCCTTAAAGAACAATAGGGTTTTGGGTTCAGGGTTTAAGGCTTCGAGGGTTTTTTCTGTAGTGAAGGCGTATTGGAGTCTCTTGGCAGGAGCGCATTGGGCGGTTGGGATCCTTTTGGGATTCCACCGGCTATTTCTTGCGCCGTCGCGCACATAGGGTACAGAATTATGCAGAATACATTTAAAAGTCGGCTTTTTCGTCAACAACGCGTGCCGGGCACGGGGGAACTACGCGTGGGTGAAAGAAAGGCATCCTGTTCAGCCTTCGCCACGTAGCGGGCTTTGGAGATTTAAGCTTGTGTTGGGGGTTTTTTTGGGGGAGGGGGGGAATGAGGCAATGATTTGTTGTTGTCCTGTGTTTCGGGGTTTCGGGTTTAGAGATGCTGTTCTGGACAGCTTTGCAGGGCACCATCGCCCACCTGCCAATGCGGCAGCTGCGGGGGCCAACGTCGCGGCCTTTTGCAAAACGGCAGGTTTTATGTTTCCTTAACCCCGTCCCTGAACCCGACAACCCGATAAATCCGATTAATAGCCCGTAGTAAACTCAGTTGGAGTGCTGCTGTAGAAAAAACACATGGTAATAAAGTCTACAAAGCCCCCTTATAGGATTCTGAGCGTAACGAGTACACAAGCGACTCGGCTTGTGAACCCAGATGAGTCGAACCCTAATATCTTAGAACCTTCAAATCTCAGACCCCCATGCCTTGAAGCTTTTCGGGCCTCTTTAAGAAAAACTTCAAGTCGTCGACCTGCAATATACGGTACCCACAGCCAGAAACACGTTGACGGCCTCAACGTTGAGTAATTGCCACGATGGGGCAGATCTTTAAATCATGGTCCCTTTGTAGGGTTGGTTCCCCTACATCATTATAACATGCTATAGCGGACCCTTATTAATCTCGGGGTTCTTGAGCTGGGCCTGCCCTCGCTGCCCGCTTGGCTGCGATCGCTGGCTGCCGCCTAGCGGGTGGGGTCGAGTCCTTTTTCTGCAATTGTCTCTAGGATGGCCGGCGGCCTTCCCTTCTCAACACCGTGTTGTATGGACCCTTTGCGATCTGTCGCCCCGTACTAGTGGCAACTTAGGGGACTTGCAGACTCAGCCTCGAACAATCAAGGCTCAAGACTTTTGTTCGACCTGGACCCACACGCACGACCTTGACACTCAGGAGACACTTCGCTTCAACACCCACAGCCTCACCAGTTTCTGCTGGCTGCGCCTAATCGCAACACCACCTATGCTTTGCTTTGAGGAGTATAGCTCGTGGCAGACGAATGAACATTCACTTTGGCAACCTTCAAGAGCACCTGGCGACGTCACAGGTGCGACGCGGACTGGCGCAGCGACGAATGCCGCCTAGGGTGCAGGATTCAGGGCCGTTCGGGGTGTAAGGCGCGGGGTTCTACACTGGTTGCAACATGGGGTTTCATATTGTTTTAACGAGGTGTTTTTTCGGGTTTGGGTGAAGAGCAAAAAAGGGCGGTTCGAGGGCCTCCAAAAAAGCGAGCCCTCGAATGCACATAAGAATCGCGGCGCGTGGCAAGGGCCAACGGGGGCAAAGAGTAGCAGAACGGGGCCTTTGAAATCAGACGATTCGACGTACAATTCATGCTGTGAGGGACTGTGGAGGGGCCGACCTGGAATCAGGCCGGGTTGGGCAGCCTGGCACCATGCTTCCCAGCACCAGCAGCAGTTCCCTCCGACCTCCGAATGCCACCTCACAACCCGTCACAACCCTGTAAACGAGGGCGAGTTGTCAAGCCCATATAGATGTACAGGCGGGCCTCTGTGCTGGCGAGTGCCATGGCGCTTGTGGGCGCACCTGGCAAGCAGTGATCTTATCGGAGGAACGCTGGTTACGACGAGTTCGCCAAAGCATTCGACACAACTTTTGAGCGCCGGGAATCAGTCATAACCAGTCGCTGAGTAGATGCTTGTCCGCAATCAAGTTCAAACTAGTAGGGTTGGCCGATGGGTCTTCTTCGGCTATCGGCGATCGGCTAGGAGGATCTATCAAGGCTATCTTCTTCTTCAGCCACGCGTGCCCGTCAAGCAGGATGTTGCCCTCGCTTAACCGAATATGATCGAATATGCCACTCATCAACCTCTTGCTTTGAAAACTCCTTCCCTGGGCTCCCCCGACTATAGCGGAACCTCTTGCGACCCCAGACACTGCGGCATCCGCGCCTTCGCCAACGGGGAGGACCAAGTCAACTCCACGCTGTGAGTCGCACCAATTTGAGCCAAGGCGGCGAGTTCGCTAGGGAGCTTGCTTGGGGCCGCTTGTTTGGCCAGCCACGTATTCTGAAAAGCTGTTGGAAGAGGAGGGCCTCTATTACTAAGTGAGGAACTGGCAAGGGCCCCAACACAACAATGTGGCAAACCCGATTCGTCACCCTTGTTCCCCGACAGAAACCTAAGAGCCAAAATAGACACTGGCCACTCGCCGCAGTGCAGCCTGCCCGTTTGCATCCATCAGCACGTGCTGGGGGCCGAAGTCCACAAAGACGTTTCCGAAGACGCCACCGGTGCGCACGTAGATGAACTGGAGAGACCGGACTGGTACAAAGTGGTACATCTGCACATTTGGAGGTGTCGAGGTGATTAGAGAGGTGTCAAAGAGGGAGAGATGGCGGCCCGGTGTTTTGTTGAGGATTTTTTGAGGAGTGACCTGGGATGCCGTGCCAAGACATGTACCCGAATTCTGAGCGGTGGGCCGCAACAGGCTTTGGTTGACTGGTGCGGCAAAACTCGTTCCACCTGGCATGGGAGTTCTAGGACGAGACAGCGTGATGTGCAGCGCTCGCAAGCTGAACTGCTGTGCAGGAAACATCAAATGCTTCATTGCTTCGTGGCAGCTCACGCGGTTCGACAGGAAGGTTCTGAGCAGCAGAAGCCAAAATGCTCTAAGTCTTCCAAGTCTGGAAGGAGCGCTTCAAGAGATCCGGCAGCGGCATGCTCTCGCAAATCAGCAGAACGGAGTGCTGACTGACGACCTGCAGAGATACTGCATGTTGAATTCATGTAGGTTTCAGCTCGCTAAGGAATGCATTCAGCTGGAGACCGTAACGAAGGGCCCCTGGCCTCCGGCGTGAGTGAGGTCTCGGCGCGGATGGCGCAGAAGGGGTTCAGCTCCTGAAGCTAAAAGCTTTATAAGGCTTCGGGGTGTGTGCTTGGCAGGGCTTATAAGGCGGGCTTTGCGGCCTAGGGCGTGGGCTTTTTTTCGCGGCTCTTGTGGTCATGGGGAGCTTGGAGCTTTGGCTTCGACACGGAGCTGTCAAAAGTTGGAGTTTGGTGACCAGGTAGCAAAAAGTGCAAAGATCATGTGCTCTTTGTGTGCTTGTACATAGCTAACCATATACATACATGCATGCATACAGACAGACATACAGACATACAGACATACAGACATACAGACATACAGACATACAGACATACAGACATACAGACATACAGACACACACATACATATTATATCTATATATGTATACAAATGTGAATATATATATATATATATATATATTCACATATGTGTATATATATATAATATGTATGTGTGTGTGCGCGCATCTTAATACACAGTTAGACACAGATTGCAAAAAGAAACTTGTCTATTAGATACTACTGCATGTACATGCAGAAAAACAAAAGGTAAACTTGTGTATGTACCTCTCAAACTGCTTGCGTTGCACGGAATATACCTGTAAGAAATGCTAGCTGCACCGCTACTCTAATACTACTCGCTTTCGGTGTGGGGCCCGAAAGACTAGTAGAGCACACCTGCAGTTCCTGGAGTGCCCACTGCAAAACATTTGGAGAAGCTGCGGAGCCTGCTTGGAGTGCCCACCCAGGAAATCCCGCAGTTCTGCAGTGCAGAGAATCCAAAGTCGCAGAGACTCCCGATAAAGCACCCCTGGCACACGCCAGAAAATTCAGCAAAGAATCCCGCGGAGACTCCGGCAAAGCCGCAGAGAATGAGTCTCCTAACAGAGAACTCCGTAGAGACATACCGAAGCCTGACCCTGGAGCCCAGGAGGCCGGCAAGATGACTCGGGTGTGGGGATGCTCTACATATGGTTCCGACCAGGACAAGGACAAGGATTACGGTCAAGTGGCCGTCTCCGTGTGCAAGTCTTGAGGCTACCGCGGCTTCTCCTGGAACTTGGGCACGAGCGTAGCGGCCAGAGGCTTTCCCACATCAGCCTGGACGAAGCGCGCAAGCAAGGCTCGAGAACATCTTGCAGCTGGATATGGCCAAGAAGGTAGACTTCAAGGCACGGCCGAGAGTGACGTGAATGCACAAGGAGAACCTGCAGCCAATCAGGATAGAGTTTGCCAAAGCTCCAACATCCCGCAACGTCTTTGTGAACCATCGCAGCCCAAGAGACCCCCCTTTTAGCTCCTTCCTTGTTGTGGACGCGGCTGTTCACGTATCACCGTCGGAGAAAGCGTGTGAGGGACACCCATATGACGGCATCAGAGTTCTCCAGCCAAAAGAAGCCCTCAAATCCAGTGCCTCCGACAAAAAAAAGTTCGTCCCGAGATCCTGCACGCGCGGAACAGGTCGCAGGGAGGCTGGGGCTGGTCGGGGGAAGACGGGGATAGTCTCACTCTCAAGGGCAAGATGTGCTTGTGCTGAGAGGCGGAGTTAAGTGTACCTAAAATCTCTTGGGATAGTCTCTAGGGCTTCCGGGGTGACGTATAAGAGTCTGCAGAAGTTCGGGGGCCAGAGCTTCGAGCACCCAAGTGGCCAGGGACTCAAGAGCTTCAAGCGAAAATCCCTGCTCAGGCCTCAGGCCGTCCGGCCGAGGCTTAAGCTTGATTCACGGCCCTATGGGACTTGAGGACCAGTTTGCCAGTTTGTTTGCATTTCCCGCCTGAATCTGCACCGGCTTTTTGTCGACCAGCGTGACCTGAGCTGCTTGGGTTTAGGGTTTATAGGGTTGAGGGTGTAGGGCTTAATTGGGGTTTAGGATTAAGGTGAGCAGAACTTTCTTCTCTAATCCATGGGCAGACGCGGAGCATCTCAAGGTCATACACACCCGAAATTATTCAGACACAGCCAGCAAGATGCTCCCGCCCGATGGGCTGAAATCAAGTTCGCGATGTTTTGGAGAACGTTGCGACCTAGATCCTGGTAGGTGCACCCCCAAGCCATGGCAGCACCAGTTACACACTGACGAGGTGCTGGGGCGCTGAAGCGACTTCCCAGTGCCCTGAGGGCCAGGCTCCCCCCAAGCCCTGGAGAACGAGGTTCTTCACGATCTTCGGCATGGGCGGGGGGTTGCAGGGATAGGGCGGTAACCATTCTCGGCTCGAGATAATAAAAGCTTGGATTAAGGACGTCTGTGGACTTGGGCCGCTTCAGGGATTGCGGACCTAGAACTTGTGATTCCTTTTGCCCCCACCCTCCCCATCCTCCGCGGCCACGCCGGTGCAGCCCACCACAAGGGCCCTCATCTTCGTCATCTTCATGGTGACCTGCGGCTTCATGCTTCGGGCAAACGTGCGCCCTAGGTCTGTATGGACAGCAACAGTTCTGAGACCTTCTCCTTGAGCAGAAGGATTCTTGTTGCACATCTAATTTACGTGTTCAGGATTCAGCACGACATTGCCGGGCAACCCAACTGGCAGGGACTTTCTCTAGCATTTCGCATTGGGCACTATGGACAGAGGCATAGAAGGAGCAAACGCCAGCTAGAGACCTTCGACCGGCTTGAAGAGAACTGCAGCATGAAACTGGGTAAGTGTAAGGACCTCCAGGCTTAGTGTCGGCAGTGGTTTGCAAGTGCACGGCGCAAGACGCGATGTTCACAGCTGCCACACGGGCGTGCACCAGTAGAAGCCACGGGATCCGTCAGGCTGAGCTGGTAACGAAGCTAGGATCATGTGCACGACAAGTGCTTATCAATTGCCGAAGCTTCCTTCCTGAGCTGAGTAAACTAGCTGTCGTTGTCTTGGAGAGCGGCCCACGGTATTTAAGTTGAATCAAGGACGCACCGCTGATAAACATGAGACCCAGAGAATGGATGGAATTGGCGTCCCAATGCCCGACAAACGTTCATGAAACGGAGCTCCCAAGCCGAATCAAGCAGAACCACTTGCTGCGCTTGCCTCGGCACCAAAAGCGGCATTCTGCCGCGAAAACTTGTTGAGGAAGGCCTCATCACCTTCCATGAGGTCAGTGATTGTCGAGATGGAATCAAATCTCCGGACATCTACTCCCCCTTGCCAAACCCTGATGGATGCTGGCTCTTTCCATGGCCAATCCAAATTCAGCGAACTCAGCGAATCCAGCCCGCCCCCAACGTGCCGGAAAGACTGCCAAAACGACACTCGGAAATCTAAAGCCCCTGGCCCGATGCACCCTTTCACAGCAACAGCGCCGACCTTCGCCTCCAGCAGACATGGGCAGGTCTCCTGCAGCCATCTCTGCAAGTTCTTGTATTTAGGGCTGTGACTAGGTGAGCTTGAGGTATCTGTGATGAGAAACCATGGGCTCCTTCTGGCTTCCGATTGTAGCTACTCCCTGTTTGTTTAGGGTACCGGGTACCAGTAAAGGGCCCGTCTGTCAGCTCCAAGCCTCAACTGGAGTGACAACAAGATCAACCCATCATCCCCACTCGTCTCCTGCAGTACCTTCGCCGCAGGTGCCTCGAAGGATCGGGCTTCTACGATTCGTTGGGAGGCCTCGAGTTATCTCGAGTTGTGCCCAACAGGAAACCGAGGCCCCAGGTGCAACCCAAGGGCATGGAAGACCGAGCCCCAGATTGAGCTTGAACCCAGGATGGGATGTGGCTTTCTTGTTCGTGGCAGGGTTTAGGTTTTGTCTAGTAGGGTTTTAGGGTTAGGGTTTAGGGTTTATAGGGTTTAGGGCACGCTTGGCTAGCTTTTGATGGTGTCTTGTTTAGTGCTCTCGGATACTTTTCGTCTACCTCGAACTCCGCAACCCCGCGACATGTCCCACTCGAGGCCTTGCAGGATCTGTCACGCGGTTTTTATGATTGTCGGAGTTTCCGGCATCAGAACTCCAGCGAATGTGGACAGCTCCCTCAGCTAACCTTATGTGCGGTTTAGATTTCAGGGCTTGAGGGACCCCCGAGCCTCAACACCTAACCCGACATAGTGAAGCCCGAAGAATTGCGTACAAGCACCCATAGGGTGTCCCTCTTACCTAAACCCTCCAAACACCCCGAAACCCTGCACCTCAAAGAAACACTTACACTCTACAGACCCCGAGCCTGCACCCAAAGCCCTGTATGGCTCTGGTCTTCATTCAACTCTGGGCTCTCGCACAATTCAGGGCGCTGGCTGGACACACCTGGCTTAAGGCGTTTGAGAAGTTTAGGGCTCAGGGTTTTGTAGCGGTTTTGGGGGATTGGGGCTTAGGATTTGCCGGGCTTTAGGATTCAGGGATTTAGGAGCCTGGGTCTTTACTTGGATCAGGGGTTTGCGGGCTTTAGTGTTTTGACTTGGGGAAATGGGGGGGGGGGGGGGGGGGAACCACGAAATCTAGAACAACCCCGCAGGCTAGAAGATACCCGAAAGCCCAGACACAATGAAGCCACTGCCTAAATCGGCCGGGAGCGCCGAGCCCATCTCGCGCGAATTGCGCGAAGCGCACGCTTCCAGTCAGAGCCACGAGGGCGGGCGCAGGCACAGGTGAATCCAAACGAACCGCAGGCACTGCAAAATCCCAACCAGACACAGCAATCCCGCAACACTTTCTCGGATGGAGCTTCTGAATCAAAGGGGCTGAAATAAGTGTGGGATCCTGAGCTACTATGAGAACCTAATACGGATGACCGCGACACTAGAAACGCGGCCTGAAGTTCTCGCCTGTTCAGCAAAGCAAACTAAGTCAAACTACGAGTATAGGTACTCGCGTCTCATCCTCACCACACACCTGACACCAACCAAAACTTCAAACAGAGACTTCCCCTGCATCCGCCGCCACAAACAGAGGACACACGAGCCCAACGAAGGCTTTGATGGACGTGTTTTTAAGGGGGAGGGGGGGGGGGCGTAGGCACCAATTGCGGAGAACTTTGCTCCGCGTCGAGAAGGTTGCACGCCACCTTGAGCTTCCGGGAGCAGTCTTTTGTCGGGCTTGGGGCGTGTTGTGCAAATTGGGGGAGGGGTCTCAGCCTGTGAGTTCTTGTCACCTCTTGAGTGCGAGAATTCAAAAGCATCCTTGCCTCAGTACGAAGCCTGAGTTTCTTTTCCCAGCAAAGTTCAACCCTGAATCTGACACCTTCCAAGTCTCAGAAACCTTGAAGCCGTGAGCCCCTGAATTTCAGACTCGAGCGGTGCTGAGCCTGTGCACACGAAACTCGACAGCCCAGCCTTCGAAACCCTAAACTCCGAAAGTAAAAAGACATGGCCAGTTTCCTTCCCCTTTAGCTTCCTACGAGTATTTACATGAAGGTATTGTACCCGCAAGACGACCACCGAAAAGTGGCTATGCATCCAAACCCCTTAAACAGCCTGTAACCACCGACCGCTAGAGCCACCCTAACAGGTTGCATGGAGCTCACGAAGCCTCCACCTTGACCCCTGAAAACAGCTGCTGAGACCGTCTAAGCCCTGAGCCTCCACTCCCTTGGCGTGGGGCAGCGCCTTCCACAAACACTGTCTAGCAGATCTCAGCAGGCCCCCTTAGAAAGAGCATGCAACCGTACAGTTGTCAGAGCGTTCCCTTTAGTAAGAACTCTTCAGCGCTTGATTTGAGACTCCCACCATGGTCTCGACAGCCGCCAAGCCACCGCCGCGGGCGCTAACGGCTCGGGCCTGGGTGTCCAGCTTCGGCTTGGGGCATCTTCGGGTTTGGGATCCCTTTTTTGGAAAAAAACAAAGAAAAATTGAACCTTAGAAAACTGCAATAGATTAAGCTGATCAATTTCCGATTCGTCAAATAACTCGAAGAAACTGTTTTTTCAAAGGGATCGACAGAAGGCCCTTGTGTTGAAGCCGGACGGTTGGCGTTTGGAATCCTAGAGCGGTGTTAGGCTTGGGGTTTCGGGTGTGGGGTTCGGGATCTCAAGGGCAACCCCAGAAATTCAAGGAGCCCTTTGCCTATGCCCCTTGATAGGGGACAATGCAAACCCACAAGGAGTCTCCAAATGGTCGGCAGCCTTACCATGATTTGCGGCAATGTGGTTGCCGCACTTTCGCTTCTCCTTGCATCGCATCCCTTGCCTCACAGCTCTGAGCTGTTGCATCGGAAATGCCCTCGATTTGCTTTTTCGTCACTTGACTTGACGGTATCGGTTCCGCGTGTATTTGCATATACACGTGCTGCAACGGTGCTGGCATCTGTCATGTTCCCTTCGGCACTCCCTCAAGTTTGCGTGCTCGTATGGAAACTCTGCGCACCGTAAAGCCTGCAACGACAATAGCGCACAATGTCAAGCTTGTAGCAACATGACCCACAGTAGCCCTATAACAGGCAAGGCGGATGACCCAACCCCACCGGTCGTAGGGACCAGGCAATCCGCCGACACCTCGTCATGAGCTCCGCCTGAACTTCGAACTTGGGTCAACCTGGAACCCAGCCTAAACCCTCTACACCCGAATTGGGCATAAAGGGTTAAGCCCCGGAACATCCCGAAACCCTACACCAAGGCCCTAAGAGCATGGATCGGATGTTTCAAAGGTCGACGTCGCAAACTCAGTCTTCTCTCTAACGCTCTCTCCCTCTCTCTCTCTCTCTCTCTCTCTTCCGCGTCCTTCCTGCGAGCTCAGCCCGCCAAGGCTCTCTCTCTCGCTCTCTCTCCCTGTATTCTTCTTCTGCTGGGCTTGAGGAGCCCCGAAGGACCCCCTGCGCACGCTGCACGGTAGGCTCTTTCTCTTTCTTTCTTTCTGAGGTGGGGACAAACCCCCGGGCGTCATCACCCGCCCCTGTATTTGGGGCTGTGCGTTGGTTGTGAAGGGTGCCTGCTGTGCATCCGGTGTTTTGCCCCCCACCTGACTGCTGCCCAGTACCCCATCAAAACCCCTCAACCCCCAACTAAGCCGGTGACCGGTTGCACTGCAGGCCTTTCTCCGGTCCCCTGTCTGGACCCTTCGTGAGACTGTACTGCTACACGAGCCCCAAGCTTCGAGCTCGCCGATCCCTAGGCTCTCTCTCTTCCTTCCTTCCACAGCACATAACCCCCGAGGGGGTCGTCGCGAGGGACGTGCTCAGGCTCTCTCTCTCTCTCTCTCTCTCTTTTTTTCAGGAGGCTGCCCCGAAGGGCGCGCACGTCCGATGATCCAGCCTCTCTCTATCTATATATATATATATCTCTCTCTCTCTCTCTCTCTCTCCCCGAGTGTATGAGTTCGGGCCCTTGGCAGTCAGTGCTTGAAGCCTCCTCCCTGCTCCACCCCGATCTTTAAAGCCCTACGGTACAGCGGACCGCCGCGACATGGCTTGCAACTATTGCCCCCCTGCCCCGCCTGCGTGAGCTCAGCAGTGATGAGGAGGTTGTAGTTGTAGACCTGAGCAGTTTACGGTTCAGCTGTCGATGAGTCTCCTGAGGGTGCTGCGTGGCATCTCGGGACATCGTGCTGAGGGGCCTAGCGGGCCTAGCATGGCGCCTCGTGAAGCTGAAGCTGGAAGTCTTTCATGCTGCCTTTTATGGTTTCCAGTTCCGCACCGTCTTGAGGCATTTGCATGTATTCCCCCGAAAGCAAGGAGCGCCTTGAGTTTGTGGGTAACTGCTTAGAGGAATCGAGCAAAGAGCTGCTGGAACTGCAAAAGCCTGGAAGTAGCGATGGCACCAGCAGTATCCATCCGTGAGATGAACGTACGGCCACCGTCACTTCCGCTGAAGAGGCCAATGTGGCCAATGGCACGCCCCACAACGCTACACAACACGAACATCTCCGAAAAAGGGAAAGCACTATCTTCTCTAACAGATTGGGACAAACCCCCTTGCCAAAACCGGCCTCCTTGTACCAGTACCATTGTCTTCGGGCTCGGGCCAAAGGAGATGTCAAGACTAATTAGCCGGGTGCTCAGAAAGCTCCACTCGAATTCCACAGGCTTCAGTGGTCGGAGTCGGAGATGCAATGCTGAAGCCTAAGCACCTGAGCCCCAAGCCCAAGGTACGGCGCCAACACATGCTACGCCACAGCGCTCATCCACCTGTGCTGCTTCCGAGCTTCCCAGGCTTAGATCTCCTCAGCCAGACAAGTATTCGAGGGTCGAAAGAATCGAAACACCAAGCACCAAGTGCATCACAGGCTCCTACTTTAAAGCACTTCTTTCATTAAGAAGAAACCCAAGCCATTCAGTCGACTCTCAGTCCAGGCGCCTCACCAGCTGGCCCACAATCCGCAGGCAGGCCGACCTTGGAGGTCTACAAAGCCGAGGGTTGAAAGGGCACTCTATGCACTCTGAAACATGCTGAAGTTCTGAGGCCCCAAACAACGTTTAAACCTTTGAAGCCTTCGAAACCCAACGATGCATCATCCGCTCGCAGCGACCCCCGGGCGCCCTGGGCGCCCGAAATTTCCATCCGAGCCCAGCCAAAGCAGTCTTCGCGCCGTCGTGGTTTTGGGGGCTCAGGCGGAGGCGTTTGGAGTTTGTGAAGTCTTGGGCTCGAGGGCCCCTATAGGGCACATGAGGGTTTAAGGCTCAAGCTTCAGAACGGGAATTTACTTCTCTTCAGATCCCACCCTTGCTAGACCAAGATGACCCCTGCCTCACTTTCGACCCCCCAGCAACTCTTGAAAGCCCATCCGACAAGCCAATCTCGAGAGGTGGACGATGGCGGCCTTGATCTCGTCGGACAATCCAGACCTAGTCGAGTGGGGGAACTTAGCTCCCCAAGAGATCCGCGCATGAAACACATCTCATGCGCACAAAAACTTACAGGGCTTCAGGTTCTCGCGCATAGGGTGTGTGGGGCGGGGGGGGAGAGGTTGAGGCAGGACGCATGGTCACTTTCCTGTCGTACACACATCGGAAGCCGAAGGATGCAAAGCCCCATAGACAAATTCGATTTGTGAAGCACGAAAAATGCACACATGTACATCATGTACAAAACATCAACAGAATCAGAATCAAACTCCAAGACTTAAAAATGACTGTCTGTACGGCATCGGGGCGTCCCGTGGCAAACGCCCAGGATGCCGCAGGCGGCACGCTCGTGACTTGGACACTGGTCTGCACCTGTTGGCCTGCAATCTAAAATGATAATACGATAACAATAATATAAAACCAAGAAAATGTATCGTACAACACTATATATATGCACAGATATATATATATATATATATATATATATATGTCACCATGTTGACTTACGATTGTCCACCCTGGGGAAGCCATCTAGGGAGTGCAATCTTAGACAAGGGGTTCGGCATGGTTCGGCGCCATTGCGTGATTGGCCGTATCTTCTGTCGGTTGTCCTGTGCTCGAGGCACAGAATGGGGACTCGTATGCGACAGATCCTTCCACGCATCGACAACATGAGCAGCCACGGATGTGCGCCGCCCGAGCTGAAGAATGAATTTAAGAAACAACGCTGAGCACGTTTTGCTCGGCGATCGTTTGAGATGATTGCAGCAAAAAAGATTGAGAGTGTAGCGGACCAAAGTGCCTCGCGCAAGGCCGCAATCATAGAGATGAAAAAGCCCGAACATTCCAATACACTCTACTGCCCGTCCGATGAAGATATTCGTAAGTCTCCACGCAAGAGCTTCAGTCTACATGCAAAAACAATGCTTTCTATTCCTACCTGCCTCTTTTTGGGAATAGTGACGATGGTAACCCCGCCACTGTCGGTAGAACGGGGGCACTCCCTCGATCTCACCCGTGTTCCAGACCTTAAACCCAAACAGCTCCTGAATCTCACTAAAGCCTTATACATTTTTCTACTCAATGTAGGCTAGTTATACCTTGAGTACTATACTAGTTCATTCCAATATTACTACACCCAATAGCCTATACCCCCCATAAACCCCGAGCTTCCCAAACCGTTGACACGAGGCCCAAGCCATTCGCCCTTGGCGGCACCTCCGAAGTACCTTCCGCCAAAGCGCAGAGGCGCCGAAACGTTTTTGGGGCTTGGAGCTTCCTAAGGTTTAGGGTTTTGGGTTTTGTGGTTTAGGTTTTTAGGTTATTTTTTGGGAAGGAGGGTGGGGGGGGGGGGTGGGGGGAGGGGTGGGGGGGAGGGGGGTGGGGAGATGGGCAGGGGTGGGAGGGGTGGGGGTGGGGTTGGGGGTGTGTTAGGGTTTCGGGTACACAGCTGACGTCACAATCGGCACCCCAAGCTGCGCCGCAGCTCCGCCAGCGCCCGTCGATCCTGGCCGCCATGCAAGGGAATTTGGCTCAAAAGCGTTTTACAGAGAGTAAAATGAGTATAGTACCCTACGCAGATTACTTGGTATGATATGACATTACATACCTATCGTGTTCTACTATTCTATTACTATGATTTTTGTGCTTAAGAGACAACGTGAGACAAACCCACATATCCTCGACCCAGTCCATGACGCCACAAACGCATGAAATGTACACACTTACTTAGTAAACAACTAACATTTACCCGAACCAGTCCCTTGCGAGCCATGGTCGCAACCTGGAACTGATTCCCCGGCCTGTCGAGCAGCACCATAGAAGAAGACCGGCACCTATGTTATCATACGCAAAGCCCGAAGTGCTGAACTTGTGAGGACTTTCTGAAGGAGGGGCCTGAATAAGAAGAAGCTTGTTTTGGGTATGATTGGGAGGGCAACCCTGTCAGACCCTTCACACGTCTTTCTACAAGTCCGGCCACCCTTGCACCCAGCATGTGCCAAGAAGAGGGTCCTAATTGTGAGAACGGCCAGTATGCTTCTTCTTGCAGCAGCGCTCTCAAGAATGAGGCAAGCTACTTGGTAGGGAGCCTCAAGCTGTTGTTGCGCCTGGCTTCCTTTTGACACTGCGAAAAATTTTCCAATGTGGCCCAAACGGCACAGACTTCTTATGAAGCTGCATATCCCAATCGCTGCTGGAAGGAGCGGTATCGTGACAAGAGCTCTGGGGGCAGTGAGGGCACGTACTTGCGCACTTCGTCCTTGCATTCTTTGTCGTTCCCATGATCACCTTTGGCCGGATGACGATGCAGATCTGCCGATTGCGTCGCGTTGAGGACCTGGCTGCGCTGTGCCGGCGTAATAAGGTCTTGGAACAAGAAGCTGGTCATCTCTCCAACCTGCTGGTCGAAGTCCTCAGAAGATCGGGTGACCTTCTCGTAGACTAGGTGGAAAGTGTCATTGAATGGCCGCTCAAAGGCAGTCGTCATGTTTTCAACTAACGGCAACATCCTCTCTGCAGCAAACTTAAGTCCTTCTTTGGGGCCCAAGTGCATTAAGCTTCCATTGCCGAACATGACATTGCCTAGCTCTTCGCCCCGATGGTGATAGCAGTATGCTGAGACGATCATGGACACCGGATCTCGCACGATTCCCGCGACGCGCATGCCTTTTGCGCCGGCAGCTTCCCTTGCTTCCTGCGCTCTTTCGTACGAATAGAGGTCCATCCAAAACTGGATCGGTGCCTCTGGTTTCAAACAGTCACCAGGATAACAGGGCTGAATCCACAAACCCATTTCGCTCGCAGTCGCCCCAAGAGAAAGGAAGATCGATGACTGTAGGTCATGCATCAAAAACACACCGGCCTTGTGATGAGCAACAAAGATGTACTTGTGCGTGTGCCAAGGCTTTGAGGGTGCACTTTGAGCCGCTGAAAGCGTGGGCGGTGGAGCGACTCGTGGCAGCACCTTCCTTTGGACGAAGTTCAGTGCATTGGACTCCTCGGTGACGTGCGAGAAGCTCCAGACGGAATAGGGAAGAAGGCAGTTCAATAGCCATCGAGCAGCGCTTTGCATGGAAGATCATGGAAGTATGCACTTCAGGCTAGCAGCAGGGTTGTCTGAGCCTCAAAGAGCAGCCAGCACCCGAGCCGTGCCGTGAAGAAGATTGCGAGAGGTGTGCTTGCAAACACGGGCAGGCTGCCAACCTTTCTCGAAGGGCGTTACAGATTCGCTGCAGCAGAAACTTCGAAAAGGCATTGGGTCGATATTGGCGCGGGAAAGACACGAAGGGACACGTGCCAAACATGAGCATCTGAAGCCTAAGCAGGCCTTCAGCGTGTGGCCCAGGCCATGCCCGATTCCCTGGGCCAGGGCAGCCGCCTGCAGTCGTTAGTTCAAAGGTCCCCTGGTCCCCTTTCCTGCGCCTTTTCTGTTCTGAGAGCGTCTGAAAGGGTGCTCTGATTTGCTAGAAGCCAGGGAGGCTGCTTGAAAGGTTCAGTATGCTGTCAATTGGTCTTGGAGTCATTGCAAGAGTTGGCAGAGGTTAGGAGAAGCTCTGAGTCTCCTGGGCATGAGAACCCTGGCTTGCACGTGCCGCGCGCAAGGACGATTTTCGACTTGGAAATTGCTGCCTTTTTCAACGCCCTACAGGAACGCATCCAGGTCTGATGGCTGCACTGGCTCTGCTGGAGGCTCTGGACCTGGAAGGGCAGTTCCGGAAGTTCTAGGGTTCACTCTCAAGCTTTGTGGACCATGCGTGCCAAGCAGCCCCCCGCTCCAAGTGACTCTCAAAAGCTCTCAAGTGGCTCATTGAACCGAATCCCCGACTCTTCCTGCGAGGAGGCCTGTGTCAGGTTCTGGTGCATCGTCCGCCTGCCGACTCGCGACACCGGAGGGAGGGTGCGGAGGTGCAAGAGCCGGTGCCCCTACACCCCTGTTCTAAACAGGGCGGAATCCATGTGAATCCCAGTTCAGGACACCTCAAGAGGCCTCCATCCGGCGCTCCTCCACCAGAGACAGCATCGAGGTCAGCCATGGCTCGTAGTCCTCAGGTGGGAGCGATTATCATGAAGGGACCCGACTGAGACATAAATGGGAGGCCTAGCTCAGATCACAGAAGTCTGTGACGAGCAGCGCTGGGCTTGAATGTGCCCCCAAGCCTCAGGCCCCATGCCTCGCTTTTATCCCCCCAGGCCTTTTGGCCAAAGCCCAACCTCAACTGTGCAAACCGAGCAGCAGCCATATTTAGCATCAGCTGCACCATAACAGCGGCCTCCCGAAACTCGATGTTCACTTTCGGGCTGTCGAAGTTCAGAAACTCTAAAGGTGTTGGTGTTGGGCCTATGTATTTGTTGCAGAGAACGATCGGACTTTTGTTTAAAGTGGCACATCTCTTCTTGATGTTCAGACATCCTTACATCACGCCCATTCTGCCGAAACCGGAACCCCCGACCAACTGCTTGAGTCACCCCGAGAAATTGGAACCTGCCGCAGAATCCCCCCGCAAGGAGGTCGGCACAAGGGTGGGGTGGGGGGGGGGCACCAAAGGAGCTAGGGAGGTGATTTCATGGGCTGGTTTCGGGCTTTAGGGGCTTTTTAGGCTGCGAGTTCAGGCCGTAGGGTTTGGGGTGCGGGTCTTTAGGGTGTCGGGATTGAGCTTCATCTTGACGGTCTTCAAACCAGTAAGGAGAGACTCTCTTGCAAAGCCCGTTCCTTAACCCTTGAGCCCTAAGCCTTGCACCACACCCTTTGATACCCTTACCACCTAAACCCCAACTAAACCCTAAACCCCAAACCCTCAACCCTCAACCCTCCCGAAGCTTCGAAATCCGACCCACCTGCGGGTCAGCACCCAGGTCCGCGGCATCAAGGGCCGCACGGAGGCCCTGGGCTTGGGGATTCCAGCAATTTGGGTCTGAGGCTTGGGACTTAGGGTTTAGGGTTTAGGGTTTAGGGTGTCGGGGTTTTGGGGTGCTAAGGTGTTAGGGTGTTAGGGTTTAGGAGGTTGAGTCGAAGGCTAGGTGTTGTTTAGATTAAGGCCGATAAGAGGTTTGAAAAGGCATTGGACTTCTTCGCGTGCTTACGGTGTCGGATTCGTGGCCCTGCGACTGCACTGGTCCTCGACCCCAGGCCTCTTAAGCCCTGAACTTTCCATGCGGATCTCAGGCCCTCGGCCCCTGAAACCAAGGCAGCGTGCCTCCAAGTCGGTGTTTCGGAGAGCCAGAAAGGCCTTGCAGAGCGCAGCAAGGACATGTCAACCCGTTGGGTCTCCTACAAGACTCCAGGATCATTCAGAGAACTCACCATGTGCTGTTCTAAACCTAACGCCGGCTGCACACCAAAAAGCAAAAAACAGAAAGCCTGCTCGCCAAGAACGACTGGAAACTGGAGGCGTTACATGGCCAGACTGAAACCCCTGAAGCCCTCAATTGCCTCCAGTTGCCCTTCAAACTCGGCAACGAAGCTCCGGTGCAGCTCTGTCCAATCCTCTTTCAAAGCTATGCTCTCAGGGTCAGGAAAGACGCTCAAGGACTCGGAGACTTCTAACAAGTTTGACCTCTTAGAATCACAAAGCGTACGTTCCAGCAGGCCCCCTTGAGAGTTGCTGACCGTTGCTGCGTATCATCTTCAAACAAGCCTGGTCTCTTTCAAGCTGGCTAGATCGGTCAACTACGCTCTGCCAATGCTGACTGTCCAGGCGATGCTCTTCACCACCCAGGTCGAAATACTTCCGAGCTGCCTGAACAGGCGTGGAGAGGATGAGGCTCCGCGAAGTCAGCGCGTGCACTGTGGCGATTCAGCAGATGTAGACTCGGGCAATGATTCCCCTTGTTCCTGACCCTGAATCTTATCTATAAAGCCCTCCAATGCCCTCCAGCGCCTCGAAGAAGTCGGCATTCTGGTCAGCAAAGGCAAAGGCCTCGTCTGCAAAGCCGTCCTCGCCAAACTTTAGCCCGTCATAGGGTGGGAGTGCATACCCAGGGCGGACTGTCTTGCCCCTACTTGTGAGCGTTTGCAGGTTGGGAAGCCGGACGGCCCACGGTGACTTCCCCCCCCGTCCTTGGCATAAAACCAGAGCTTCAGATCCTCCAACAGCCCCGAAGTCATGGTAAGGGCTCCGCCTGCACCAGGCTCTCCGCGAGGTTCGCAGGGTTTGGGGATAGACCTTAAGAAGCCCCTCCCAGAACAAGCCAAAACCCTGGAACACCCAAAGACCTGAAACCTAAGCTTCAACCCTGAAACTTGAAACCTAGATGCGGGGTGCTGCTTAAAGTGTTTTTAACAAACCAAGATACCATCTCTAATCGCAGGTAACATGGAATGGCTCTCCTTCACAGGGGCGGCACCTCAACATATGCATAGATTGGTAGATTCTTCGTCTTCCGGTAGCTTACATGTACATTCCTTAACAAGAGAGACAGGCATCCATTTTGCTCTCCAAGTACCCGAATCAGCGCCCGAAGCGGAATATTGGGCATTGATCAATATTGGGGTTGGCATGTTGGATCTTCATTGTAGGAAAGTCTGTTGTTCTCGCAGCAGAGAGGGCCCGGAGTGAACGCCCTTGACATACCCGTAAGAGTTGATCTGAACCATAAGAGCCGAGCCGTATCACCCTGAACCCTAAGCGTAACCCAGGTTCATCATGCCCTCCGACATTGCTTGGTGAGTGTTCTCCAATCCTCTGCAAAGCTGCTGAAAGCAGAAGCCCTCCCCAAAAACCTCAGAAAACTCAAGAAACAAAAACAGACAAGAGAGGAGGGGGTTACTACAGAAAAAACTCGGCGTTTTTTTCAAGTGGCCGACCAGGCGTGCCTGCTGAAGCCGCCGCTGGGCCGGCGCGGGCGGTGCAAAGCTGGGGACATCCCCCCGAAAAGCCCACCACAAGGGCGGGGAGGGGGGGGGTTGAGGTGCTGATTTCAAGGATGTTTTCAAAGGCAAAGAGGGGCCTCAGTTTGTTTTGGGGATGGCTTGATAATATGCTGGTCGTCATGCATATTAAACCCCTGCTCCTCCCTGGGTTGGTTCTCCAGACTTAATGAGGCTGGTTCAATGCCGGGCTTTTTTGGTAGCATGCGTCCCACTTGGGTGTGCTCAAGCATCCTGAGCTGCAAAGGGGCGTGAAAGCAACTTCTGCTGTGAGCCTACAAGCTGCGATCGTCCTCCTGGGGCACCGGCTGAATCTTGAGAGCTCTCACTTGAAGCTTACAACATGGGCACAATCCAGTGGATCTGTCTGGTTTCGGCGCTTAGCTGCCTCTTCTCCGCATTGTAGCTATGTGTTCTTCTCACCCTCTCCCACACGTACATAGTATGACCTTGTTGGCAGGCATTGGGAAGGATGAAATAGGTAGTGTGATACAAACGGCTCCTCTGGCGGCAGAATTCTGAAGTGTCTGTAGATGGATAAACAGTGGTGCAAGACGCCACGAACACGTGTCCAATCTGGAAGATATTAAACATCGCCTGAGAGCAGGCGGATGGCTCCCAGATAACGCTCAACACATCGCCGAACCCGGGCAGGGCTTCTTTTGCACCTACAGGAGAAAGTTGAAGCGTAGAAATGAAGCTCATTAAGGGGTGTCCATGAAAGTGCGTTTTCATGCACGGGGGGCCTCCTCACATGTTGCTGCCCCCAGCGGGTTGCAGGCGACGTGATCCACCACACCGAGGCGGGGGTGGGTCCTGGGCTTAGGGTCTTTGCGGACATTCTTGGGGTTTGGGTTGGAAGATTTCAACCTTTTGTATCGGCTTGACTCCCAAAAAGGCCCAAGACTTTGACCTCAAGCGCTTGGGAGGGGAGGAGGGGGGGGAAGGGAGGGGGGGGGGGGGGGGGGGGGGGCCTGCTGGCTGTTTCATGTAAAAAAACTTGTGCAATTCAGATTTCTGCTTTGAAGCGAAGGGGCTTGAATTGAGCGTTTCAAAGCTTTTTGAGCATCGGAACTGCAGGTTCCAAGTGAACCACGTGCAAAACCCCTGAACCCCCTGCACCGAGACCTTTCAACTCTGGCAAAGCAAAACACTAGCGGCAGAAAGCAAGAGAACCAAGCAAGTTTATTTTGCTGTTCATTAGCTCATCTTCTGGCTTTGCTTTGATTTGCAAATTGCTGCTTTGATACGGATCCTTTCAGGTACACCCCAAAAAAGAAAGCCCTTGGTTCAGAGGAGGCCCCAAAAGCACCCTCGAACCCGAAACCTCACAACCCCTCACACCCCTGACCCCCAACACTTCAAGGGGCTCAAGCCTTTGAACTTCGCTCCCGGGCATCCGCGCGCCACATGGCCCCGCAAGTCAAGCCTGGAAGGTTCAGAGTGTTTAGGTTTTTTTACGCTTACGGTTTATGGGTTCAGGGTTGAGGGTATGAATTTTGAGGGTTGGCTTTTCTAAGGGTTGAGGTTTCAGTAGCTCGGGGCTTACCGGAGTTCTTAAGGTTCAGGGCTCTGAGGTTCTCCAAGGGTTTTTTGAAGTGCAGGCTTCAGGGAGTTCGGGTTCGGGTTTTTTTTTCGCACTCGACCCCTACGAACCCATTTCAAGCAAAGTCACGACTCATGGAAGCCCAGCCCCAGCAGCTTGGTCTCGTGGAGTGACCCGAAACCCTAAACCTTAAACCCAAAACCCTAAAGCCTAACCCCTAAAGCCTAAACCCTAAAAGCACAGGGAGGCAAACTCCGGGTCACATCCTCTCCCTACCCTAAAAGCCTTGAAACCCTTAGACCCCAAAACCCAAAACCTACACCCTAAAATGCCCTTAACCCTAAACCCTAAAACCCTTTCAACCCTGAACCCTAAAACCCTTAAGCCCTGAACCCCTACGCTGGTTTAACGTGTTCCGAGTTCCTCTCTAAAGGCTACTGCACGGGCCATCGGGATCTTAAGCATTCTCCAGCTCGTTTCGGGTGTAGGCCTAAACCCTAACCTCCAAACCCAAAAAGCACTCCCCCAAGCGGTACCTGTGCAGTGCTTCCCGGCAGAGCGCCAGCACAGCGCTCTGGGGAGAAGAGCAGCATGTGCTTCGGGGTGTAATTAGGGTTTTCAGGGTTTTCGGGGTCTTTAGAATTTAGGGATTCTACCGCACAGGACGGCTGCTGGGCCAGGCATCCTTCCAGACAGCCTTACACCAGCAGCCACGAACCCCGAGCTTCGCGTTCAGGCTCTTCCTGCTAGAGCCGATAGCCGAGTCCCGCGGCGAGCATCAACTGGGCCTAGTTTCTCCACGAAGCTCCCCCCCGCATTAGCTTTCGTGCAGAGAAAAGCTTTGCTAAATCAGGATAAGCATTTTTTAGGACACGGAACCCCTAAACTCTGCCAAACTTTGGACCTGTTTTTGGGTTTTTGGGGGTTGTGTTGCATCCGTCGAGAAACCAGGTCTAGTTGATGCTCATGTGATGCTCGGCCCGCGGGTCTCGGCTATCGGCGCCCCTGCACTGCAGGGTGCAGTGGGCATTGACATGGAAGTCGGGTTTTGGGGAGGTGCTGGAGCTTCACAAGCGGCTTTTTCCTGCCCACCGGCCACATGCTGCGCTAAGACCCGCCAAGGGCTACATGTTCCAAGGCATCCGGGCTTGTCTTGGATTCAGTGTTCAGGGTGCCATAGGCCCCAAGCTGGGCTCGTGTGGCCACGTAGCACGATCGGATGAAGGCTTGAGGTTCTCTTCCTTGGGGTCACGCGCCGCGGTACGCCCTGGACCCAGCCGCTCGCCCGGAAAACTTCTGGGGGTCTGCGGTTCAGCCCGCTCTGCCGCGGATCGTGGACGAGGCGGGGGGGAAGAACGCATTGCCTGATTTCACCTGTGTCAATCGTTCAACTTCCCAGCTTCATCATCTGGGAAACGCATGTGGGTACCAACACAAGAAACGGACTAGACTCCACATAAGGGGCCCCACATGAAGAGGGCCTTCCTACTGGTGCCGAAGGATGTATCAGAACCACGCGCACACCTACTTTCTCGACAGCGACGGGGGGTGTTGAAGGGCAGCGACGAGAACATTTTGATCTGAGAAGCCTCAGTGGGTGTCGAGGCTCCTTAGACCATCGTGAGTCCCTGCTACAGGCCCTACCGCTAGCTATTCTGTAACTCCTCCGAGCGACAAGCCCCTCTAAAAGCCCCTATACGTGACAAAAAGAAAGAACCACCACGAAACAGAAGGAGTCGCTTTAATTACAGACTTCAGAACCCTCTCCGCGGCAGGTGCAGGGGATCTGTTCAAGGCACGGGCCTTGCTACAACTTTTGCATACTTTTGCTACACAGGCAGAATGGCGCAGCAGGGGGAAGCCATAAAGCCACCACGAAAGCTGCGCTTAAGCTTTGCTCCCCGCCCTGAACTCTTTAAACAAGAGGCTCACACTCGCATCCAAAGTACAGACAGAAGCTTTCTGAAGGGTGACCCCGCTCCGTGCATCTGATGACTGTGCCGCCCCCTGCTCGGCTTGAAAATAGTTCTGGGCCGCAAGTCCCGTGAGCAACTGTACAATGCCCTGCAGTTCCTCAGTTCCCGCTGGATTGCCTGCATTGATCAACATTCACGCCTCCTAGCTCTGTTGCTGCATTTTTGCCGAATGTGCTACGCCAACATATCTTGTTCACAATCTCCTAAAATTCCTAAAACCAACCACTCTACTCACTCTACTCGGCCATGCATCTCCACGCTTCAGAGTCACGATTCGCTGAGCAAGCCACGTCCAATGATCTGCTTGAAGACGTTGATACACTGAATATGAACGGTTGGGATGTAAGAAAAGCTATGCTGCTATGGCAATGCACGACAATGACCTCAAACACGGACAGGAAGCGGAGCAGGCAGATGTGGCCTCACTGAAGAACGCACACCTGCTGAATGGAAAGAAAGTCACAGGGCATGGTTTCCTCTTCCTCTTCTTGGCGTGTGTTTGTTATTCTCGGTCGGCGACGGTGTTAATTTGCATTCTGCCGGTTCCTTTTTTGGGCCCTGGCTCCCCCCCCCCATCCTAATCCGAGGGTTCTTACTTCTATTCTACGGCTTCTTTTTCTTAGCCTGGGTTTAAAGGTTTCAGCTTCAGGCTAAGCAGAAGAGCTCAATTTCTACGACCCTCTTAATGGAACAACTGACATTGGCGAATGGCGCGTAGATGCCAGCAGGAATTGTTGGCTAAGGAGTAACGGCGGGAATGCTGAGCAACGGTGGATGGTGGCTTATGGTGCAAGATGGAGACGGTGGGAGTGGTAGTGTATGGTGGGGAATGGTGGAGATTGGCTGGTGCTGGCGGGAAATGGGGGAATGGTGGGAACGGTGGGAAAGGGTGGGTGATTGTGGGAATGGCTCGTGTTGGTAGGGGATGGGTCGTGGGTAATGGCCGGACTGGCGGCAATATTTGTGGGAATGGCAGGTAACGCTGAGGTGGGCCCGGCGATGGTATCGGGATAGAAACTCTGATCCTCAACATGCTTGTGCTCCTCTTCTTTGAATCTGCAATTTGCTCAGCGACAATGTATACACACGCTGCATCAATCCCAACTGCGACTATGTCCCTGTCGAAGCAAGATGTGGGCAATCACATGCTTCAGCAAAAACTCGGCGTTTTGAACTGGGTTCTCCATGCCTTGCGGCTGCGGATGTCATGCCAGTAGGTTGCAGACTTTCATCGTTTCAGTCGGCTTACAGTAAGCGACAGACGCGCTGCTCGTTGATGGTCGGTCAGATGGATTTAGGTTTCTGTACGTTCTTCCTACGCTCGATGTGAAATTGAGGCAAGCCGCAAGCTGCCACCATGTCTAACTGTATAGGTCCTCGTTCTTAAAGCATCTCCAACCGGCTGAGAAGCTAGCCTTATGGGTGAACAGACCCTCCGAGAACCTTCATCTCTCCCCTCAAAGCACTGGAAGCCCTGTTTAGAAGCCCCGAAAGCCCTTAAAGCTCTAGTGGTCCGGGGTCCCGCCATTGTGCTTAAAACAACCCTTAGCCCCTGGACACCTTCGTAAAGCGCCCTTGAAGCTTTCTTTCCCTCAAGCCCTCAAACCTCAAGCACTCAAACCCTCAAACCCTCAAACCCTCAAACCCTCAAAACCTGAACCCCTGAACTCCTCATCCCCCTTGCTTCCCTCATCGAGCCTGGGAGCCTGGGGCGTTCTGACGCGCATCGCGCTCCTCGCGCAGGTCGCGCGCCGGGCGCGCATGCCGTGCATTGGCCTGGCGCTTCGAAAGGGAAAGAGATACCACGAGAGAAGCCCAGAGGAATCCGTGAATTGTACAGATGACCTGACATGCAGCCAACAACCCTAGCGGCCTGCGGCCCAACAACTAAAGCGTCAGCGACCATGCAGTAGGATATGGAGCTTCAGCATTGCTTGGGGGGGGGAGCATCCTCTTGAGCACGACAGCTCTCAGCCCCCTTAACCTGACTTCTAAACTCCACCCACCTGGAACTGTCTCGCCGAGACCTCTTCGGGAGCCACGCCCTCGCGGTGGAGAGAAGCTTTTGAGGTTCGGGAGCTCGGGATCCGGGAGCTGAGGTGCTTGTAGGATCTGAGTAAGGGTCGAAGAACCCTAAACTCTACAGCCGAAACTCCTAAGCTTCGAAGTCAAAACGGATCCTAGACAAGGCGCTCTGCCTGCAGGGCTTCGAAGTTTTGGGAATATTGATTAGGAGCGAAGCATTGCGGAGGTCATTGGCTTGAGGATTGCAGGTACGACCTTGATGCCAGCCTGAAGAAGAACGCAATCAGCTGCTTGGCAGCGCAATCCCTACTGAGCTTGGAAACTTGCGCATCCACAAAACACGCGCACACGCACTCTGCTCACGCTCTTTTCGGGTACGAGTAGGTTGCTCCAGGCAAGCGCCCATGATGAAAGCCCTTGGTGGGCTTCGGCTTAGTGGACTTCTAATTGCACGTTCATGCCCCCGTTGTTGTCAGTCAACGCCAGCCACTCAGGCCTCGCCACGCCAGCACGACCCCAGATCCTTTCCGGGCCATAAGCAGCAAAGATGTTTCCAAGCTCGTGACCCATACGAACCTCCAGTACCTGAAAGCGATGGCCCCTTGCTACGCTGCCTGTCTTTTGGACGTGGGAGCTTCGGCAATTCAAACCGGTGCGTGAGGTCACGATGTACCAGCCCGGTGATAGGGCCGTTCTGAGGGGAGCTTGAGCAGCAGCTGCAGCAGCTGCAGCAGCTCCTTGCGAAAGAGGCTGCAGCCATAGTCCGTCAGCAGCGCCAACGAGTTCAGCATGCCCAGCTGTGAACTTCTGAACCGTGCCGGGACTATCTTGCGAGATCATCAAGACCATGCACCCAGGGACCTCCATGGAGAACCACATGGACGCCGCAGTGCGTGAACCGCCGGTGCCCAACTGAGGCAGCTGATTGGCATAAATGTGGTTGGCACAGACGATTCCATCAGTTCCAATCAGGGTCATGCCGTCCATGTTCATGTGCCGGCGGACGGTCTCAGCTCCGGCAGGCGTCAGAATGCTAATGCCATCTTCTCGCCGGAAATCGCTGTGGCCTCTGACGTGACCACATCGCAAGACGGCTGATGCATCTCCCACAATCAAGGCGTGTCCCTGCTTCAGGCCCTCGACGCCTTGAGATGCGTAGTGCAGTGCGGTGGCTACAGCAGCCGACATCACTGCAGCTGATGTCACCCCAGCCGTCGCCATCCTACCAAGGTGCGACGCGCACCTGAGCAATGACCTGCACTGACTATAGCAACTACAGCAACTTTACAGCACCAGGGGCTTTCTGAGCTGTTTCCGAGCTGCTTGAACGGATCCAAGATAAACACGCCCCGTGGCATTTTCACTCCTTAAGGATTTGCGATGGACTCGCCCTCAAGTGGAGGACTGTTGATAAGCAAAGTAGTTCTTCCGAATCTTCCCAATGCAGCAATGAGGTTTCCAGGTAGAAGCTGCTCTCAGCGGCCTATGAACTTGGAGAAATAGCTCAGTCCACAAACATTTGTGGGTGTTGTCGCTTGTCCGAGGTTCAAACCCGCAACTCAAAGAGAGGTTTCGGGCATTGGCACATCTTTGCCAGAGTCAGTTTTACTCAAAACCTTGTGACCTTGTGCCCCGAAAGCTACTCTGCCGAACACCTTAAACTCCCAACCCCTGAAGCCCCAAGGCCCCTCAACCTTGCAACCCCTCAGAGCCTCAGCCCCTTAAATTCGCATCCGCTATCAGTATCATCCACTTGTATGCCCTAAATCCCTGAATCCTGAGACACCTTAACAGCCCTCGAGCTTTCGAGGGCGCCTGTGATCGCCGGCGCGGGACCTCGGGGCCTCGGCCAACAAGCCCAAGTCGAGTTTCATGGCCTTCTGATGGGCTTTTTGTGTTCTTATCAACTCCGAGGTTTCGAAGCTTGCAAGGTTTGGGGACTTGTCGCTGGTGATTCTGTAGAAGATCTTGCGCTTCGGCGCCAGCCGAGAGAACACGCTACGCACAACCACGCGGACTCTTGAGATATGGCCGTAGGACCGCCATCTCTCTCCTCTCACCTGCTTAAACCAACATACGTCGCCCGCTTGCCTGCAGATTGAAGCTGTCATTCAAGTCATCCGCTAAAGGCCCCAGTGCCCAATGCCGAGACTTCTCACCTCTCGGCCCTGCAGGCCACAACTCAGCACAGTTATTGGTCATCCCTTTGAACCACAGTACTTGCACAGAACCACTACGAGGTATTAGCCATGTGAATGCACCAATGCACCTCTGAGCTTACGATGCCTTCAGGCACCCCGGCTCGCCACCCGAGGTGGGGCGGCAATGGTGCAAAAGTCGCGGACCTCTCTTGCCAAAGGCTTGGGCGCTCGGAATGGCATGCAGCTCTGCATATCACACATACATATATACATATATGTTTATATGTATATGTATGCATACATAGTTCTACAAGTCATTTTCACGTGTTTCAAAAACGGAGGTCCCTGTTTGAAGAAGGTACCCCCAAAGGGGACCCCATATCAGAGAGGCGGCCTTCTACAATTCTCGATAATACGGTCTGCGGTACCTACATTATGATGGCCGGTGTTTCAAAAGAGCGACCCGAGCGGAGACCATAATTTAGAGCAAGCTCCATTGTGCGATCTTAGCGCTGAGGCGTGTAACATCCTGACGCATCCTGATGCAACTTTCCAGGACCCATGCCAGCTTCCCACTCTGCCCGAGCCTGGGCCGGAAGTGGGGAGAGCAAAACTGTGCGAGTGAGAGGAGTGCGGGTGGCATGGGGGCCAATGCCTGCTCAATCAAACTTCTGTTTAAAGACTTTGCCTACGGGAGGTTTTGCAGAGAGAGTTCCGAGGAGCTAAGAACTCCAGGAGCTTGCTGCTAAGAGCGTTGCGAGGTGGGACCGGCGCTCATTCATACTACTGCTTAAGCAAAAAAATCACGAATCATAGCAACGAAGCGTGAATGCACTCTGGAGGGTAGGCTCTGTCGGCCCACTTCATCCCTGCTGTGGTGTTGCCCACGTTGGGATCCCGGCCTGAGCTTGTCTCTCTGGTCCATGTCTTGACGCTCCTCGAAGCGAGGTTTTCCGGAAAACTGGAGCTCCCCCTCCCCCCCGCCTAGAAAATGATGGGAGTCCTTTTGAGGGCCTTCATGTTACCAAGGGAACCTAGCTTGTAAAAAAGAGACAGAGAGAGAGCAAATTCTTATAGCATGAAAACACATCATACAAACCGGATCCGTCCCCGAGGTGCCCTGAAGCCCTGGAAAGCGGGCTCTAACGAAACCTTCAAAGAGAAGTTTTATCAAAGGGGAATTTAGGGGTATATTGTGGCCGTTGAAGTTGAGCACCTGATCCGAGGGCACAAGAAAGCACGGCTGCCCTGGTTCCGAGCCTCTCCCTCAAGAGCCTTGAACTCTTAACAAAAACAACCAAACTCAAACCATGGTGCTACCCTAAGCCCCTTCAACCCCAAAGCACTGAAACCCCCCACCCCCTAAAGGGGCCATACTAAGACCCCCCCCCTAACCCTTATGAATCTCTCTCTGGCTGGTTCGGTGGGGGCTCCTGCTCCGAACGGCGCCGCTCTGGCTGCGCCGCCAGGAAGGCCTGGCAGCTTGGGAGGTTGAGTCTAGGGCTTTGAGGGGGCTTCGGGGGTTTAGGGCTTTGAGGGGGTTTAGGGGGTAAGGGCTTTGAGGGGGTTTAGGGGGTTTCAAGCCTTGGAAGGGGTTTAGGAAATGGCGGTTCAGGGTTCTTGCAGGGTTCGTGCCTGAGCAATCTGAGGCTACGAGCTTGTGAAAACGGATCCTGAGGCAGAGCTATGCGACACTTTCTCTGGAGGCTGGGGCCACGACTTCCACAACCGAATCCATCGGATGGTTCTTCATGACCTGAGCTCTGGATTGGTTTCACAGTGGCAGCACCGTGGAATATGGACTGCTTGGGCGTGGAGCTGCATGGTGCGTATGACATTCCGCAAAGAGTCATCATGACAGAAATGAGACAGTTGAGGACTCCTCGTATTCAGGGCACATGCACTCCGAGGCCATCGAATTCGCTCAAGCCATTTCTTAGCCATGTGAACATGTCTTCGGCAAGAAGTTCCGAACGTAACTGTTCGTCGCAGGTCTCATTGCTCCGTCCTTCACCCATCTAGACGGAAGTCGTGGCCCTTGGCCTTGAAGAGACACGAAGGGATACACCTATTCACCTGTCCGAGAGAGCCTTCGACTATCGAAGCTGCCTGAAGCCTAAAAACCAAAAAACCGCGGCTACCCAACCAAAACCTTTTCGCCACGTACTCTTGTACTGTTTAGAGCAGCCTGGCTTGGGCACACATTTGTGGCGAGCTAGGCTCGGCGGACTGCTGCCAAGGTGCAGCAGTAATTCTGCGTCGACAGAGTGGACACTCTGCTTTGTGATCTCAGCGAAGAAGGCGACTCGACACCCCTACCCTCCACTGTTCGGCTCTGTCTTTACACAGACTCAAAGCTGATCCCATGGCCCATGGCAGTCGTAAGGAGCGTCCCACACGATTGAATGACAGTCTTCAGTAATTACACGGCTGCCTAAACTTGAACAACCATCTAGCATTCGCCCCCCTTCCGCTACAACCCCCCTCCCCCCCCCCGGAACTCCCTGGGCTCCCCGGCGGATCCATTCGGAGCAGCAAGCCATGCAGTAGTTGTGGCTACAGGGCAGCAGCGCCTCGACCAAAGAGCTGGGTTCAGGGTATTGGGATGCCTGGATGTGGGGTTGTGGATGCTACAGATTGGCTTTGTTTGGGGACAAGGTGATAAAAGTGGAGGCGCAGAAGCAAAGAGCCAGAATCGAAGTCACCGCACGGACCTGCAAAGTGGAGTAGCTTTTGTGCGGAGTCCATCTCGATACTTGCAACACTTCCAGCCCAGCCATCACAGATTCAAAGTTATCTCTGCTGTAAGTGTTGGGGCTACCGTCAGCAATCGTGCAAATGGCAGCAGGTGTCTTAACCAAGCCCGAACATCGAAACGATGTGCTGGTTAAACCTGGCCAGGTGGGACGGGACTTCCGTATGAAGGGTCGGAGTCCTTGGGGGTTCCTAGTATGGAGTTTTCTTATGGCTTCCTAACACCAAATTCGCCATTCCAGAAAGTTTGGGGAGGCGACCTTTCTGTAGAGGTCTACTGAAGGTCGTATGGCCCCACGTACAACTGGCCCCCGAACCTCCGAGTACCAAACCCCCACCCTGACCCTTGTCGTAAACTCTACAGCGTACTGAAGACACAATCCCCTTCGGAAACTCTGTCCGCACATAGGGCTCGAGCCACGCACTTGTAAATCCTTGGCTCGGAGATGCTGGGGAATCGCGGTCTTGGGGCCTAGGAGCCCAGAAGAGGCTGGAAGCGGGAAACACAAAGCCAGTGCAAAGTGACGATAACATTTCCTCAGCCCAAAAGTCACGACACATCGCACGAAGTCGCGCCAGAGAAGCACAGTCGCGAAGCGAGTTCCCAAGCGCACATGCAGTCCACAGCACATTCTTGGCAAACTTCTGAAACTTGGCAGGACTCGTTCGGAATGGCTTTCCCGCAGTGCGCACGCGCAGAAATACAGCATCAATGTTTTGACGCAGGCCTTGTTTTAGAATCGATTGCCGACGGCTTCCCCACAGTGCGCGCGAAGATATTGATTTAGGTGACATACTCAGTGTAGGTCCATGCTTCTTAGCAGGGCAGGAATACAACTTCAAATAATTCTAAGGTAGGCCCGCGCTAATTCGCAGATTTCGTTTGAAATGGATTCCCCTGCTGTGCACACAATTTACGACTTCACACGAGGCGTCGCGTGTGACTCAAAGTAACCCCCAGGCTTGCAGTCTCTTTCCTCGGCCCCAACTCAGCCTCGACTTGCCCTGGGCCCCCCTGAACCCTGAACTGGCTGCAAATCTAAACCCAAAGCGCTATGGAGCCTTAGGCCCGGAGCACATCTCGCAAGTGCCGGCCAAGGTTCGGCTGCATGCAGATCGGGCAGAGCACGAGGTCCTCTCTGTGTTGCAGGATGCTTGGATCTTTGATGCAGAGACGCGGCTGCGAGAAAATCCTTGCAATGCGCCCTGAACCAACCCTACGATCGCTGCTGCCAATACTACCAGTATGAAGAATGGCAGTCGCGGGCCCGTGCAGCAAACATCAAGGGCGAGCATCATGAGCATCAGCGTCGGCCCCTGCACGTTTACAGGAGCAAGCATCACGAGCGTGAGCATCAGCACCGGCCCCTGCAGGCACACCGCAACGAGCATCTTGACATCAGGAGCAGCAGCGCCGGCTCCCTCACCCTTAGGCCCACGGCGGCGAGCATCATGAGCTTCATGAGAATCCGCCCCTTTAGGCACATCAGCGAGCATCATGAGAATCAACGCCCACCCCCCCCCCCCCCCCCCCCCTGAGCCCAACAGCGTGAGCATCACAGCCGGCCTTTTTATGAACATCATGAGCATCAGCGGCCTCCTTCAGTTCACGACAGCGAGCATCCGAATCGGCCACCACATGTGGCTTCCCAATCTCCGCAGGCCCTTTAGGCACAGAAGCGATCATGAGATCAGCGCCGGCTGCTCATGATGCTCGCGGATGTGTGCCTGAAGGGCAGGTTCTCATGATGCTCATCATGCTTGCTGCAGTCAACCTAAAGGGGGCCGGAACTGATGCTCCTGATGCCCATGATGCTCTTTGCCGCGGGCCTGCAGGGGCTGGTGCTGATGCTCATGATGTTCATGATGCTCACGATGCTCATAACAACTCCAGATTAACACTAGGCCCCTGAAGGTCCCTATCTGCGTAGTTCTCTATATTAGGATGTTTTTTGGGTCCTAACCATAGGAGGGCAGTCTCATACTAAGGACCCCCCAATCTGAAAACCCCCAAACAAACTCTAAACCCTAAACCCTAAACCCTAAACCCTAAACCCTACTCTCCAGACATGATTTTCAGGTATCCCAGGGGCTCCTCGAGGTCGGCTGCCATGGACTGTGCCTCGTCGCAAGGCATCAAGGGAAAACGCCAGGACCCAGAAGGGGCCCTAGGGTTTGGGGTTTAGGGTTGAGGGTCTAGGGTCTAGGGTCTAGGGTCTAGGGTCTAGGGTCTAGGGTCTAGGGTCTAGGGTCTAGGGTCTAGGGTCTAGGGTTTAGGGTTTAGGGTTTAGGGTTTAGGGCTACTGTAATATAGAGAACTACTGTACCCAAAATGAATCTCCGAAGGCCGCGGATGTGGTTCTAGCTATAGAGTTGGGTTAAGAGGGTTTGGGAATTGAGGAGAACTGTGGGCTGTAAGGGCGGTAAGGGGCTTTAAGAGGTTTAGGGCTTAGGTCTCGAGGTCGGTTTTGGGTTTGTGCGGTTTCGGTGTAGGGCTTTAGAATCTAGAGGGCTTGGGAGTTTAGGATTGAAGGGGCAATGACAGATCTCAAGAATCGACGTTGAAAGGTCACAACGTGGTTTGTGACGCAAGTTTCAAAGCGCTGTCATGAGTGGGAGCTGCGCAAGTTGTGGCTTAGAGCAACAAACGTTGCAGCCCTCTTCGGCGAATGTCTGGAGCCGCGGTGTCCACGCTTGACAACTACTTCGCATCTATAGCTACAACACATGGCTACAACAGAAGTTCCAATGCTTTCGTGGAGTTGACCGCAGTTCGTCTTTCCACTGAGTCTTGCTTGGCATGACCCTTTGCAAGCCTGGCGTGGGACCTGATCAAAAGACGCGGAGAGAGCTCATGGAATGACCTGAACTTGTAAACCCCAATCCCAAAACCGCAAAGTCTTCATCCATGAGGAATCTCTCCAGCGCAGTGTGAAACTCAACAAACTTTCGTCCGGTGTGAACCCGAACTGCAGTTGGGCCTTTGTGCATTGACTAATCCTGTGCCCTGAACATGTGATGTGTGTGTGTGTGTGTTGTGGTGTGTGTGGTGTGTGTGGTGTGTGTGTGTGTGTGTGTTGGTGATGTGTGTGTGTGTGTGTGATGTGTGTGTATGTGTGTGTGATGTGTGTGTGTGTGTGTGTGTGTGTGTGTGTGTGTGTGTGTGTGTGTGTGTGTGTGTGTGTGTGTGTGTGTGTGGTGTGTTGTTTGTTGTGTGTGGTGTGTGTGTGCTGTGTGTGCTGTGTGTGCTGTGTGTGCTGTGTGTGCTGTGTGTGCTGTGTGTGCTGTGTGTGGTGTGTGTGGTGTGTGTGGTGTGTGTGGTGTGTGTGGTGTGTGTGGTGTGTGTGTGTGTGTGTGTGTGTGGGTGGGGGTGGGTGGGTGGGTGGGTGGGTGGGTGTGTGTGTGTGTGTCTTTCTGTATGTTTGCCCTCCTCTGGCCTAGCGCCTAGGGACTTTGGTCGTGCAGAACTCAGGGTTGAAGTGTGTTGAAGTCGTACTGACCAACTACGTTCCTTGATCACATCCTAAGTGACCGGACAGCTTCAAGCCGTGAAGTTGGCGGTAAGCTCGTCACCCCCCCCCCCCCCCCCCCCAACCCCCACACTTCGGAGCACCTGCGATAATGTGAAGAGTGAGAGGCTCGACTGCACTTCGGAGCATGTGAACGAGGCTCGACCGAGTGAGGGCGACAGGTCCACCACCTGAGTGCTGCATTAAGCCTCGAGATGCAACAACTGACGTCACCACGACGCCGATTTGTAGAACATACTGCTAGTGCTCTCAAGTTCAATAGTTGTGTGGGTTCTGCTTTGCTGCATTCCGGCATTCTCGCCGTGGAGACCTGGCCCTGTCTCCATCTGCCCTCAGTACCACGTGTTGTTTCGCCTGAAAGGCCCTGACTGCTTCGCCGCGATCTGCGAGATAAGCTCCGCCTGTCTGAAGTTACAACTCAACCCCAACCTCCAAAACCTCTGAAGCCTATGGTGTTGTATCCAAGAAACTCTCTGCCTTCAACAGCCTGCAGCGTTCCCAACCCTCCGTAGAACAGCTGCACAAATTGCAAACGATGTCATTCCGTCCGGAGATGAAGAAGCGTTTCTTGAAGAGGGTGAGTGCGTACGCACACTAACATATTGTACACACATATATTGTATACATATAACTCACGTATATACACGCACACATTAACACATTTTGGTAGTTTGAACTTAGACCTGCCCTCGTCGGGAAGCTGTAGATTTCTACATGAAATGCTCGCGAAAATCTCTAGGTCCTCACCCACGTCAGCGTCCCCCTGTTTGCAAAATGGCTAAAGATCCCTTTGAGTTGAAGCTACAGATCGCCTCTGTGTTGATTCAAGTTGCAGCTGCAATGCCTGCGAAAATCCACCCCCAAATACTCGAGTTTGGGGACTGCGCTGTCCTCGATCCGTATATGAAGAACCGCACCATCGTGCCCCGTGGGGGCGAGGCCAGGCGAAACACAAGGGGAAGACAGTGTACTGAAAACACAGCAGAAACGCGACTTCATGACGATGGTTCAAACGTTTTCAACAGAATGGCAAGGTTTGGGGTCCAAGTAAGGTAAGGCCAGGGAAGGTTGCCTGCTACTGCTGCAACTCCTGTGACGGCACGAGAGGTGGTGGCCGCAATCATCGTGGGCGGAAAAAAGCGACGGTGGTAATACCACTGATGAAGGGTTGCGGAGGCGACAGGTGGGGGGGCGGTTAGGGGTTGCCACCTCATCAGGTGGCTACTGTCCCTGCCCATGCCAGCTACGCTTTCAGAGAGAAAGAACAGAGAGACAACGAGAGACAAAGAGAGAGAGGAAGGGAGGGGGACAAGGAGGGAGAGGGAGGAGCGAGACGAAAGCTACTCGACTGTCGTGGGAATGTGCGGTGTTGAAAGGGGGAGGAGCATAGTTGCTTTACTCAAACGCTTCATCACAGAGCCCATCGGCCTTCACGTCACAGGATACGTCCGACAGAGAGATCTCGATCTTGCAGAAGGTCTGACACATGGCTTGGGGATCGCGCAGCGTACGTCTGAGACAGGAGTGCCTCAGGAATCTAACACTGCAGACTTTTCACATCCTTAGCCCTCCCACTACCCCGCAAAAGCCCCTCAAGCCCCCCGAAAAGCCTCCAAAGAAACTCTCGCGCCTTGGCCTCCGGAAGCGGCTCATGCCGGTAAGTATAGCCTCTGTCTTGGCTGGGTTGTATGGGGGTGTTCAGGGGGGGCACAGGGAGTACAATTTGTTTTTGGGGGGTTGGAGGAGATTGGGGGTTTAAAAGAGGTTTGCAGTAGAGGCTTGCTCTAGAGGTCTCGGCTTCTCGTTGGGCCGGGGGGGGCACACTGAGTTTTTGAGCATCATGTACCACCAGGTTGGTCTGAATGAAGAGTAAACAGGTTTTCCCTCCTTGGAGGATCAATCATGGGACAGCGTGGGGAAACTGACTGAAGAAGAACCCTTGAGGATCCGTGTTCTGCTGCTGACATCTGGCACTCTCAGGTCCAAGGGTCGACTGCTGATGGTCCCTTCCAGGTGGGCGTAGAAGCGGCTCACGATGTTGGACACCGGGCTCGTGGTGATGCACCTGAGGGGTCACATCGCAGATGGTGCTGTAGACTCGCCATGCAGAGACCTGTGGTAGCTGAGAGAGAGAGAGAGAGAGAGAGAGAGAGAGAGAGAATGAACCTCCAATTCCGTGACACTCAATCGAGGACATTGCTGAGGGCCCCAGTCTAACTTGTGGAAAGCGGCCGGATCATGCCCCCGGTGGCTTCATCATAGATCACCTCTACACGCTGGCGAGAAGACAGGCTAGTGGCTGATGGGATCCCCTTGTACGAAAGCTTCCGAATGTCTGGAACCTAAACGGAGATGGCACTCGACTGTCCCGACCCCTGGCGCGCCGAATACACGGAGATGTGGAGGTCACCACCCAGCAGCAGAACTTCGCGCTTTGAGGAGGCGGCCTCGCTTGGGAGCGCTTTAAGGGGCTTCAGGGTTACTAGGGCTCGGGTTGCTTCAAGGGGTTTAAGTATCTACCCCCTAAAGAACCCAAAAAAGCAGCCGCACCTTCCACTCGAAGCAAAGGTCCAACAACCAAGTCAGCTCCTCGGCTTGGAAGAGGGTTGAGGGTTTTGGGCAGGTCCTTCGGACCGTCGGAGAATCAGGGCCAAGGCTTAGGGTGAAGGGGATGAGGGCTTGCTGGGCAGGTCCTCCTTGCGGTCCTTGCGCTTGCGATTCGAGCGCTTGTGATTCGAGGTTGGCATGGCTCTTCATGGATCGCCGGTCGCAAATCGCGGGCTCTTGGCACTTGGGGAGTTTGCGAGGCTCTTGTGGGCAGTGTTCGTACGCGCGGCTTTAGGGGGAGTTCGCATAGCGTTCACAAGGTTGTGCAGCATCATGAAACAGCTGCTGCTCTGAGACCAGCGTCGCTCACGTTGTAGGCCCAATGGTCCCTCAGAAAGCCCAGTCGAGCGGCTTTCCTGGGCGAACACAGACCATACTGCAGTCAATATGTCAGAAGCTAGTGCTTAGACTTTCCCCAGTCAAGGGTGGGGGTGTAGACGGTGCAGGGTCAGGGCTCACAGGGTGCGTTACGTTTGCATTCTCCAAGACCCAAACCCTTAGGCCGGTCCAAAACCCAGCGTCGATCGCATGATCTCCGGGCGCTCCCAGACGTAGGGCAGCTCTGAACAGAGGATGATGCATCGCCTGGGCTGGAAGACTTAGGATGCCTCGGTGGTCTCTTTTAAAGTTTTGTTGCCTCTTTCCCGCGCTGCCCCGCGCACCTGCAAGATTTCGGTAGTGTGCAGTGGCGTTTGCATCCTTCAGCCGACAAATTTCTGCAACCCCTTAAACCTTGGAGCTCTCCATGAAGGCATGTCAAAGGGCAGGCCGGAATCTCGGAAGACCTCTTCCACAGCCTGTTTTTGGTGGGAGCGGGGGAGACCCGCCGAATTAAGTTATCCGAGAAAAAGCTGACAACATAACCACGATACAGCTCAGCTACAGGATGCCACGCCGTGGCATGTTCTGAGCGGCCGAATGCTAAGGGCCGTATTGAAACCAGAGCCGCGGAAGGGACTCTGAGGGAACTAGCATATGAGCGGAACAGAGCAGCCTGCTGACATGCTTCAAGACCGCATTCACAACGCTGCAGGCGTAGCCCTTTGACACATATCGCAACCCTCGAAGCTCTTGACAACTTGGCCCGAATAAGGCCTTAGTCAGATCTCTATGGTCACTATAATAGTCATGCCCCCGCAGCCCTGGAGCCTGCTTCTGCTTTTCCGACAGCAGCAATCCGGTGCGGCGGGTGCCATCGGCGTTGATCCTGCCAGACGCTGAGGCGATGCCCTTCAAACCAACAAGCTTTAGGAATTCGCCGAGGCCTCGGGCCGTAGGAGTCTGGGGAAGCACGAAGCAGGGAACCTCTAATCCTGTATGCAGGTTCGCCCTTTTTCAATACTTTTTCGCTTGGAACGGACACTCCGCGTCAGGAATGTCAGGACCGAGGCGCTTTTGGGGACGACCATATGGCGCACAACGGCGTGTTCTCCCTAACCCTCCAAAGGGCCAGCCGGCGGCATCGCCTCATCTTGTTGTATTCTTGCCTTGCCTGCTCCTCCCCCGCCCTCGAGCAACAAAACACTCCCACCCCTTGCCATGTTTCCGACCTGTTTCCTGTTTCCCCACCCTGCCCTCCACCTCCACCCCTTTTGTACCTCCCCCCAGGCCACGCTTTTCCCTTACCTCCGAAACGCCAGCTTTACTACAAGTGGCGAGCTTGCCTCGCCGCTGCCGTGCGGCCGAGGCGGGTCGCATAGCGCTAACTAAACCTAACGGGGCCCTGACAGTTAAAACGCCGGGTTTAGTTGGGATTTCCGTGGGTCCTGTTCCCCCGCAAGTCGAACATGAAGATGCCCACGCAGCCAAACCTTCACAGGGGTGCAGATTGTGGGGTTTGGAGCTGTCGAAAACTTTCGGGTTTGGGACGCCGCTGGGGAATGACTGTTTGGTCATCTGATTGGGGTTTAGAGTTTATAGCTTGATTTCATTCTTGCCGGAGGCACGTTGATCCATCACTGAATCTTGCTGGTGAGATGGCCTTTGGATGGAGGTTACATATCGATTGCCACATGCGGGTGGTGTGACAGTGGAGGGAGAAGGGAGAGGTGAGAGGTGAGAGGCGAGAGGGGGAGAAGGGGAAGAAGGGGGAGGGGAGAGAGGGGAGAGAGGGGAGAGAGGAGAGAGGGGAGGGGAAAGAGGGGAGAGAGGGGAGAGGGGGAGAGAGGGGGGAGAAGAGAGGGGAGAGAGGGGGAGAGGGGAGAGAGAGGGGAGGAGAGGGGAGAGAGAGAGGGGAGAGAGGGGAGAGAGGGGAGACAGGGGAGACAGAGGAGAGAGGGGAGGGAGAGAGGGGAGAGAGGGGAGAGAGGGGAGAGAAAAAAGAGGGGAGAGAGGGGAGAGAGGGGAGAGAGGGGAGAGAGAAGGGAGAGAGAAGGGAGAGAGAAGGGAGAGAGAAGGGAGAGAGACGGGAGAGAGAAGGGAGAGAGAAGGGAGAGAGAAGGGAGAGAGAAGAGAGAGAGAAGGGAGAGAGAAGGGAGAGAGAAGGGAGAGAGAAGGGAGAGAGAAGGGAGAGAGACGGGAGAGAGAAGGGAGAGAGAAGGGAGAGAGAAGGGAGAGAGAAAGGGAGAGAGAAGGGAGAGAGAAGGGAGAGAGAAGGGAGAGAGAAGGGAGAGAGACGGGAGAGAGAAGGGAGAGAGAAGGGAGAGAGAAGGGAGAGAGACGGAAGAGAGAGGGGGAGGGAGATGGAGGTGGAGAGGGGAGAGAGGGGAGAGAGGGGAGAGAGGGGAGACGAGGGGAGAGAGGGGAGAGAGGGGAGAGAGGGGAGAGCGGGGAGAGAGGGAGTGAGGGGGGTGTGTGAGGGGAGGGGAGGGCGAGAGGGGTGTGAGGAGGGGCGTGAGAGGGGATTGTGAGGGGAGAGGAGGGGAGAGAGGGGACGAGGAGGAGAGGGGAGGAGAGGGGGGAAGAGAGGGGAGAGAGGGGGAGAGAAGGGGAGAGGGCGGAGAGAGGGAGAGAGGGGTAGACAGGGGAGGACCGTGGAGACAGGCGGAGAGAGGGGAGCGGGGGAGAGAGGGGAGATGAAAAAAGAGGGGAGAGAGGGTGAGAGAGGGGAAGAGAGGGGAGAAGGGGAGAGCGGGAGAGAGGGGCGAGAGGGGAGATGAGGAGGGTGAGAGAGGGTGAGAGAGGGGAGAGCGGGGAGAGAGGGGAGAGTGGACGGAGAGGAGAGAGGTGAGAGAGGGGAGAGAGGGGAGAGGAGGGAGAAGGGGAGTAGAGGGGAAGAGGGGGAGAGAGGGGGGAGAGGCGGGGAGATGAGGGGATGAGAGGGAGAGGGGGGGAGAGAGGGGAGAGAGGGGAGAGAGGGGAGAGAGGGGAGAGAGGGGAGAGAGGGGAGAGAGGGGAGAGAGGGAGAGAGGGAGAGAGCGAGCGAGCGTGAAGAAGCTGAGAAATGCCTTGCCCAAGTCTACACTACTACGTTGAGAAAGTGTATAAGCATTGAAGCAGTCAGCCTCACAGCAGCCCCGCCTCACTCAGCACCACGTTGCCGATGTCTTGGCGAACGTCCTGTCGTCAAAGCCAAGGCAGCCATCACTGTGCGCCACCCACCAAGTTCAGACCGCAATTCTGGCTTCAATCTGCCACGCACGCACCCACCCTCCCACCCACTCCCCCCTCTCCCTCTCCACCCTCTCCCACCCTCTCCCACCCTCCTTCCTCTCCATCCCTCCCACCCACCCTCTCACACACACACAAAGAGACAGAGAGCAAGCGCTTGTCGCAAAAAAACGGTTTAGGGTTCAAGTACAAGGCGAATGGCCTGCTACCACTATAGCACTTCGCCTCATCAGAATCATCAGACGAAGTCCATACAATGGACGATGGGCTTTGTCTCACACGGTCTTGAATTTCTTTTGTGCTCATCCGACCCCTGAGTCGCCAAACCTTTGACAGCCTAAAGCTCTGCATCTGCTCTCCTCTGGGAAGCCGTCCACCAAATCTCCCGGCTTCAGCGCCTCACTCTCATTCAGCATCGACTTCGGGTTGGGAGTTTAGGGTGTTGAGTCTGCTGCTTCTTTGTTTTTTAAGTCTTGTTTGGCATGTGAATTTGGAATTTTGCTTGAGAGCGAGCGTTCTTGTTGATGTTTTTGCAGGCGCGTTTTCGGTGTTGCGGGTTGGCGGATTCATGGTGCAAGGATCGTTGGGCATGGACGCTCTGGCCAGTGGATGCGCTTTCAGCTTTTTGTGCTCTAGCCAATGGATGTGCTGGTAACATGGACGTCGCTCTCGTTCGGGCACAGTATCATGGACGCTTTGCATGCAACAAACCCAGGTGAGGCGCTTTTCTTTCAAAAAACTGCTCTCCTTACATAATGCTTAAAGACACGTTAGCATGCGGGGTCCAGCCTGGAACTTAGACTGCTGATACCTTGCAGCTTGGGGCTTCGATGGCTTGGACACTCTGGACTCCAAGGAATGGCAACTTGTAAAGCGACTCAGTAGCTCTGATATTCGAAGCCCTCCGCAAAGGATGCCGGTGCAATCTTCCAATTATCAACCAATCGGAAGAAAAGCGGTTTCAGCTCAAACCTTGCAGAACCAGGATTTGGTACCTTCAAAAACCTGGCACCTGCAGCACATGTAAAAGAGAGGGTTAGCATCCGAAAGTGTGGTTTTTCACTGCATGGCTACTATTAAGGCTATTATTCAGGATTGTTGATGCTTCACTTGGTTTACGCCGTTGATCCCTATACATGGGTTAAATACCAAGACATCCAACAGCAACACTGAGGATTCCTAAAAGACATGTGGGATTGTTATCTTTGTCAAACTAGATTTCTCTGGCTCATCAGGTGCAACATTTGTGGTGCTGGTGCCCGCCTCGATGAGGTCGGAAGGCATGCCTACGAACCTCACGGTTGGGCATGCGAGCATCCATACATGGCGAATGCATCTAAGAACTAAGAAAACCCTGCATGATCCCCAAGGAACAGGAACACACTAAGCACAACGACTTCAAGAGAGCCAGTGACGGAAGCATCACATCTAGACCTTACTCCTGTTCCCAAAACGGTGTGGCAACAGCATAGTATAGGGTTCTAACGTTCTAACGTTAAGTAAGGAGGGATTGCGGTCATTGCCCAAACTGCGCTCTGCAGGGGTGGGCTTGACTGCTTGGATTTGGGGAGTGGGAGTGGGGGCGGGGGAGAGACCCATGCAACCAATGCAGCCCTACCTCGGCCCAACTTTACTCCTTAAGTACAGGTTCCGAAGTTCGGGCTCTTGGATGGGTTTATTTCGCGCTTCTGCGGCTCGTACTCTCGGGAGTGGTGTTGGAATGCTGCTGTAAGGTGCTCCTGGAATGTTCCCAACATTGTCTGGCACTGAATGCTTGGGGCCGCCGGCTTCTTACGAACAACGTGCCCCTGCGACAGCAATGAGCCGAGGCATACTGAAGTCTCGAAAAAGGCCACAGCAAGCCACAACCCGTGACACAACCGCACACCTCACGGATATCAAGAAACAGTGCCAATGGTGTCGGGAGGCGTCAGGATCTCCGGGGGAGTCATGTCGGGATCATTGGGGCCCCGGTCCTCGGTCCATTTTGGCATTTTGTGGGCTTGGTTTGGGCTTTGGCTCGGGGCTTCGGGTTTTAAACTTTAGGGTTGAGGGAATCAAGAGGCTGAAAATGCGCAGATGTAGGCCCCGTGGTGTGCGAAATGATATCTACATGATTGCGTTCACTGAACCACGGTTATCACTTTCCTAAACAAATCTCCGAAATCCTCCTTGAGCCCTGCATGGCGCAAGCCAAACCAAACAAATCAAACATGCCTCAACAGATCTCACCGGAATACCACAGCGACACCAATCACTCCATGCCTTGACATCCCCCATATCCCACTCCGGAGAGATCCCGCGCTTAGCCCTCAGGGACTTGCCTTACTCCTCTTGCATTTCAACATAGTCCAACCCTCAAGCGCCCCTGCAACTCAGAGCCCGACGGGGTTCACTTCCTGCGGGGAAGTTGTGCATTCTGTGGATTTCGTGGAGCGGTGTATCGGTTGTCGGGAAGCCCTTTTTCGGCAAAAGCAAAGTGTCACGCTTTGGTTTGATGAGGCCCTTGACATGGCAAGCTGCAGAACAAAGAAACGAGGTGCAAAGGCCCTTTTGGTATAATACATTGATCTTCATAGTCTCCTTGGAAAGACTTGGCGTCCACTTTTCTCGCTACAAAGTCCGGTTCTGCTTGCGGTCTTGGGGGAAAGGAGGTCTTAACCCATTGCACACCTGGAACGACTTAAGCCTAGCGTAGCTTCCTCACAGTCACCGTTTGGAACTCTCAACTGTCTGGATCTTTGTAGCGGCTTTCACGGCTGGCTCTTCCTGGTGCGCTTTTCTTTTGTTGTTTCCCTTGATTCGGTAGGTCTTGGTCTCGAAGATAAGCAGGAACCTCTTAGGACCTCAGGGACCTGACGTGTAGGAGGGAGATGTAGAGCGGCGAGTTTGCATAGGCATGGAATTTGGTCGGTTCCCGGAAGCGAGACGGAGGATGGTGGAGGCGGACGGCGGGGCTTGCCTCAATCTCGCCACCGCCCCACGCGCCATAGTCCAGGGCCTTGGCGATGCCCTCGGACAGCGGACCTCGCCAAGGTCTTTCAAAGTTGACTTCTTCTGCTTCTCGTCATTCTTTTGGGCTCTGTACTTTGCAGGTATTCAACTTCCTCACCTGCTCCCGCGCCTAATCCCACAGCTCAAGAAGAATACAAACACTCATCTCCCGCTCCCGCTTCCTTCTCCCCCCTCTCTCTCTTCAGGCCCAGTGCATGAAGCCCTGAGTCCTGCAACCCTCCTCAGCTCCCGAACCCATCCACTCCTTCCACTGAAATCCCTGAAGCCCACCAAAGCCCATCATGGCTTGCTTTGAGCCTGTCCATTTGCCCGTCTGCAAATATCGAGCCTTCGAGCAGTAGATGACCACAGGAGGAGGTTTACTTCTCGCTTTGGGGCTCAGGGTCTTGGCATTTTGCAGCTGCCTCACAACAGGTGGTCAAGATAGGAATATAGGGAAGCATGAACAAACTCCAAACCCCTTTCCCGAATACTTTGTTTGCACGAAATCAGAATTCACGTCTGCTGTCTCGCTTGGAAGGACAAGAACGAAGACTGCCTCAGAAGACAAGTTCGGATTGATTGCCCGCTGTACCTCCGGACCCTCTCCATCCATGGGCATGGGCGAGAAGCCCAAACACTTAAACCCCGTACACTAACGATCAATACCCGCCTTCGCGTAGGAAAGGCAGATGTCCTTCTCGGCTTGGTGCTATGAAGGTTTAATGCTTAAGAGTTGCCACACAACCATCATGATGGTGGGGTTCGGGTCTTGGGAAGGAGAACCCAACTTCTGCTGATCAGAAGGAGTTCCAAAGAGAAGAGCCGCCCGCTCATTTGTGGAAGAGACCGTGGGCTCAGAAGCTTGTCACGGTAAGGTGCTGCTGCTTTTTCTTCCACTCTCCATCTTTCTGTTTAACGTGCTTCACTTCACGCGCTTTCTGCCGCACGCCAGTGCTAGTGTGCTGTGTTTTGGGCTGGCACGTGTAAGTCTCTCCAATTTCAAGCTTGCCATGGCCGGTTGATTCTTGTTCCTGGCTCGGGCCTCAGTCCTCATTTCCGGAACCAGTGTCGTGTGAGCCCATGGGTTCTGAGGAGACTTCGAACCATTACAAATTGTCAAACCCAAGTCGGATTTTGTTGACCCAAGTGCCATACAATGTTCTAGGAAACAAAGGCGCGCAACCACCAAGTCCGGCCTCCTAATGTTCCCCCTGAGCATCGTCCCTTTCGAATCCGGCCTGAACCTCTGCCAGCTCTGATGCTTCCGGTTCAAGCAACTCCCGCAACCGAAATCAGCCACACCAAGCACGCTGATGTCACACTGGCAAGCGCAGCATTCAATTTCTGCTCAAAACCCTTCTGGGCACCTCTTGTTTCTCGCATTACCCTCGCTCAAAATCGTCTGTGACCTCACCGGGCCCCAGGCCCCCGAAATCCATGACTCGTGAGCCTACAGGAGGATAAACCTGTTCCTCCCAGCCCAGTCCTCAGCATCCAGGAGAAGTCTCAGGCGTGGTCGCCCGCAGTATCCCAGCTCCGGCTCCCAGTCGGGCCTTTATTTATAGTAGTAGAGGCTGAAGTAACGGGTAGGATAGGTTGGTTGCAGCGCTGTGGACTTGCAGCTTCTGAGCATCATCGGGTACGCGGTTGTTTCAGGAGCAAACACGTGACAGACATCGCCGAAACCATTGCTGGAGAGCCCTTGAGAACGAGACGGGCGCTCACAAGAGCAAAAATCAAAGGATTGTCCGCTGATCAGGCTAGGCCGAAGAAAAGATAGAGAGTGAGAGCGAGGTCTGGTATGAAGGCATGTGAGATATATGTGTACTGTCTAGATATATTGTCTATTGAGTCTATTATACTGTACGGTAAGTACATAGTAAGTACGCATAACAAAAGCACTAGGAAAAATGCAAATCACATTGAAAGCTATCAAGGCCACTGCCCTTCCACGCGTGGGTCGAAGAGCCGAGCGAGCTCGTCCGTCCAGCCCGGACCGGTGACATTGGCCTCACAGCAGGCGTCTGGCCTTCCAGACTCGAATCCGACCTTCTGCACCTTCCATGACCTTCCCTACCACCCGGACCTCCGAGCTCCGAACGCCCCCCTGCCCTGAGCTTTCTAGAATAAGAACGACGACTGGGGCGCTGGGCCCTCCGGGCAATGGTCCCTCGGGCTCCCGCCCAGCGCCTGGCTTTGGGCTGTACACCACTGGACCCACTTTCAGGTGCTCAAACTCAAGCGCCACATTTGGGGGCTTGTTATGCTGCTGGGAGGATTTGGGGTATCCAACCGGAGCTTGGGAATCACGAACACTCATGTGGCAAGTCCAAACGATGCAGACATTGCTGAGGTTGGCTGAGCAATCTAGGGTTTGGCGATTGGATCTGTGTTGAGGCCTCAGGTCTGCATGTCTGCAACACAGGGTGTACTGATCGTGTACAGTGTAGAAGTCTTTGGGGGGGGGGGGGGGGGGGCTCGGCATACTGCGTAATCGCCGGCATGGCTGCATTGGGTATATTCGGGGTTTGGGAGGCGATTGATCACCTGGGGCATTGTCGATGTTGGTTTGCTGCCAGAGTTGAGACCAGTATGTTGAAATAACCGTGCGCCGTGTGCCAGCGTACCTGCGACATTTCCTGTAACTCGAACCCAATCCCCAGCAGCAATCCCAGCTTCTTGAAAGACCGCAGCCAGACACCGGACAAGTCCCATGCCCGACCCTGCCTCTTTGCCGCAACACCGGCAGCCAAAGCCGCTGCTGACACTGCCAGTGCAGGACCGCCTCCAGTAGTTCCTGCCCGTGCAAAAACTTGCTAGCTGACCTGATCGATGACTCAAAGGACTTGCAGGATCTGCGGGCCCGGTACTGTGCGATGACACGGCAAGGGTTGCAGTGTTGCAGCGACTGCAACCATGAAACCACAGCACACGTTCACAGACGTTCAAAGGTCTGGACCCTTTTGCACTGCCCCGTCTCAGACTCGAGCCTCGCTGTGGTTCATGTCTCACCCGCCCACAAGTGGATGCGGGCCTGCCGCCCATCTCTGCCGGATCCCCCAAAAGCCGTAACACACCCTCGAGCAGGAGGGAACGGAACATTCCCTCTCTGAACTGCTACACAGCTTTGCTTCTGGAACAGGAGACCTGCCACACTCTGTGCAAAGTTTTCAAACCCTCATTTTGCATTTCAGTCCAAACACTGAACACATGGGAGATTTTTGAAGCTGGAGAAGCAATCTTGCCTGGTGACGGGCAGCGCAGGCGCTGGCCCGAAGGCAAACGCCTCGCCGGAAGATCTTCGAGCTTAGTTTTGAGCTTGAAGTTTTTTTAGCTAAGGCTACGGTCATGCAATCTTTTCCGCTCTTGAATGCAGCAGCGGATCATCCGTTTGCGAAAGCCAGTGTCTTAAACCATGGATTTCCTGATCGTTTTTTGTGCTCAAGTACATGTTCGGAGAAAAAAAAAGCTTCGGCAATCTAATCCTGCCAAAACATCAAGGTTTGGGGTTTTGGGGCGTCTCCCTAACAAAAAACAAACGGCTCATATTTCTGAGGAAGGCTTGTGAGGCAGGGGGGCGGGACGATGCACTAGACCCACTATAGACAGGCAGGGTCTCAGGGGGCCTAGAGATGCCAGGGGAGGCCGGATGGCCACCATTCTTCTTTGCCCCCATGGCAGTTGCAAGCCCCCTCCCAATCCATGCCCAAAGGCAACTCTTAAGGCTTTGCCACCACTCCAAGCTTCGGCTTGCGCTTGCGCAAGAATCTGTTACAACTGAGTACTGAGGTCTGGAGGTTGACCATGCTGACAGAGTGGCATGCGGGCATTCTTCGAGAAGTGTACATTTACATTCTCAATGCGAACTTCTGGCCCTTCCCGAGATGGGAAACTCCCAAATTTTACAGCAGCACCTCGGCGAAAAGCGCCATGACAACTAATGCGGCGCCAATGTTCTGAGCAAAATTTCTATTCTGATGCCGCACCTTGCTATGGTCCTTGGGATAGCTATCTGGGTTGAGGGTCCAAAAGACAAAGTGAAGCATGTTATCATGGTCAGCAGCTCGATGGAAGCACGAATAGACACTGCTTTTTCTGCCGGGTCTGTTTTCGGGCCACAGCGGCTGCAAAACGGTGGATGTGTTCTCCTTCCTAACAATGGCGCTTTCCCGCCCATGCTGGCAATATTAAAGCACTTCTGAGTGTTCGCAGCTTGCACACGCAGCCAAATACAGCGGTTCTGGCTGTTCGAAGCCGCTTTCGCGCTCTTCCGACATGTACTGTACAGTGAGGGCCAATCCACCGGCCCATCACTGTCTTAGTGGCGCGCCCAGGCGCTGCAACCCCGGGAACTGACCCCAAGCAGCATGACCAAAACCCGGCGGCCCAGAGTGTGCGAGCTGTTGCTTTCATGGACATCAACAGCCCATATGTAGGGCAGGCATGCCGTTGGTGGTGACGAAAATGTTTGATTTCTTGACAGGTTTCACTTCAATTGGCTAGCTCACCTCGATCTGAAGTTGGCCAAGTGCTCAGGCAGAGGAGAGGCTACTGGTTGACAGCATTAAACTAAACTTAAAGATGTTCCAGTACCAACTACTCAGGCATTACGCGCCGCTAACCCACGTATCTTGAGGAATTTGCCGCACCTGAGACGACTGCCTTTTTCGGGAACCAATCAGGACGCATCCTGCACTGCTAACTCTGTAAATCCGGCTGCTTTGGCCGGAAGGTGAAAGATGGCTCTACGATGTCTACACAGCTTGTTCAGGCCGCAGACCTTATCAACCCAGCATCGCGAGGCGCCCTTCCAGGTACTGCATGGCCGCCGGCAACCGTTGCAGCACAACTAGGATTAGCTGTCCAGGTTTCAAGGTATCTACGACTTTCACTGTCACAGACGACCTCTCCTGCAATAAGATCAGCACCACTGGCACAGCTGACGCCACGGGTTGACGAAATCAAACCTGACTCTAACACGCGCTTTGTGCGTCCCAGCTTTGATGAGGCAAACATTCGCATGTTGCGTGAGGCTGCAACTGTCAATTTGTCAAACTACCCCGACACGATGCTTTTCACAGAACTCCGAGAACAGCGATCCCACATGGCCGACGAAATTGGTTCACTGGAAACAGCACTCCAGGCCGTTTAGGCCACTGCCCCCCACATCGACCAAGTGGCCCATGGCCCTCAGAACTCCCAGGCCTTCTTCAGCTACTGGTGTGCTTGCTGGTGTTGGCCCAGTTCCTGAGTGGAACCAGACATTTTTGGTTGCTCCATTTTGTTTCGGATGGGGTGAGGCTTTCAGAAAGGGACGCTGCGGGTCCCAGCTGTTTCCACATAGTGGTTTGGACAGGTTTCATATGTGTTAAGTCGTATGTTGGGATGTGCTCTTATCGTTTCGTCTTTCTTCCGGGATGTACTTCTCGTGCTGCCTTTACGTTGGGATGTGATGTGAATTTAATGCAGTCTTCTGGGATGCAGTATTCTCGTTTTGCCTTTAATTACATAGGAGGCTGAGAGCCGGAGGGGTAGCACGTGCAGTGCGCGGCAGAGTCGGGCGGTTTACCTGCAGTGTCCTGCAGTCTTCTGGCCCGGGGGCAGGGGCCAAAAACAAAAACATACGTTCACAAATACATACTCATATATGTGGTGTATATATATAGATACCAAAAACCACATGTCTCCCCAATGAGGCTGAGCTCCCCCTTCCAGTCATACCCTGTCTACCCTCAGCCTCCGCCAACCCTCAAATTCCCTGCGTAGTATCTCTCTTTGAGAATTTCGACTATGACATCGGGATCCTGAGAACTCGCTCCCCCCCTCTTCCCAGCAGTAGCTTCGGGTTGGGGGGTACCGGTAACAGAACGATTCTAAAGTAAAGGAACAGGAAATACAACCTTTGGATAGAGAAATCTCGAATCTCTAGCCCCTGGATTCTTGAAATACAAAAAAACACTTCTGCTGTCTGCTCACAGTATTCCCGTTTGCGGGTTTCCCCTAAGACAGCATGCAAGGAAACCACCACATTGCCGAGGTGCGGAGGAACAGGGGTCTGGTAGGAGTGATCAAACCTGTTGCGGCAGGCAATGGAAGCGCAGGGAACAAGTACATCATTCGGCCCTCAGGCCCGAAAGCACACCCTGAACCCTTAATTCACCTGCAGCCTTAGGGCCTGACAACACTGCGACAACACTGCCTCTCAAAGACCATTAAATTAAACATCCTTGCTTAAACGTCTTCCACTTGTGGTCGCAAAGCGGCTGCCGTGGAGAGCGTGGGGCTGGAAGGCCTGGCGACGGTGGGTTTTGCTTTGGAGCCTGCAGGAGCGCTTGTAGACGCTGTTTTGATGAGCGCTTGGGCTGTGCGGGCGCAGCGGCCCATAACCCACATCTCTTCGATTTCTTGGAGTTGCTGTTTCATGGACCTCTTAAAGGCGGTGAAGACAGCATATCGAAGTCTCCCCCGCTGCCCCATTATCTAAGCCCTTTTCTTCCCAGACCTGAGACTCAGGAACAAAGACTTTGCTAAGCCGAAGCTGCTTCAACCCTGGAGCTTCCTCTTAGGCTCTGGTGCCTGGTGGCATCAATGGCAGCGACGCTTTGTGCAGAGCCGGGGCCCAACCTGAGACTGAAGGGACTGTTTGCGCTTCAGGAGGGTGGGGGCATCATTGCCTGCAACCTACTCTTTCTTACATCCCCCAAACTCGAAAATCATGAGCCTCATGCACCCCCATGTACCCCAGCCCTCCCACCAAGTGCCGAGCCTTGCGAATGTGGAGGTGGGCGCATCCTGATTTGGCGAGGGGGTGCAGTGACAGTAGTAAACCCAGCATGCTCGTTCCCAATTCCCCGCTTTTGCAGTGGGGCCGCATAGGCGGCTGCATAGGCGGCTGCATGGGCGGCTGCATAGGTGGCTGCTTAGGCGGACCCCACTGCGGCGGCAGATGAAGCCCAGGCTGCGCCGGGTGCTGCTGGGCAGGCCCTGGCATTGACTTTGGCCAAGGCGACGCCTGCTGAGGGCCCATTGCATTCCAAGCCTCGGCTTGAAAATGCCGAGCTTCAAGAAGAAACCAAAACTGCGGTGGGTTCTCTTGTGGTTTGGCTGGGCCGGGCCGGATTGAGGGCTTTCAGGGTTTGGGACAATTTGAACTTACAGGGCAGTAGCGCTTGGAAGTGCTGAGAGCGTTGGGGGTTCAGGGCGCTGTGGGGACTCGGGTGTCTTCATGTGGATTTCATACACTCTTTTTCAACCATTGTCATTGTATTCCATGTATGTGGTCCATGTGGTTTATGTCCTGAATGCGGGCATCCCTACCAGCCAACACCTACCTACCTGGACACCTACCTGGACACCTACCGTCGGCCTGCACCCTCAAGCCTGTTTCAGTTATTGGTCCGATCTTTGCTCACGCTCATCCTTGGCCATCATTTGCCTAATCTCCCTGGAATCGGACGACAATCCCGACGTGCGTGACGGACCCAAGTCTCACAATGCATCACCAAGCCGCGCCCGATGATGATGCTGCTACTCCTCCTTAAGGGTGTTTTTTACCAATCGGTTTGGATTGTCACGCTGGTTGCTTCTCGGTTTGAGGTCGGCCGCAGCTTGGAGCGAGGGCACAGGCTTTGGACGTGGAGCCTTTCGCGTGCACATGATTCATCCTGCCAAGCCACCTTTCCCAACTTTTTGGGAAACAATTTCTTTTGCGGAATTCCGCACATTACCTAAGGCTAACCTATTTGCACAGAAAGGCCTGAAGCACAAGCACCCAATGCCCGCTACATTCGCTACATGCGGCCGCGCACCTTGTTTAGGCAGCACTGAGCTTGCCTTCGTGCTCGGAAGCTCCGAAAGCTCCACCTGTTCGCCGGAGAACTCATTGAGGAAGCTTACGGCGCTGCGCACGTCCCCTGTACTTTGCAGACCAGAACACATTCTCATGGCAGGACACACTGCTAGGATGTGAGATGCCCTTACCTTGCTGTACGTGTTTTCAAAGCTCTACAAGTCATTGCCGGCAAAACACATCGTGGCGCGTCCGCCGCTCCAGTTGCACATCCTCGGCCAGGTCATGGCAATCGCAGGCTGTTTGCACGAGAGCCCCAGCATGACCGGCAGGGATGAAGACTTTCGGTAAGCCGATTCTTGACGTTCGACTCTGCAAGTTTGTAAGGGTTTGTTGAATGTTGTTTAGATTAGTTGGAATGGTTGGATACCCAAACCACGGCGTGGACTCGACCTTGGGGTCCGTGGGTCTCACGTTCCAGGACCACCACCCTGCCCGCCAACACAACGTCAAAATATGCGATACATGCACAACAACATCAGTTGAATGAGCTCAGAAGCCACGCAGGTGTCGAAGATATCCAGCCCAATGGGCCTTTCTGGCCTCCTCGTGTTGCGAGATGTTTTATGTCATTAAAGGTTTCCGCCAATGATCTCCGAAACGTTTCTTTAAGAAACTGTTTTTGAACTCTCCCTTCTAGCTACTCAACTCGAGCATCACTTACAAGATGGGCTGGTCTGTCAAATGGCTTGGTGCCGAGACTTCACTAAAGCTCCTCCACAGCCACGACAATACCCTATGCCCGGGAACTCGGGAAGCCCCCAACAACCAAAGTCACCAACCCTCAACCTCAATACAACCCGGCTTACACACCTCAGCGGGCCGGACAGCAACGCAGCCACCAGCACGCCCTGTCGTCAGAAGGGCGGATATCTTGTTGTAGCTGTTTCTCCCGAATGCGTGGCAGAAGGGTTCCTGCTTTTTTTGCAAGCCGCCTAGCTGATGCATTAAATGGCACTGCAGGGACGACCACTGTTATTGACTGGAGGAAAATTTTGGGGTGGGAACCGCTTGAAAGGTTGGCGTTCCTCGGGTCCGAGAGGTGACCAAAAAACATCCTGCGTTTTGTCATCACGAATCGTTCGCAAGCGTCCGCGAAGCGTCCGCAAGATTTCGCGAGGTTGCTGAAGCCTCTGAGCGCGTTCGGGCCTCGAAAGTGCGAACCTAGGACAGTTTCAAGGATGAGGCATAAGGGGTCCGCCATCATCGTGACTGTGACCACTTTGGACCCAGGAGAGCATCACCAAAGACAGGACCCTGGACCAGCTGAGATCGAAACTATGCGGGGCCACCTAGGAGGTTGAGGCAGGGACCCCAGGGCAGGTCCGCCACGTGAGCGTTCGCAATGCCAAGCAAGACATCCATGCGCTCACTAGTTTTTGCCAGGAAGTCAAGAAATTCAGAAGGGTCGATTGAGTACATTCTGCACATTTGCCAAGAGAAAGAAGAGAAGGGGAAGACGGACGGAGATGACAGGAGGATACTAAAACAGAACATGAATAAGGGCAACGTAAAGAACATAAATGCAGATGAGAGATGAGAAAATACAGGCAACAAGACAGATTTATCATCAGACACATCAGCCCGGAGCTCATGTCGTGCGTTTGCGTCTGTTATGTTCGCGGCGTACGTGACACGTGCCAGTAGCCATGGTAGTGCACAGCTTACAAACGCTGTGGGTTGAGTGGCGGGAAGGGCACAGCCCCCTTCCCATTTGCTGCTCACATGACGGGTTTTAAAGGATTCGTACAGAGCAGAAACACTGCTCGCACAAATCTTCTTGATGGCATGCTGTTCTCAAGGCAAGCTCACACAGCTTACGGGGGATTGGAGGGTAATAACGATCATAACCATAAGAACAAGAGTATTAGTCGTAAGAATAGCAATAGTAGAAGTAATGGTGATAGTATCAGAATAGCAGTAATACGAGTAACACTAACAGCAATAGCCGAATAAATGATAGCAGTCGTATTAGTAGCAAACTTATGCTTGCCAATCTCGCTGATTTACTAGGTCATTGGTGTGCCTTCCGTTGACGAAAGCTTGCATTTGGTCTTCGTAATATTTGAAAAATTCCTCGTGCTGTTTGTCTGTTTTAATGATGTCTTCCTTCCATCCGTTCTTTGTTGTGCTGTCTTTGTTGTCTTGTGTTGGTTGCTAGATCATTTCCGACCTTCTCTTCCTCCGGCATGGTGATTCACGCATTGTTTTGTTTATGCATTTCGCTCGTTGTGTTCTATACTTCTTCGATGTTTCTGTAACGATTATGTATCAAAGCAAACAAAACGTCAAAAAGAACCAAAAAAAAAACATATTTGGGTTCTCTCGTCGCAGGACATTTGGTCAAGGGGTAAATTCGCTTCCAGCACATACTGACTGTATCGCCGCCAGATCTCTGCTCCGTAGCCAAAAGGGACAAATCATGACAAAGTCCACATGCCTCCAGAAGAGACACAGTGAAGAAGAGCATAACGGCCCAAGCCACGGCCACCTCACTCGGACAAAAGAACGACTGAGTAATCCTGGACACACCCCCAGTGGACATGGGCGCCAGCACCTCGGAAGACTCCCTGCTTATCAATCCGACCAGCTTCGTCTGCTTGGGGATGCCCCCGTAGCGCTCGAAGGACTCGATGCCTCGTTCTGAAATCTCAAAGCCGCACATGCGGGATTTGCCTACACGGCCCCTGCAAACGCGACACTAGCAAAATTCCTCTGTCGGCCGCCCAGGCACACCAACGGTACTGAATAGCTGCTAGGGCTTGCAACAGCGGCGCCAGGCCAGCACAGATTTTCACATACGGCCGAAACTTCCCGGTTTTCTCCTGGCCAGCGCGCTGCTTCGGGCAATAAGCTTGACTGGCCCTCTGTGACAGGCAGTGTCCTCTGAGATGGCCCACCGCGGTTTCTTCGTTTTGGAACAGGTCTGGTGGTCCTTCATGAGGAACAGCGCCCTGGCATGGTCAGTTCGGGGAATCGGCAGAACATGTCTTCTTGCACATTCTCCCAAACGCTTGGCACAATGCCTCGCGCAATGCTTCGCTCAATGCTTCCCAAAAGCTTCTTCGCAACTGCTTCGCAAGCGGCAACCACTGCAAAATGTTTGACCCCTCCACTCAACCAACCAAGCCGCGTAGTCAGCGTCGCTAGAAGGCTCAGCAAGGTCATGATGAAGGCCGTGCGGGAGGTGTAGCGCATGATGCCTCCAATCAGGCAAAAGTGCGAGAAGAAAAGACACAGACTGCCACGCACAAAACCACGAGGCACAGTCAAGAGGCCTCCATTGGGTTTAACAATGACTGGATTCTTACAACAAACACTGCCACCAAGCGTCTCCATATCGTCCCATCCTCGGAGGCAACAGTGGCAGTGCTTAGAGCCAGATGTTACCGCTCAGGTTAGACTTTCTTGATATGCAAGATTGGGCGGTAGGGATGTAACCGCGGCACGATGGCTCCTCGCCCTGATTACTGGTTTCGGTTCGCCTGGCTCGGGCCTTTCTTTCGTCTTAGGATCTGCAGAGGTAGAGTCACGTGGGAAGGAGCATAAAATAGAAGTGCACATGTGATCGCTGCTTTGCTTCAGTGATGCTATTGGCGTGTGTGTCTGTTGTTTCTAGCCATGATGCCGTGGTACAGTCACATGACAGACGTACTCTGGTCGACACGTATTCGGCAGGAGAATCATGTTCCGACGGGGTCCCCGGCGGTCAGAACTTCAGTACTGAACTCAAGTGGTCGTTCGGCAAAGAATCGCAGTGAAAATCTCCATCCGAGGCAGGACGTGAGTTTCTTGGGGGGCTCAATACTTAGGACGCACCCAACTATTGCCGAGCTGCGATGAACTTTCCGGAATAATCGCTTCGCTCACAAAAAGCGCCGAACAGCTTGTACCTGACATCTGCGCTCGGCAGCACACGAAACCAGCAGGCTACCGTTCCGATGGTCCGGCAACACACTAAACAAAAACGGCCTGTTTCAGGCACTCCACCCACAAACTTGAGGGCCGGAGGCAGGGAGGACGAAAGCTCGGGGGCCGGAAGCAAGAGCAAAGTTGCAAGAGAAAGTGCGGGCAGGGCCCAGTTGGAGGCATGCTTGAGGGGCCAGCGTCTTCTTTTCAGCCGTCGCAGTGTTGGGTAGATACTAGCTTCTTGCAATCAACTAGCTTGTTGCAATCAACACATCACTAGTGGGCGGCGACGCATGTTGTGCTGGGACCCTGACTCACGCGCTGCGGTCAACACGCGACGGAGTCAGGTCTTGACGTAAAAACGCCTCCCCTTAAGGTATTGATATATCAATTTACCCCCCCCCCCCCACCCCCCCCCCTCCAAAACCAGGGAATTCGTGTGATGTATCAATTTACCCCCACCCCCCCCCTCCCCCCTTCCAAAACCAAGGAATTCGTGTGATATATCAATTTACCCCCCCCCCCCCCCCCCCACCCCCCCCCCTAATAAGATAGTATCAATAATACGCTGTTTTCTGGCCGTGGTCGGCCCCCTGCTGCTAAAGCAGATAAAACTCCAGCTTCGCTACGCGAGCTTTCGTGACATATGTCGGAGGCAACAGTTACTAGCCATCCCTCGACAGCCTAAACCGATCGAAGGCTAAAGCTTCCGCCGTGAACATTCTCACGTTGCCAGCCAGAAACTCGAGGGACGTGCGATTTCGTTCCCAGCGTTGCACATTCCATCCGAAACTGCTGCAAATCTTTCAACATGAGCTGCCCAGCTTTAAACTTGCAAGCTATGAAGCCTGCCTTGAACCTTTATGCCCTCGCCCCGAAGATCAAGGGCACTGCACATGGTTCGTGTTCTCACAGAAGTTCCTGGGACGTCAGATGTGGAGGACTCGGGGTAGCATACCAAAGCAATCCGGACTGCATAGGCTGACAAACTGACGTCCCAGGAACAAGTTCCACAGGGTTGGGAAATGCTCGACCTTCCCATTGCAGAAATCAATCGCCCACTGCTCCATTTCGGGCGAGGCGTACCTGATGGGGAGTTGGGTCGCTGGGTCATAGAGAGAAGCGTGCTTCTAGGGGCTCCAAACAACAAATGCTTCTACATCCCTAATGCTTTCGGTCATATGGCTCGCCTGGCGAACATGTGGAGTTCGAAGGGTTCAGGATCTAGGCTTAGAACGAGCATGCAGCTAATTGGCGTCAAGGAGGGGGGGGGGGAGGGATCCTGTTCTCCTTTACAAATTCGCACGACATTTCAGATTTCCAGGGCGCAACCTGACACATCCAGTGATACTGTCTTGTGCTAGTTCAATCAGAACACCTCAACATCTTGGGGGAACTGTGTTTACGATTTCAAACAAAAGGTAGGGGCATGAACCTGCAGTACATAGTATTGGTCCGTTGAAGTCGATGACGCCGTGGATTGAAAAAGCCGCTGATTCCGCGAAGCCGCTGTTGACGCCGTTGACATCGTGAGTATGGATGCCCACGTTGACGCCGTGAAGCCGTTGAGCTGTCGTGTGTTTGCGTGAAAGATCGCGTCTTCGCGTCTTCGCGTCTTTGCCCTACGCGCCCCTTCGGACATGAATGAAGGACTTGACAGCTCCAAGGCTTAGGAGAGGGTGTATCTTCTTCACCCTGCTGGGATGGTGCGATGTCTTGCAGTACTTGTAGTAGAAGATTCTTGTTCACAAATCTTAGGCCGGGTGTAGGGCCATTTCTTGCCAGTTCGCATCACGGCCATTTCCTATCACAGCGGCAAGGCGACGACGTTCAGCCCAAGAGTCTTATCCTGCAGCACCTTGTCGAGCGCCCTCTCCATAAGAGAACTGGGCCGAGCATATCCTCAGGGGCTTTCCCAGGGCTGGGAGATACAAACCCGAATGAAACTCGGAGTTAGTCTGACAGGCTTTTTTTTGCAGCTTCTGCAAGATGCCTTCGCAAGATACTTCTGCAAACATGCTTCTGCAGACGCTCCAACCCACCTTGCAGTTAACATAGCTGGGGCTCGCAGCGAGCAGACGACGAGGCTGCACCTCTACAGAACACAGTCCTCAAAAACCATTGGTGCTCAGATGTGCTCAGGGTCGCAGGATTCACGTGGCTTTGTGGCATTTCGCTTCAAAGGTTTAAGAGGCTCACCTGCTCAGGGCTTTACCATGCATTACCGATTTGCCTTTTCATGCTTTGTGGTGTGCGAAGGTCGCACGTCCCGGACCTCCACTCAAGCTGGCCGCCGAGCCAGACATTGTAGTTTCGCCACCTCGGGTGAATGCAATGGCTCATGGCCACTAAAGCTTGTGTGGAGGCACCAACAAGGCATGAGTCAGATAGTGCTTGCCGAATTGACTCGCAGTTCTACGCAACTCCCTGTCTTCTTCCCAATCCGCTTTGGTCTAGAGCTCAGACAAAATCGCCAAGTCTCTGCATGCTGAAGAAGAACATGCCAAGCAAAGTGCCCAGCGCCTGGCGGGACTGGACTCGAACTTGTGCACACTGAACATGGGTGATTCTTTTTTGGCAAGTGCATGCACACTCCTCTTCGTCCATTGCTAACTCAAGATTGCTTTACATTCCTGCATTGCAGGCTCGTACACAAGAAGGCGCTGGGTCACGAACTCCGTTCTGTACAAGTACGTGGCACACGGGACTTGATGTACCTCGAACGAATGAATCTTGGGAACATGGTTACTTGCTACATGAAGAGGCGCCCCTCTTCTGTGACGGCCCCCTCCACGGTCGTGCACTGCACCACTTCGTCTTGAACCTGTCGCGACTCATGCGGTCCATGCGGCCTTGGCACATGGAAGGCTTTGAAGCAGCCCCATGAACCCTCTTGGTAGACCTGGTCGGCAAAGGTGGGCTTGTGCCCACAGGGCCAGCCGTAAGCGTAGTGTAGAAGACGGGCCGAAGGTTGCAGTATCTCTGCACTGACAGTGCCCCAACATGGCTTGCTGCTGTCATAGCTCTCGGCACTGCAGGTGCCGTGGTTGCAGATGCTGTGGCCCCACCAAGGGATTACAGGGTTTGTGCTGCAGTCCTCCTCGATGTTGATGTGGTCACTAAGGATCGCCGTCATCACGTCCACATCAATGCTACCACGATATTTGCTGGCTAGCTCCCATCCTCGATGCCAACGGCGACCGTTGTTGTTGCCCTGGTAGCTCATCTCGGCCACAGGCAAATTGAAAGCCAAAAGCTCTGGGCACTGGTGACAGTTCACCGCCACGAGCATCCCAGGGTTCTCGCGTGAATAGCGCTGCAGCACGGCCACACCAAAAGGACCCACCTCCACCTGAGCCAGGTTCTGCTGGGCGTCTGCCAGCAAGACGGAAAAGGCAGGCGTGACGGCCCCTGCCTCAAGTAGCAGCTTAAGTGCTTCCTCTACATCCTGGCAAGAAGACATCATCTGTCGGCTGAGGCCTGCAAAAGTCAGGGGGGTAGCAAGCACGTCGATACTCCCGTCGATGTCACGCTCCACCGCCAGCGCCGCGGTGAATGCTAAGCCAGCAGAGTTGATGCCGCGAGTCGGCTGGCCAGGCTCCACCTCGAAGGGTGGAGGATCGCCGGTCGAGTCCACATAGCGGAGCTCTGTGCCGATGTGCCCCATGCCATCCGATGCTCGAACCGCCCGTACAAAGGTGCGAAACAGGTAGGGGTCATCGCTAACTCCTCCAATGAGGGCCTCCCCTGTGACAGTCACCCCAACGCCTGTTGCACCAAAGAGGAAGCACATGGCGGCGAGTCAAGCGACTGGCAGCTCCAAGAGAAGCGACAAGGGTTCCTCAACGAGCAAAATTGAGCCAACAAGCCTGCAGAGCATTTTGGACCTCAAGGAGCAGCCACTTGCGCAAGACTCAAGACGCGCTCAGAGGCTCAACAATGCCCATCGAACAGATGAAAAGTGTGCGATGCTATGTGAGGCTCTGGCCGCGACGGCAAGGCCAAGCAGGGAAAGGCACACCTGCACACAAAGAGTAGGGTTTTACAGGGTTTGTAGCTCAGGGTAACTCACACGAATGCGTCTTCTGCCAATCTTTGCCACTCCAGCACCTGCTCGGATACAGGGAATCCCACTCCAAACCCTTCACAACCCCAAGACTCTTGAAGCCCATACTGTAAGCCAGAAGCATAAACACAACCTGACCCGGTCCTGAGGTGAGCAACCCTCACGGTTGCTTTGGCGGAATGGCGCGGCCTCGAATCTGGCTTTGGGTTTGGAACACTCCTGGAGACCTGAGCATAAACCTATGTTGTAGACATAAAACATATGAGTATGTACGTGAAAGTATATGCGCATATCATGGTTGCAAAAAAGTTCCATGTTGTTATTGCTGTGTTGGGTTTGTGGAAGTTGTCCACACACTGCAACCCGAAACTCCAGATGCAAGTTGGCCATCAGGATGCTCATTGAATGCAAAACTCTTCATAAAAAAACAAAACATGAATTTCCGCACGTTCTTTTTCTGGAAGATCGGCAAACGGCACGTGTGGAGACTCCTTTGCACACTTATTCGCGTACATTGTATTCATCATGGAGGGGACGTCGTCGAAACATTGGGATTCCAAGATATATTGCATGGCTGACAAAATCGAGCCCCACTACAGCTTTGCCAGACAATCCTGGATCTTGGCTCTGAAACCCCAAGGTTGGGCAAACATCTGTCTGGATCTACTCCGAAAAACTGCCACTTTGTGGACTTTGGAAGACTTGGGCGTTTGGCTTCAGGAGTTTATGGCTAAGCGATACAAAGCGTGCACATGGGCATTCAGAATTCAGGGCTCTGCGGTGTTCAGCGGGGTGGTTCCGAGGGGATGGTTCCAACGTCTGCAAACATGAGAAAAATGATCCATCCAAATGTCATTCCACAGTTGGAGGGGTTGAGAGTCACTGAGTACAGGAGTTTTGGACTCCGATGGAGCTGCCAGATATGCCCAAGCGGCCAGCAATTTTACTGTTCGACGACGGATGTGCGGCGCTTCTTCGCCCGGCATTGCGGCGGGCGATACTTGGTGAATGCAAATTCGCCCTAAAGTTGGTGCATGGGATGGATTTTTCATGGCCCTTCAACAATTGGAGTGAACTTGTGTATGTCTGCAGAAGCCTCCAGCCGGCAGGCCACATAAGGTTTCGACTTCGTGAACACACGTAGTTCTGATGCACCCTGAAGCCACTGCTGTCCAAGCAACAACTACAGTTAGACAGTTAGACAAGCCAGCCAGGTTGCATACAAGCAATGACTCAATCTATTTTCCATTGTAGAGGGCCTGAGAGGCACGCATCCACCACGACACGCAAGCGATGCACAAACACACTGCTTATCCCACGGTTTGAGTACAACAACACATACACCGTTACATAACCGTGGCTCCGCCGAGTCACTGAGGGTCTAAAAGTCTAGGAATCGAAAATAACAAGAAGCACCGGCCTTTTTGTCCCCTCACGCCCATAATTGCCTGCAGGCACGGACACAGCGCTTTGCTGCAGGGACTGCTGGTGGGAAACCGGAACATTTGGGACACGCATCCCCTAAACTAGTGCGGGAAAGATAGCTTTCGTCTAAACCCAGGCCCTTTTAGCCCAAATCCTCCACAACTACAGCTCACTCTTATCTTCCGCCGCGGGTGTGCCATCGGCCGCCACCCACCTGGTAATGTATCCGAATGAGACTTGCAGAGTTTGGATGTGCCAGGTTTTAAGTTCGTGGCTTTCGATCTTTTCCAAGTGCATGTCGATTGACCAGTTGCATGAGGCTGGAGAATGTGAGACTTCGCCCTACAAGACTACGGAGGGCACGCTCACGCTCGCCCTGATGAACCCTTCGTTCCGAAAGCCTGCAACCCTCCTCCCACAAGGCCACATGATCTTGCCAAGCTGTAGCTCCGGGAACTCGTAGCCCACCGAGATCAAGTCTCGGATCCAGGCCTGCGCCAGCCTGTCCCGAAACAATGCGCAAGTTCATTCAAGTTCATTCGAGTTCATTCAGGCTCATTCAACTTCATTCAACACTCAGCTTCCCATCCAGGTATCCCAGAACCATTTCCGCGATTTTCCGCGGACGGACCCTGCAAAGGGCTGGCGTGCCTCACGTCTCCCAGCTCCACAAATCCGCCTGTGCCGTCACTTTCGTGCTCAGATCAACGACTCATGGTATACGCAACATCGCTTTAAGCAATTTTTCCATGCTTGGTAACATTCCATCCACATTCAAAGTCTTCGTTTGGCCAAGAAAATTGTTCGTTTTGCCTCGGCGGCACGGGGCAAGCTCCAGGCCAAAACTGATGACAGGAAATCGATGACAGGGAATCCGGACCACATTTGTTGAACGTCATTCTACAGCACACAAACATGAGCTACTTGTGTTGGTTGTGGTTTGCGTGCTTCTAGCCTCGGGGAGGCTTAGGGGGTGGGGGAGGCCCGGGGAGGAGGACAAAGAGAGAGAGAGAGAGAGACACACACACACACACACACACACACACACACACACACACTGGAATAACTTGAGGAGCCGGGGGAATGTAACTCCAATCTCTGGGGATAAGAACCGAAAGCGTAAAGCGTTATTGGTCAGCAGCAATAAACCGCAGAATTACTTCCGAGAAACTGCTGCATATCCCCCGGCAGTGGAACACGGTAAAAATACGCAGCCGCAGCCCCTTTTGCCGAACTTGTCCGCCACGGTACGTGTGTAGAGTGCTGACCAGAGCTGCTCGATCCGCTCCACAAGTGTGGGCGCGTCGCCTCGCCGACAAGAATGTTAAACTCCAACCAATAACACCAGGCCATTGAACAAGACAAGGCATCTGGCCCCATTCAGAATAGTCCATAAGGGAATAGGGCCTTAAACAAAACCATGGTGATAAGCGAGAACAATGTTCAGTCACGGTTGAAGCTCACTCTCAACTAAATAAGGCACCAGTGCAGCCATTGAACTGAACCACTACTAAGCCTGCACACAGAATGTCGTCGACATGACTGCAATCTGGCGACTGGACCACTTCGCCAGGAACGCAACAAGCGCCGTGCTCTTCAGCCTCGAAGCAAATTGCTCAAAGCCATGCTGCGGGTGTGAACTCTTCAACTTCTAGCACACATAAGCACACGACATAGGACAAGTATGTGTGACCGCCGCGCTTATGCACACGACCATGCACTCTGGTTAGGTCGCTTGCACACGTGTCAGCTTGGCTCCGTACTGAAGGTCACCCTCGCTTTGGAAGTCCTGCCGCCCCTTCCCAGATGTAAAAATTTCAAGGCGAAACACAGCAAAACGTCAGCAAATTCTGGACATCGAGACTTCGTGGCAACAATATGCCATGAAATCCACAAAGCTCGTGCTCAGCTAGTGCTTGTCATCCTCCATGTCAGCAGTACACATACGCAGGGCAGTACACGAATCCCAGATCCAACTGCAAGGGGTCGTGTCATGCCGTGGTCCTTCAGGTAGTCGTGGGCGACACGGTCGTGCACAACGTGCGGGGCCATGAATGTCACGACCTGACCCACCTGCAAGTCACTGTTCAAGCAGCACTGTTCAAGCTCTGTTCAGGGAATGCTAGTCTTATCTTGAGGCTTTCTGACCAAACACGCATGCGCTGAGACGTTGAGCCATGCTTGACCTCCGAACCCATCTTCTGCCATGTCGCATCCCAAAGCAGCTTCTGCGTCAGGTAGGCACGCCAGATGTCCGAGACGCGGCCATGTACCGTGACAGGAAGCAGCAGGCCCCAGAAAGATTCCTCGGTCTGGTTCGGTCTTTTTATACCCTCCCGTCTAGGCAAGCCATCACTAGTTGGGAGAAAGATTCCAACAGCGTTGACACATTGTCCACCGATGGTCTCAAGCCCCTTCAGCCTGCACCAGCAAGAACAAGGCCAGGATTGTGCCCAAGTCACGTAGAGATGGACGGTACACTGCGCGTTGTAAGGTGTGAAGAACCTGCTGCACACACCCGATGAGGACAGAGCCCTCTACAGCATTCTATCCTATCACGATGCACTCTACGCCACAGGCTGCAAAGCACAACACAGCACGACCTACTCTTGCCACTGCTGAAAAAACCCGAAGGCCTTACAGAACCTTTTGAAAAAAACCAGACCAAGGACCTGAATTGAGCACTTGGCCCTTGGATGCCCTTGGCTTCTCCGAAACTTGATGGGGCTCCCTTCGGAGAACCCACTGCCGAAGTTCGTCCGGGGAGCTGGGGAGGCACCGCGAAAGCTTCAGGCCGCCCCCCTCCTGACTGTGCACATGCCTTACAAGAATCACCATCCCAGTCTAAACAATCTGCCCCGCGCGTCCCCACAGCCCTCCAAACCCTTCATGGATGAGCTGCTTCAAGCTCTGAAGCCCTCCAAATCAATCACAGTCAACCTTCGCAGCCAAAATCTCAGGAGCTGATCCTTGGCCTTGGAAGGAGCAAGGCAGTGGCCGTGTCAGTCGGAAGATGGCGTCCACGTCCTGGGGAGGTTGGTGTTATCGGCGATCATGTTCAAAAATCTGCTCTGTATTTCAGATTCAGTGCCACCTAACCCAAACATACACAATCACCACACAAGCTTGCGGCTACAACCGGAAGGCCACCTAGCGGACGCTCCGGGAGTACTGCAGGGCACTAAGTGGCAAAGTTGTCCAACGTGCATTAAAAGATTCGCGGGAGATGCAACCAACACAGTACGGTAAAAGTGCTTTTGATTGCGTACGCTTCTTTGTGCTGCACGGGTGAAGGCTCGAAGAAAGAATGTAGAGATGAAAAAAGTTTCCCATTGATTCCAAGGAAACCGAGCCTTGAGTTTGGAAGAGTTTTCGAAGGTTTGGCGCTTTGGCCGATGGTCTGCTGCGGCAAGCTATTGGGGATTTGTAAGGTCCGGTATTATCGGGAATTCCAATTTGCAGGGTCCGGTTTTGTGAAACGATTGGGGAATTCCAAATTGCCGGGCCCTGTTTGGCGTCAAACAAGTACGGAGTTCAAATTTGGAGGGTCTTGTGGGCAGCTTGTGGGAAATTCAAAGTTGTAGGGTCCGATTTTGCATGAAGCTATTTGGGAATTGAATTTGTACAATCCTGTTTTGCGTCACAGCTCCCCACTTGCAACATACTGATCGCATGGCATGCCCCCCCCCCCACCTGCGAACATCATCATCAGACTTGGGGGAAGCCCCCCCTTGGAAACATGATGATCGGACGGCATGCTGCTCGGAGGGGGCGCATGAGAAACACAGAGATTGAAAACAAGTGGGCGGTTGGGGCGACCGCAGCCCCCCACATGCACTTGCAAACAAGTGATCGGACGGCATGCTGATGTCTTGGCTTTGAGTCACTCATGAAGGTGGTGGGGACAGCGCGAGAGTTGGGGATGGGGCACAGACCCCCCACGTTTGCAAACATAATGATCCCTTGAACCCCCTTGCAATCTGAATGATCGGCTACTTTTAGATGGTGCTGTGAATTTCGTTCGGAGTACTTCTAGGGAGAGAGAGAGAGAGGGAGATAGAGAGAGAATGAAAGAGAAAGAGAGAGAGAGAGAGAGCGAGAAAGAGAAAGAGGGACAGAGAGTCTGAGAAGGTCAGATAAAGAGGCAAACTTCGAGAGTTTAGGGCGAGATCTATAAGACAATCGGCCCTCAACCACCGGGTTCGAACCCGGGTCGCGGGTGTGTTTGCATTTGGAAGGAGGCTTCAGGTATGTAGTATTGGTTGGGTTGGTGGCTTTAGAAAGTCAGGGTGGGGGGAGGGGCAATAACCCTCGCGGAACCAGCGGAGGGAGGACTAAGAAACCAGGGATCAGAGGACGAGAAAAAGCATGAGCCGTGACAATACAGCAGTGGGCAGAGGTATTGAGGTGGCTGGTTTCCTAGCAAAAATCAGAGGGACCAGGGCACCTGAGCCACACCTTAAAACGTAGCACCTTAAAACTCAACTGGGCCCCGACGACACCCTTTTGAACACAAACTCCGGGATCATGATTTCTGAAATGCATCCAGCAACACCCAGCAAAAGGCAAAAAGAAACACTGGGGCCCACGCAGGATCCTCGTCAGCCAGAAACTGCTGGATGGCCGGTGGGCGGCTCAACTGCCTTCTGGTGCTAAAGTAAGTGTGTATGTCATGTACACTCCGACTGAATTCAGGCAGCTGCCAGTGCTTTTCGGATACAGCCCATAGCATCCATAGCAGGAACTCCCTTGCAAAAGTTGAGATGTCTATGGACTATACCTGCAACCAAAACGCACGGTCAGGAGCGAGCGGTTGAAGGTCTGTGGTGACTGGACAAAGTCCAGAGGGAAACCCCGCGGCCAGATGTGGCCACAAGTAGGCCTCTGTGTGCTTGCATGATCAGTATTCTGATTCCATCTAGAAAACCATCCATGAAAGTCCGCAATGTAGCAAACATGAATGGTGCCTTCATTGCGCGGGCCCCCTCTCGTTTCTGAATCGCGTTCATTGCTAATGTTGTCCCTCATCATCTCTCTCTCTTGTTGCACTTTCCTGTGACGTCCACGCTGCTTCTCTCTGCACTCGACAAACACCGTCTACGTGCTGCATCAATGCGGTTGTTTTTGTCATGTTTCCTTATCTGATAAACAGTTTTGAATCATCTTTGCATGATCCTGTGCGGGCTATAGAACTCGATAGAACTCGTAGCATCCGAACTTCCTGTTACTTTCGCAGCCCAAGTTTGGATTCTAGCGCTTAAGGCCAAGGGGTGCAGTTTTCTTTCGAAGAAGACTACGAGACACACACACACACACACACAAACACACCTTTGGCAACACATGGATGGCCTGAAGCTGGGATATGGATTGAGCAAGCCTGGCTGCGAGGTCCTTGGCTGCACTTTCGATCAAAGACGCGGGCATGGAGGTCTCGAGCCGAGCGCACAAAAGCTCCGCCTCCAAAATGCACGAGAGGAAAAGAAGCATTGCGCATGCGGCGGGGCTTCTTTTTGAGATCTTGTTGTGTTTTTTTTGGTCGTGTGCCAAGCATACCTGGTATGGTCGCTAACAAAGGGATTTGTAGGAAATTGGATCAGGGTCTCGCAGTTCTGGGTAGGGATTCGAAGAATATCACCACAAGTTGAGGATTCTAGAGATTAAGCTTCAAGTTTAAGGGGTTGGGGCTTTAGGCTTGGGGCAGACGACGAAGCACACAACAGTCAAAGATGGGGACTTCGATTTGGCCCTTAGGGTTTAGAATTCAAGAAGAACAAAGGGGCTGAAGCAGGAACAGCGCATGCCCTCCAACCGTCAGCAAACAACATCAGGCTAAGCCCCTCAGCCAGATCTAGACAGCCAAGTGTTTATGTTAACGTGTGTATGCCATAGCGCCCCAACAATATCGCAAGAACATCGGGATCTTCACTTGCACTATAGGCTGCATGAACCACCGCGGTCATGCTTCTCGACAAGCTACAAGCTATGGCCCACAGTTTCCACATCTGGTCGGGAAACGTTCATCGCCAGACCGTCCTTTGGGCATTGCACAACGAGTCTTCGCATCGGCTTCCACACTCGGCGTACTACAATCACAAGGCGACGCTTGCTATCAAAGCCCCCCATGTGGCTGCCAAGTTACCACCGTGCCTCCATCATTGAAGCCGAGAATGGGTATTCTCGCTTCCTGTAAGCGGCAGTGTCTCAGGCTTGGTGTAGGTGCCATTTACAGGCTGTTCCAGGAGGCTGCACAAAACTCTACAATCTCAGGGCCTGTGCTCTGGACTTCAAGGACAGGGGGCTGAATGCTTTCTTCTGCAGTAATACATTCATTGCTCCACATCAGCAGCACAGCAACTTCGCAACAAGAGCACAAACAAAGGCATTCCTTGAGGCGGTTGTCATCGTCCGTGTCGTATATAATCTTGGCCCCATGCCTTGTTCGAGAATTGCACATTGAAGTCACAGCCCAGGGGGAAACAATGGAGCTACACCTTTATGTGTCCGCTTGTCATGGCTGGCACGTCGTGATGCACAAAGTTGGTACCCAAAACAATGACATCCCATCGTCCAAAACCTGGTGTCGACCTCTGACCCCAGCACATGCAGAAAACAGCTGAGCACGCATCGCAATGGCATACAGGAAACCCACCTGAGAGGCCACAATGATACAGTTGGCTTCATTAGAATTTAAACCCACACCTCGACCAACTCAATGCTTCGTGCAGAAAAGAGCAGCCAACAACAAGTGAGGCTCTTGAGCCATTGAAGCAACGGTACCAGGTTTTATGGTTGCCTTCGCCTTCTGCCCATTGCCATGGGCTCCCTGAGCCAATACCGGATGCACGTATCTGCGCATGACCGCGCATACTGCTCAATCCGGCTGGAATCTAAACTCGAAAAATACCCGGACCCACCCCCCCGACTAGACAAGCTTGGCCACATTCTTTCGGCCGAAGTGTCGCCAGGGCAGATGATCCATGATGTGGAAATGCAGGGCCCGTTGGCCTCAGGCTCGTGGTTACTTGCAGGTTGGCCCTCACAGCCCTCCTCAATTGAAATGCTATTGAAATTCAGGCTTGGCGAACAAGCGCGCGGAGGGATCACCGTTGCTGAACATCGAGCCACATCTGGCTGTAGGGGACCACAGTGACAGTGTAAAGAATATACAGAAACCACTTTGATGGAACAGCGGCACACTCATTCAGAACGCCTTCCAAGCCCATGTGCAGCCAAGTTGTTTTCGAAGTTTACAGGTCAGATCCCTGAGTTTCATTCCTTCAATCTTGTTGTCTAAAACCCTAAAGCCCTAAAGAATGGGGATCCCGTAGTAAATCCTCAAGAGGGTGCCTTGTCTTCCTGAAAAGGAAAGAGCCCCTACATTCCAACGGGAAAACTGGTTCCCGAAATACTTTTCGCTACATCATAAAGAGCGCGATCCATAAATCTTATTCTCTTCATCGTATTCCCTACTTACTTTTCGTTCAGGATTTAGCGAACGGACAAAAAACAAACTCTTCTCTTGAAGATTTAGGGGTCCTTCTTATTCAGATCGAAGAGATCTAATCTTGGTTCGGTAAATCCAGGTAAGATTCAGGGAATAAAACGAAGTGAACAATAATGTGTGTCATTGCAACTCTTTCGTAGGAGTTAAGGACCCCACTCTCTACAGCTTAGCGAAAACAATAAGGAATAGGACGCCTTTGGAATTTATGGACCCGCCATTTATTATTAACAGACCCGAATAGAGAAAATTGCATAGCGCTACGCCTCCTTAGGATTTAAGGCTCCATCTCTTTAGGGCTTAGGGAATCAGATTAGAGGGTGTAAAAATTAAGGGTCACCACCCTATTCAGGAAGAGGATGCCTTTGGGATCTTTACAACCCTTTTTATGATTTAGGATCGCGATGCCGTCGAGATACCTGGGTGACTGGAGGACGGGGTAGCGAACAGGATTCGGTTTTTTAAGGAAACTCCCTTCAAGATTTAAGAACCCCCTCTTCAGGCTTTGGGAATGAAGGGAGTTGGTTTCCTAGTGCCAAGCACTTGCCAAGCCAAGCTCGTCTCAGCCTCAGGCGTTCCACAGTGAGGTAGATGACACCTCAGCCCAACCAGTGACAAGAAAGGCAAGATTGCACCCCACCCCTCCTGCCTCACAAACCCCCCCCAAATTTATGCAGAAGGTGCAGAAAAAACACATCCCACCAATGTGGCCTTCCACATCATCGTAGTCCTTCGGGCCGTTCTTGTCTGCGACAACGACATAGCACCAGCCTTGCCGACGGGAGTTTCTACCGATGCGCCACTTCGGAACTTGTGTTGATTGGGTTTTCTAATGGCTAATCGGCTTGACGCTACATGTAGCAGCATGAGAAGCCCATCTCAATCACGACAGCATGCTAATCACCAATTGAATCACCGGCATGGAAAACTTGATGCCTTGCTTTGTCAGCTCGCCGAGTCTCCTTCACAGACCAACTCATCGAAATAGTGACTGCTTGCCGACTCGCACTTCACACGCATCACATGGGCCTTGTTGCAGGCGAAGGCTGGAAAATCGATGTCACAACGATCCAACGGTCACAATGCTTCTCGTCCCGCAGTGCCTGCAGCAGAAAAGTCTGGATGAATCGAAGCTGATGGTGTGTGCATCTTGCATGACCACGCACTCTGGTCACATGCTGTGCCCCGCCTTCAGGTCACTGCGACGAATACCAGCAAAACCTGATAAATGCTTTTTATATGTGTCAGCACGTACCTATGGTCTAACACCTCGCACGAAACACAAACTACCTGGCATATACTGTTCACTGCATCCGTAGGCTGAATGAAAAAGCATGGCATGCAGCTTTGTCACGCCACTCCTCTCGTGGCAGGTCGCGGAAGACCTTTGCCCAACTCTAGTTCTCACCGGCAAAAGGAGCGGGTAAACCCTAGACGCGGCGACCGGTATCGACAGATACCGCCTCGCCGGAGAAACGTTGCCCGGAAACGCCTGCAGTGGCGCTCGGCGCAAGAGCCTGCCGAGCGCATGTGTGCTGCCTCTCGAAATTTGTCCAAAATTCATCGTAATTCACTGGATTGTACATTGTGGTAACTTGGCTGTGCGCCTCTGGACAAGCACTTCTTGCATGCCATAGGAGAAGCCATAACAGTTTCAACTTCCATGGCATGCCTACACGCCTTATACATGCTTCCCGTTGCTCTGATACGGAATTGGCAACAGTTCATGTGCTGGATAGCCTCTACAATGCCGCGTTGCTGCTGGGGTCAGGTCAGGTCATGTCAAGCTTAGTGAATAGCGTGAGCATGACTTGCAGCGCCATGACGTTCATTAGGGGCTACGGCTACTCATGTTCCCCTGACATGCCTGAGATTGGGGCTACGAAGGCTAAACACGCCAGAGTAGTACATGTCAAGCGCAACCAGGCCAGTTTCGCGGGAGCAGGGGGCCTTCTGGACCCAAAGCCACGAACACCTTGAGACCCTGTTAACGCCTGGTCTGGATAATGGACGTACCAAGAGCCACAGATGTACCAGCTAAAACCCCTGTCTCGCCACTAAGAACCCAATATAATAGTATTACTGCGGTAAGTTAACACGCACGCGCATTAATAATATTATAATTGGGGGTTCTTTGTGGTGAGGAAAGTGAACAGGAAATCCACCATTGACCTTTGCCTTTGGAAGTAGTATCCTGTCTCACGGCCCTTTCCACAGGCTCTTGGCTCCCTATCCCCCCAAAACCCCAAACACTCAAGCCCCAAATAACCGCAATTTCCAGAACTCGAGCGGCGAAGAACGTCTGGCGGTTGTCATAGTACTACTGGATTCGATACATTTTTATTCTTGCTGTGGTCAAATCCGTTTACGCTCGATGCTCCCTCAGAGCCCCCGGCACACACCTGCTTCTGAGGGCGGCGCTAAAGGAACCCTGGAGCCTAAAAGAACACGACGCCAACCCTACTTCTGGGCCGGCGCGAACAGAAAACAACTTCAGTGCAACACTTCAAGCGTTGCAGACAGGCCCAATCCCGGCAAGTCGTCACTACTGGCCGTCTCAAAGCAGTGTCAAGCTCTTTTTTTCAAGCCTTTTTCCGCAACATCCACGCGGGTCCCTGTGCACGGCGCTTCGGCCTCAGACAGTTGCGGGAATCGCCTCGGCCTCAGACGGCACGCATGGGGAGGCGGCTGTGGGCGGGAGTCGCCTGCCAGTGCGCGTCGGCGAGGAGCTCGTGCAGGGCGGGCTCCGGCCCGCCAGCACTACACTCCCCTCCTAAAGGCAGCTCGAAGAGGGATGCTGCAAAGGCTCGCTGCGCTGCAACAGCGAGGACGCCGCTCCATCTCAGGACGGGCAGCAGTCCGGAGAGAGGCAGGCACCTCCGCTGCGCGCGCGCTTTCGCCAGCAAGCGGATGAAGGTGGCGGCTTCGGGAACCCACCTGCCGCCTACTTCCATCCCGAACACCACCAAGCGGCAGCGGCGCGCCCGCTCCAGCGCCTCGCCTCGCTCAAGAGGGATGGCGCGCGAGGCAAGGACGCCAGCAGTGGCACACGCCGTCCGGTGGTCACCCAGCCAGCGGCCTTCGGCAGGCGCAGGTCCGCGGTGCGAGCGGGAGCGGCAGGCGCCGGCGAAGGAGGATGACCCGGAAGTGCGCATTGGGGAGCGTGACATCCTCATGTGTGGGCAGAACCGTGAGGGCCCGCGAAGAGTGCGGCCCGGCCTGTGATAGCAGCAGCGCTCGTGAGGCAGGATTCGAAAAAAACATCTTTTTTTTTTTTTCCAGCTGCCAGTGATGTCCGTGCCTTCAAGCTCCTACGGCCGCATCGGCAGTCGACTCGCCCCAGCGCCCCCGGCGAGGTCCAGGACCCTTAACATCTCGAACGCGCGCTCGTCACAGGCGCTGCCATCCATGGAGGTGGTCACATGGGTCATCGCGTCTGGAGGCCTCGGCGGAAGGCTGCATCACCTCCTCCCAGCCAGGCGCAGTGTAGCCTTGGGCGCACGGGGCAGTGCCCAGTCCCCGACCCAAACTGGTTCACCCCCGGCCGGCTGGAGGTCGCGAATGTCAGCAGGTTCCGCGCCTGCTGCGTTCCAAATGCGCGTCTTGGCACGGTTTAGTTGCACGCGGGCATGGGTCCACCGCGCCTCCTCGACTGCAGCGTGCAGCTCCCTGACCCGCTCGGGGGATGCGACGATGTAGACGTCGTCGAGGAAAGCAAAAACGGCCTCCCCGTCCCGCAGGCCGGCATGCACCGGGATGGGCAGCGAACGAGTACAAGCCAGGCATCAAGGGGTCGCCCTGCTCCCCCCCTTCCCCTTGGGCAACGGTGTGGGAAGTGCCTTACATCTACATCGTCGGCCCGGTCGCCCGCTAACGAGGTGGGATGATCGATTCCGCAGTTTTGCAGCCTGTAATTTTGGACTGATATTGCTGAAACAGCAAATTTGCCGCCCGCTGCAAGCCAGTACGTACAAAGCTTTGCGAATGTATAAACCGAATCGTGCCAACACTCAAGCACGCCCCCAATCCCCATGTCCTTATAGGGTCGTGGTCCACTAGCAGCAGGAACAGTCTGACGCTTGTAATGTTTCACGTGGACCCGAACGGGCGAAAGCGAAAAGCGAAAGGCTGCAGCTCAGGCCTTGCGTGCAACGCCTCCAGCATGGCCTCGCGTGAAACATGATCATAGGCCCCTGCCGCGTCAACAGACAGTATGGTGGCCCGTGGATCTATTTCGGTGGCGACCGTGAGCACACGTGCAAGGGCCTCTGTGCCAGCACGTGCGCTCAAGCGATTTTATACCTAGGCAAAGCAATCCATTCATTTTTGTTTGGGTGGCGGCGGTGGTGTTTTGCTATTGAGGACGCCGCAGCGCGCACGGCTGGTGGCGCACGTAGAGCTCGGAGCCGCACGAAGTCGAGAAAAAAACGCTGGGCAGCAGTGCTCCAGAGGCTTCCTATCTCGGAGCCTAGGACCAGGAGCTTCTGCAGGCCGCCCCTCGCGCGTTCGGTGTATCTGCAGTGCTTGCGTCGCTCCGCGACCTGCAGCATGGCACCGTCCACCTCCACGGCGCATGGATGCACAAGTAGGTGACCCGTTCTTGTTAAGGGGACACCAGATGACACCAGTGTTGCGTCGCAGCACAGCGCTCCTGGCCCCGTAAACGACGAAATCAAGGCGGTCGTCGGCTGGGACGCCTGCTGCGTTCGTGTGACGAGCTGCTGTGGCTCACCGCCATGACGTGCTACGAAGCACGCCGCATCCCGCCACAAGCGATGCAGTTTGCTCTGCGGCGTCGCTTACGGCTGCCCCTACCCTGGACGGCGGCGCCATCGACCCTTACGGCGACCATGCCCTAGGCTTGTTGGCCAGGCATGCTAAAGTCGTCGAGCGCGCGTGGGTCCGCGTGGCGCGAGAGGCCGTCGGAACCGTAGGTCAGGTTGTGCAATGCACCGGCATGCGGGCATGCGGTCCCGCCTGAGAGCGAAGAAGTGCGCGCGAACTGGGCAGCAAGGAACACATGTTTTGCACTGAATGGGTCCAACTCCTGCGTGTAAGCGCGGATGCCTTCCACAGCAAGGGGGCTGGGCAGCGGCGTAGCGCATCCACCTCTCCGGAGGACTCCGAAGCCGACCGGCAACGCAAAGCTGAGCGAGTGGAGCATGCTCCTGGACGGCGTTCGCCCCGCCCCACCAGAAGCGCCCGGTGCGGGAGACTGGCCGCATGGCTGGCAGTACTCGTGCCACTCGGACGGCGGGAGACTCGTTTGACCGGGCGCTCGGACAAGAAGCATGCGTGGCGCAAGGAGAAAGAGTGTCCATCCGTCGCGCGCTCCCACACTAAACTCTTTACAGGCTTTTGGCAAGTACATGCCAGTACTGTCCTATGAGGAGGGGAACACCCTTGCTTTTCACCTCCGGCCTCTCGGCGGATGAGGGCCGCAGCACGCTCCAATGGCCCACTCCGGGGGCGAAGGATGTTCGAGAGACGCCGGAGCAGGACGGAAGAGTTGCGAGCTGAGGGGCCGGGTTGTGAACACCCTCACCGCGTTGGGCCCTGACTATGAGTCCAACATGGCCAGGCTTGCGGATGGCGTGCTGGCAAAAGTCGTCAACCGGATGCGACGCATGCCGCTGCCGTCCGCGTGTCAGGTCAGTGGGGCCGTCTCCCGCTGGAGCGGGAGGGGCAGCGGCAGCGGCGGCAGCAGCAGCAGCTGCTGTCAGCACAGCATTCCACGCGGGAGCCTCCAAGCCTGCAGCTTGCAGGGATGCCGTGCCCATTTGTAGGGCAACCAGCAAGGGATCCTGTGTGGCTGCAGGTCCGCTGACCCACCGCATCACCCAAACTGTGGGCCGCAAACACGGAGACCTAATTACTCACGCCGGCACTTTTGGCCTTGGCATTTGCCCCTTCTATCCGCGACCTGCAAGCAGACTTTCGCCCCGACGAGCAAACCATCGCATTCCTCGATTTGGCCCTGCCCCACTGCGTCATGCGGCCTCAAGGCTCACGCCCTGCGGCTTGCCCAGCGGCGACTCAACCTTGCCAAACCCTACAGGTGGGGGGCTTATCCCGAGCGTGTCCAGTCGCTCGCCCCCGACAGCGAAGTCAGGGTTGGCAATCGGGCCCTCGTATCGGACCAGCGTGCAATCGTTGCACTTGAACATGCCTATCAGCAGAGAGCGCCGATGCGCCGACCACAAATGAACACATTGGACTGGACAAGGAAAGGCATGGCTGGTCCAGGATATCCTGAGCCAATCTTCGTAGAGCAGGAGAAACCGGCCAACACCTTTGGCAAGGCAGGAATCCTACAAGAGGCCGGCTTGACAAACCCAAGCGGAGGCCGAAGCACCACTCATGGCAAACCACCTGAGGACTATGCGTCTGCCATCAGGGCGGCGGCAGCAAAACGGGCATCCCCTGCAGCTGTCGAGTCTGCAAGTTCAGCTCGGAAGCTGCGCATCACCACAGGTGCTGTAGCAGCTCCGCATGCAAAAAGGAGGCCTCCGACCCCTCTCTTGCGGCAGTAGCTCTGGCAATGTGGTGCAGTACTGGTGTACTTTTTTTTTTTAGGCACACATGGCCAACCAGAATTTGTCGCCGCACACTTGGTCGCCTTGCTCGCCAAGCAAAAGGTCCTCCTCGACCGCTTAGCTGTTGTTGTCCTACTGTGCCGGCCCCCGCGCGCAGTACGCGCTTCGCACCTTGCCTCCGGTGCGCTGCTCGCATGGCGGGTGTAGTCTGCCAACGGAAGCATGCAACAAGGTAACAAAAATCCAGCTACGCGTCGGGCTGGCAAGGCTGCCTGCAGGAGGAGGCCCGCACGTGATGCGAGCACGCGCACGGTAGGATCTGTGGCGGTGACCCGCGGGCACACACCCAGTCGTGTTCCGTGGACGGGGCACACAGGTGGGTCAGGTTTCCAACAAATCCGAATAAAGCCTTGCTTCTTGCGTTTGGAGATCTATACCATTTCTCGCACGCGCATGATTATGCACAAGTAGAAAAAAAAGTTTTGGTAAAAAAAATCCTGCCCGCGGCCCCATCGCTGCCGCTTCCACAAGGCCACAAGGCACAAAACACAGCCATTGGGGAGACCCTGCGGTCCTGTGTGGGTGGTTTTTGCGACGAAGAATCCAACTTTATGTGGAGGGTCGACCATAGAACATGCGCACAAAGGGCATCAGTTAGGGTGCTACTTCTCGCAGTTTTGTAAGGAAAGCTGCCCTGGACATGCAGTCATATGCACTGCGTCCGTGCCGCATGGAGTATGTCAGCCGCTTGCATTGGGCAGCGGCGGCAGCAGCAGCAGCAGCAGCAGCAGCCGCCGCCGCCGCCGCCGCCGCCGCCGCAGCCGCAGCCGCAGCCGCAGCCGCAGCCGCAGCCGCAGCCGCAGCCACGGCAGCGGCGTGGCAGTGGCAGCGGCAGCGGCGCGGCAGTGGCAGCGGGCGCCAGCGGCAGCGGCCGCGGCCGGCCGCGGCGGCGGCGGCCGCCGCGGCAGCGGCAGCGGCAGCGGCAGCGGCAGCGGCAGCGGCAGCGGCAGCGGCAGCGGCAGCGGCAGCGGCAGCGGCAGCGGCAGCGGCAGCGACGGCGGAACCCGCAGTTGGATCTCGGCACTCGAGTTGCCGCTTGTTGGAGCGCCGTATCATGGCTCACTCTGGTGTTTAAGCCCTCCCCGCCCCCCCCAATGGGAACGGGTCTGGAATCATTCCACATGGCTCCACGTTGGACACCCCAACAACCGCGGTCCTTTCTGGTTGACGAGTCGTGCACCTGGAACACGCAGGTTCACAAGACTTTTATTACGACAGCCAGCTACCTAAAGCAAACTCACAGCGAGACTGTTCTTTTGACTGGTGGTGCAACGGCTGAGCAATGCAAAGCAAAGAAGCTGAGCAGCAAAGCTGTTGCTGGAGCCCAAAAAGACTGCCAGGAAAAAGGGGAGTCTCGTTGCACCACCACCAACTGAAACGGTGAGACGAGCCTGCTAGATTGCATTCAGAGCTGCGACTCTGGCATGTCCCCGTAAAGAATGGGGAGGCCGTAAGGAGTCCATCGCATGGCATATCCCCGAAAAGCCTGGGGAGGCCGTAAAAGCAACATTCCACCTGCAATGGAGGATTCATTAAGCTGCTGGACCTGGGAAATCGTTGTTGTCCTGAAACTCGAAGAGCCGGAGCTTGGGTAAATCCCAGCCTAGGTCCACTCGTGTTCCCGAAACCAAAGCTGTCCCAAATCGAGACGAATGCGGAATTGTTCCAGAATCCCAGCGGGCAAGGCATCATGACCATTCCATCTGGACAACCAATCAGCCAATTGATTCCTGGGGCCTGAAATGTGGGAGGTATCCAATTCGAGACCCGAAAAGCAGCTGAAAAGCGCTAGTCTTTGAGCAAACACCCGCAAGGGGTACGAAGATGTAAACAGCTTGTTGCTCTGATTCCGCTCCTGTGTTATCTGTCCAGCTTGGGATGCGAACTGCCATTCGTCCACCAGGTGTAACTGCAGACACACAATGAAGCAAAGCGATCTGAGCCAGACATTCGTAGCAAGAGATGTTGTCGGATGCGTTGGCACTGAGTTCAATCCCTGCAGAAGCAAAATCCACCAGTTGGAAACATTCGCTGAACCAAATCGTGGCTGTCGAAAGTTTGACAAAGCCACCGATAGCAAACTTGGTTCCTGATCCCATGGCGTCCGCTGCTGCCGGCTGCTGCTACAATGGTAGTTCTGGCCGGAAATTGCAAAGGCCGGAGTAGCGTCGGAAGTTTACACCAATGCAGCCAAAACTGAAGGAAAGCAACGCTATTGGCGGAGAGTTTTCGCTTCACCTGTGCCGGGTCTGCAACCCTAAGCCAGACTCTCTTGCAGGAAAGAACAACTTTCAACAAATCTTTCTTCTGGCGAATAGGGAGATGTCTGACCTCAAGCAGCTTCGCCCCCACAGGAATGGCTGTGCCCGTAGGAGAACGGATGAAACGCATGCGTTCGTCGATGCAATCGAACACTTCCTTGAAATAATGCGGGTCCAGGCTGTGGTTTGTGGCCGGGGGGCAATGTATGTCTTTGTAAAGAACTCCGACCCATGGCCGCAGCAATGGGAAAGCACCCAGAACCCACTGGATAAGACCTGCCACTTTATGTAAATCCCGCTTGCGCACATTCTTCGGATCGGCCAGCAACTTCTGCACATGGAGATGCAGTTTCAGTCGTACACCAGCCAATCCATACAACCTGACAAAGCTTCTTCCAACTCAGGGGGATGTTGAAACATACACAAAAAGCAAGGATGAGAGATGCTGTGGCATCCAACGTAGAAGCATCCTGGGTGACGAAGAAACCGTCCACATACAGCATCAGAGAGTGCCGAACGAAAATCGAAAGATGTAAAACTCGTACGAAGAAGGACCCAAGGCGGGCCCACCAAAGTGCTGAAAAGCACGCCCCGAACGGGCAGACGCGATAAAAATAATGCTGACCATCACACTGCACACCGAGGAGACCTTGGTCAGCATGCTTGACTCGCATTGTCTTGTGCGCTGATTTGACATCAATGGTGCAAGCAGCCAGCTCGCAAGGCAGGCCTCGAAGAGGAAAGCAAGCCCGGACAGAACCCAACAAGGGGAGGGTATAAGTCTCATTGATATCACACAAAGCATTGGTATTGCAGATGCTGTTATCGACAACCAATCTGTCAGAGGAGACAATGCTCAGTTTTCCCACTGCCAGACGATTTGGCCATCGTTGACGGGCCTCTTCCAAAGAGACTGGGACCAAATAACCAGCTTCCACTTCCTTAGCCACCAGCTGTCTAAGCAATTCTGGGTTAGCTTCAGCAGATGACCAATTGCCCCCGCAAAGCAAAAGCTCAGCATCAATAGTGGAATCCGACTCCCGTGGCGCAAAAACGTTGCTTTTGGGAATGTTCTTGTCAAATCCAGTGGGAACTCCTTCAATCAAGCAAGGAAAAAGCGAAGTGTCCTTGTCCATAATCAGCGAACTTAATGTTTGCAATGCACGTAAGCAATATGGTTGCCCATCGTCCACCTGCCAGTTCACCTCGGCGATGCCCCCGTTCCTACGGGCCCAGAGCTGGAATCTGCCTCGAAGTTCGGCAATTTCCTCATAGGTGAACAATGAAGCTTCACCCCCTGAACGCACAAAGTCTCGCAGTCGTAATGGCAACTTGATCCGAAGCAAGAACGACATCCAGGATTGGCGAAGATCCAAAAGCACATTGGGTGTACCTGGAGGGGGACAACTCCAATCAGGGCAAGACCCAATGCCCCCCCCATCCTGAAAAGCAAACGGAGGGTTTCCAAAAGGCTTGGAAGGCAACAATTGCTTCGCTTCGGTAACTGTGAGATCCTTGGGTCCAGACGCGGGCTGCAACGAAGATAACACTTCGATGGTGGCAGAAGCAAATGACACCGGGATGCTGGAAGATTGCAGTCCTGTCTGAATGACGTCATCACTCCTTTCCCCTGAAGTTACATCGGACGCCCAACTTAGATAAACCTTGGAATGAAGAAGCGAAAAGGCCAAAGCCCTGGTCATCGCCTTGCCACTGTGCGAAGTCCACAAAGACACATAGCGCCGAAATCTCGAGTAAAAAGTGTTGGACCAGGGGTAACTTCCACATTGCAGACTGTGGATGATGGAATAAACATACCTGGCCACCACATTGAAAAGTTGCCAACAGCGGTGTAACACAACGATCAATCGCAGAGGTGAATTCCTCGAACCGTGCAGGAAACACTGTATGAGCCGAGGAATCTGGCTGTGTGACAGGTGCGCCTCGTGTGGTCCTGCCATGGCAAACCACACGAGACCTGCAAAGCAAAATCGCAAAAGAAGTTCGAAGTGTGCATCACAAAGGATGTCCACTGGCTCAACGAAGCATGCATCTGCTGAGAGAACTGTAAATCCCGAAGCGAGTGCAGCTTTGGAAAAAGGCCTATCTTTGCCACAACAAACATCCAAGAAGAACTTCCCAGTTCCTCCCAATACTTCTGAAAAGGCCTCAGAAAGCAAATGTGAGGAACCAGGGGTGATACCCGGATTGACAGAAGTTTCTGTCGGTACGTCTGAAACCAACTGATGCTGTCCAGATTGAACATCCACTACACTGCTGGTAATGGGGACGGAAGCAATCGCTGAATGGCTCGGTCTTTCATTGGGGATTAGTAAGCATGCCGGGGCATCATCCGGCAGGTGCTTCTGAAAATTCGAGGACGATGAGCTTCCCTCTCCTCGAAACCCCGCGCGGGCCCCCTCACTTGGCCGGGGAGGTGTGTTCAAAAGCAGCATGCTTCATGCCACAAGCTTGGCTGTTGCCCACAGCAACACAACACCGATGAAGGAATTTACAATTCTGGCCACGGGAGCACCCCCCTTTCTTGTTGAAGTCCATGCAAAGCAACTTGTTCTCCCCCTTCTCCATGAGATGGTTGACCCAGTGTTGTCGATCCGCACAAAACGGGGAGGAGGGGGAGGAAAACCGCCCCTGGGCTGTGATTGCCACTTTCCTCCTTTTGCACCTTTACCCCGGCCCCGACCTCGTGGATGAAGAAAAGCTAAGGGCAACTCCTTGAGTTTAGCGATTGCTGGCCTGGGCTGTAACCATGTGGACATGCCATTTCGCACCTCAACAACTTCGTGGACGGCATCATCTAAGGAAAAACCTTTCAAGCAAAGCTCTGAAACGCTCGACCAAAGCATACGGTCTGCATTCTGCATTTCTTCAAAATTGGGGCCCCGAAGCCCGGTCTCAGCAGAAGTCCTCAAGAAAGCAAACTTCATGAAGGTCTTCTCGTACATGCGAAGAGTATGCAAATGAGCTGCTTCGCACAACGCAAATGCATGAGAAAGCAAGGAAAGAATCTGCTTGCAATGATGCATTCCCATGTTGCCACCAGATGGAATATCACGGGTCGGCACATCATCGAAAAGCAAATCACTGAGTTCTGGCCTTGCTCTCTTCACAGGTCGTGACATTTGCTGTTCTTCGTGAAGTTGAACTGACAAGCGAAACTTCCAGGGCACGAAAGCAAACTCTTTGGTCGATACCATTTTGTAAACATGTGAAAGCAATCTCGTGCTGGGCATGTCCGCCGGCCCAAAATCTCGCTAGGTAGCTTTCGGAAAACTTGGTCCGCAACTCCTGGACTCCTGGATCTTGGTAGCCGACAGCTTAGGAGCAAACGTCTCCGCCCATGATGATTGAGAGGAGGACTCCGGAGCAGTTGCAGTGTCATGTCCAGAAGGGGCAGGCGCAATCCCCAAGTTGCCTGCCATCATAGAAGCACAAATGTTTGGGTATCGTTTGTCAATCCAAAGCAAACGCAATGCTGGTAACGCAGCCGGATTCGTTGCAAGCATTTCTGAGGGCACCCATTTTTCAATGGCTGAATCAAAGTCCTCCACTCGAATGGCCAAAGCTGAAAACAATCGGAAAGATAGCCCCGAAATCACCAAGTGCTCAGCAACTTCTTGTGGAACGTCTGCTTCGGTCATTGTCGCCAGAAAGGCGTCAGCGTTTCCAATCTCGGCCATCACCTGGGCGAGAGAAACCATAAACTGACTGAAGCAACAAAGCAGAGCAGACAAGAACTTAGAAAGCACTGTTTATGATGCAAGCATGTGAGCGTAATCGCAAGGCAACTATGTCGCCTGAAAATGAAGCTCAAAGCAATCGGGGGAGACTCATCCCCAAAGCAAAATGTGCAACGGCCCGCAGACCCTCACCGAAGGTGGTTTTGAACAAGTGCCAGCAGCTGCCAGCATTGCTGGCAGCGATGCTGAGCATGACGCTTGGCCTTGTCATAATTGGTCGAGCCAAAGCCACAAAAAGCATTGTGACACGACGCACAAGTGCCCCTGCACAGGTACCTCCCTTCAAAAACTGGATCCGGCACCTCAGAATGCAGGGTCGGGGCTTGCTCTTCAGCAGTCGGGGAAGCAGCGAAACCAGGTGGAGGGTCAGCATCCGAGGTACTATGAAAATCACCTCCCCCCGAAGTATCCACAGCTTCGCCAGTGGAACTGGCAACGACGTCCTTGTTGTCATTGGCCTGTTGCTGCCAACGCCACCAACGCAAAGCAGTCAGCATTTCAGGTGGTTGCTCGCTTTCTTCCAAAGCAAACCAATGCTGAAGCCACTCCTGTGCGCTCCACCCCAACCATCCGTCATACGAAAGCACCGGACGGCCCCAGACTTCGAAATCATCACGCACCAAAAGTTCCTGCAGAAAAGGCAGAGTTCCTGTCTGGGTCGGCGTGGCCGCATTGAGTCAGCCTGAAGCACCGGAGCACTTGCTGAACTCCCTGCAGGAGCCACTGGCAAAGCAGCCCCAGCTGGCTCAGTTGATGCAGCGGCAGCTGTTGCCGGTGGCTGAAGCCGAATAGTCCACCCCCTATCTTCAAGCATGGCGACCAAAGCTGATGCTAAAGCAGGTTTTGAAGAGGAAGACATGATCCCAGCAATGGGAAAAAGCAAGCAAAGCTAAAGCGAAGCCCAAAAGCTGCTGGCAGCAAAAAGTAAAGCTTTGAAAAGCGATGCACGCAAGCATCTTGCTGAAGCGAAGCGGTAGCGAAGCGGTTGCAATCTGAGGGCCCAACGAAAAAGCAAGCAGTAGCGCCCCTCTACGCAAAAAAGGGGAAAGCTTCTGAGCCGACGCAACAGCTCTTGTAGCAAAGCATGAGCCCGCAAGACTCAGCTGATTGACTCGCAAGTCAATGAAGCGAAGCGAAGCGTAGCAAAAATATAAGCAATGCCAGCAAATTTTGAAGCATGTAGCTGATGCAAAGCACCCATGAAGCAAAATGGTCTCTGTTTTCAGTGAAGCAAAAGATTAATTACTGGGCTCGGGACAGTGCACCTTGGCATGCCTTATGTCTGCAAAAAGAGACCTCTGAAGGAAGTTCCGTAACTAAAGCAAAATTGCTCGACCAGATGCCACAGGCCGATTTATACCGGCCCGCGCAATAGGCCGAAGCAGCCTGAACATGCACGATGCCTGTCTTTGAAAGCAAAAATTCCTCCTCGACATCCCCCAAGCTGGACTCCGGAGAGGGATCACGATCGCGCTTACCCAAACTAGGGGTCTCGGTTTCCTGAGCCCCACACAGCCCTGACGAGGCCGGAGTTGGGAAACATACAGTTTCGGGCACAGGCTCGGACGATGCCGCGAATGATGAACTAGAAGCTGGAAGCTCAGCTTGGGAAGTAAAATCCCCATTCTCTTGCAATGAAGCCAAAGCAACCCCAGGTTCAGAGACCGGGCACTGGCCTCCCCGATGTTGGGGGCGACTGGGCCTCCACCCAGAAAGCAAAGCACGTCGTACAACTCTCTGACCTGCCAACGGAAGCCAAACGTCATCCCTGCCATACAAAGCGACGGAATCCAATTTGTCTTTGAAAGCAAGAGCTGGTTCATGATGGACAACATTGTGGCCTTGCACGAATGCAGAGTGATGTTTAAAGCATGCGTGGGACCCAACCACTTGGATACGAAAGCTATCAGCCACCTCAATGCCCAGGCATAATTGCAAGGCTGAAAAAGCATACCAGCACCCGAAGTATCGCTGTGGAAAAACAACGCATCAGGAGCAAAGAGATCACCCAGGCCTGAATCATGCGCAATACGAGCACGAACACTTTCAAGAAGCGACATGAGCTGTGAAGTCCAGGATGTCTCCGGGGCAGACACTGGGGTCAGAAGTCCTACTGAAAGCACACCAAAGGCTGATCCCCTGCGATTGGTTTTGGATCTTGAACAAATGCCTCTCAAAGCAGTATCATCACTGACCAATGACGATCTGCTGAGCATCAGCAAAGCGAAGGCTGCCCCAAATGCAAATTAAGCAAGCTCCAGACATCAGCCGATCCTCAATCGAAGCAAAATCGGAAAGCAACATCCTCTCTAACTCCACCACAATAAGTAAGGGCAGTGGCATAGCCTCCTTGCGAGGGGCATCACCTAAACTTGTCGAGCTCAGGAAGAGACCTCCACACAAATCAGGAAAAGGAATCAATGAAGCTTGTACATACCACCTCAGTGCTTTCACCATATTGAGTGGCATTGCTAAAGAATCTCCAGATTCTTCTTGAACACAAAGAATGACGTCCATTGTAACATGCTGTTGCAAATCACCTAATGAATGGCCACAGGCATCCAGCATGTCGAAAAACCGAAATGCGGATCTCAAGTAACGCAGCAAAGTGGTATCACTGTTCTGATTAGCTTTCAAAGTAGGTGGGCTGGGGAAAGGGCAACTCCCCTGAACGGCCGACAATGAGGCCGGCGACGCCTAAAAGCATAGCCCGACGGAGGGAATCTCGAAAATGAACTTGTCACCTCAAGTCTATCATGAGCCGTCTGAATCTTACGCAAAGGACCGATGCCCAAATGTAATTGGGAACGGGTAGAGGGCCCCCACAAAAAAGCTGAAATAGTCCTTCTCGGACCCCATGTTGGTGCTGCTAAAGGACGTGCAAGATTCTGCTGCCATACTGGACGAACCGGACTCACCTGGCCCGATAAATCCATCCAAACGAAAAGGTGCCAGTTCTCTTCCACGCGGTGGAAAAGATGGGCGAGCAACTGGACCTTGCGAATCGCGAATCAAAACACAATGTACGAATGCAAGAGTCCTTGTTCAAAGCAGCCGTGTCCTGTGATGAACCTGGATCTTGAGGTTCTGACGCCTGCAAAATCGCCCAAGACTTCAAAGAATTGGGGGAATTACTGAGGAACAGCCTTGCGTGGTGTACTCCGAACTGTGTTTCCAGTGGGTCTCCTGGAGGCAGACGATATGCGGGCGAACCTCCTCCGGAGTCTGCAGCACGGCAGCCATAAAGACGTCGTAGGCATCTGTCAAACCTTATACGAAACCCCGAAGAGACTTCAGCAGCGCGGCCTCTGTACATCGTCCCTCCATCTCGCATAGCCCTGTGCACAGCACGTTTGTAGGCTCCTTGGCACGGGAGAAGAGGGGGGCACCATCCTGACTGGGAGCGCAGTCCGACAGCACACTGGGGAGTCCTGAGGAAAGATATGAAGATGCGTAGGGCTCAAACCCGTGATTCCCAGGTGATCGAAGTGTATGAAGGCCGTCAGAAAAATCACCTGGTTCAGATGCAGCCGGGCTCACTACATCAACCCTCGCTCCTTGAGACCCTGGCAGCAGACAGGCCATGATGCATAGAAGGAGAAGAGGTGTGGTCCACGGTATAGATCGCGGACCATGGGACCGGCAGGGCTCAGTTGAGAGAAGAGTCGAATTAGTGACAATTAGTGTGTACACGCAGTCAGTTATGTGTGGCCTGGACCATATGAATCGATTGCGCAGAGGTTCAGTATTGGTGAATGGGCGAGAGCTGAGCCAACAGAGGGCATGGGAAAGTCAGGAGCACCATAGTTGAGCAGCTGTCCGCACTAGCAGTCCCATCCCGTCACAAGAGCAAACTCGCCGCTTTCTGGCTTCGAGGAGACGGCATGATCTGGTCCCTACTCGCCTCCTTCTATAGCACCCCCGCAGTATCCTGGTCATACCACGACGCTCCTTCCAAGGCACAACAGAACGCCACAGTTGATCTACAGCCAGGAGCACTCCCGCAAGACACTGTAGCAGGCAGCCTAGTCCAGCGAGTCCAGACACCCGGCAAAGATCGGCATTTTGTTGCCGCCTTGCCTACCGGTCATCACACAGCCTTCAGGGAGTGTGGTAGGAAGACAAAGGTGCATTGGCTCGTGGTACTGGTCCAGCCAATGTCTCAGGATACGGCAGTGCGGGTCAGGCATGGTCCGGACTGATAGGGGGCTAGGGTTCCCGCCCAGTCGGCTCTCATGATCCCATGGTTCGGTCCTGCAGGATGGATAACACTGCCAAACGCAGAGCTGAGGGCATGATGCAAGTGCCTGAAGCGGGGCACATGGTTGGTAGCTTGCCCACCTGAGGGCCGCCATGGTCAGGCAAGCCAACAGAGCAGGCCGACATACGACGCTTCGGTTAAGGGTCCAACCAATCGCTGCGCATGTTCTTTGGCAAGGCCTCCCCCATTCAGGACATTGAAAAGAGAAACACAAGCTAGGCAGGACCTCTGGTATCCAGGGTCGGGCGACAGTTCCCAAGAACGCCATCCACATACCGCAGGCGCCTGTCACAGTCACAAGCACTTGGGCGGAACACATACCGAAAGGCACAGGACCCGGCTTGAGGCGTACAGCTTGGTCAGGCTGCGCAGTGCTTGCCATGCAGTGGTCGCCTGAGGTACGGGGGACATGCCAGGAAGCGTAGCAGAAGTGATCGGGGGGCCTCCGGCCAGCAGCCAGCCAGCAGCGCGCCCCTCAACAGGCTTCGGGCACAGGCGCACAGGTCTTTGAAGCAGCCTGTTGAAAAAGCACCGGCACTGGTGACGCATAGGGGGCAGTCCCCCAAACGGGCGCGGGTAGGGACAAGCGCCGGCACCGTCGCAACATCCTGCAGGTGAGTTAAGTGACTATCACCTCTGTATCGGAACCCTAAATGGTCAGGGGCACACTCTAGGGAGGCCAAGGTTGAAGGAAGGGCACAGGACTCACAGGAGTAGCCCTCAGATTCCGTATAGTTGCACCTATTTACAACATGCCCACACACACCCTCAGCTAACCACCCAACCTGCAGATGGAAGAGCAGTCGCGCCGGCTGGCCCTCTAGTCTACATCTGAACCCTGGCGGTCTTGTCAGACTCAGGTAGCACACATCTGCCACAGTCGCAAAGCACCAGTCCAGTAACCATACCTGGTGCACCCGGACATGGGTCATGATAGCATACTAGCAAGGACCCAGCAGAGGAGGTGAACTACCTGGGGGGGTAGGTATCCCAAAGATTTCTGAAGAAGAAACCCACCCCCGGCCCCTATTCCTGATGTGCAACCTATGCAGGGCCCCACACCTCATGAGGTGCATCGCCACACGGTTGGCAGAGGGCAGCTGGAGCTCCACAGCCCGTCGGCCACGTAGATGAGAAATCAGTCGCCAGGCAACATCCTCCGGTGGAATTTGACGGCTTCAAGCACTGCGAACACAACCTGAAGACGGCGCCGCATTTCGGGCGACATACACCACGTTGGAGTCCAGCCTGCGCCCTGCAGGTGCCAGAAAAATTCTTCCACCAGCTCACCTGCACCCATTGTCTCAGGTGCTCGGTTGTAATGCGGTGGCAGAGCATGGCCAGGTATTAAGGGACCACCAAGCAACGGTCCACCAATCCGGCGGTGCGGTTCCGCAGGAGTCAGTGGTCTGATAGCAATCGGAGTAGGCGGTGGGGAGTCAAAGCCCGTGAGTTCGCCGGTAACGGCGGAGGTGGCCCAGCTGGCTGAGGTTCTGACGCTGCCTCCATCTGTGAATGCACTCGCACTCGCCGCCCCCCCCTGATTTAGATCTGGATGGTTGAGAGCTAGGAAGCGGCAGAGGAGCGACCTCGGACACGTCCACGTCCACGTCCCCTTCCTCGTCCCCTAGCTGGCAGACTCTCCCTGAAGCCGAAGCCATGGACAGATGCGCCATCATTGGAGCCATGGCATCAGCAGTGTATCCCTGTTGTAGCAGCACGCCATATACAGCCTGGGCCAGCTCCCAGTAGGTGAAGCTCTCCGCCACTCGCCGACTCAAGCAGATCTGAGAGAGCATCACAGGCTTCTTCCGCAGGAGTCTTCTGATCATCCAAGATGTCAGCGCCGAAATAGCAAGTGCATCTTCCGCGTGTCGGGGCTGCTCACTTCAGAGGGGCTCTCATTCCCACTCCCCGCCGCCCGAGCAGGAATGGCCAGTAGCACGGTGGTCACATAGGCCATCCACACAAACATCGTCCGCAACCACACCATAGCGTCGCGGAGCTACACACTACACACAACTACAAAAGTACTTCGAGCCCAGGAGCTTAGTTGAGAAGACTACAATACAATGAATGAACAAAGAATACCCGGCAATTCCCAATCTGCTCATGAAAAATCTTCAAGCAAGCATGAAGCTAAGCTGAACGGTTGCAAAGCTGGCTGTCGTGCTTGATAAACACAAGTATCACGAGCGCCGGCTCTTGGCCTTTGAGCCGCTCTTCGAAGTGTTTTCGGCGAGTTGCGTGAAAATCCGTTTTCTTTCCGGCTGCCGAGTAGTGTCCGCGGCCCTCCGCCGTTGCTGAAGACGCGCTGGTCGAGTTCGCACAGGTTGAAGTGCCGCTGGATGAACCTCACCACGTTGACTGAATTTGCCCAGGACTTGTCGTCACGCGAAGGTGCCTCCCACGCAGCAATCGACCAGGCCGCTGGGAAGGCTGTGGCTGTGGCGAGTCGAACGGCAAGTTCGCCGCCGGCCCACACTGCGAGGTTTGCCTTTGGCCCAGCTCTTGCACGTCACCCCGGACTATACGCTACTGCGGAAGGGGGCCAGTTGATCGGCGGCGATTGTTGGCGAGATCTCTCCTACATTGTCGATTTCAACTGTCAATTTTCAACCCACCCCATGTTCACAGGCTCAATGCACTGGCGCCAGCAATCCCTGAGCAATCCTGACACGCCAGTGATATTGCGATTCCCATCGTGGCCTCGTCGCCTCCCGTAAAAGTACACCGGAGAAAGACGCGTTGCTGCTGTGTCTCTTCATTTGGCGTTCTTTTTTACAAAGATTTTTGCGAGCTAAAACTTGGAAAATGGCCAATCGTCGTGCCAAGCCTCCAGCCAGCATAGTTGTATGGAGGCATCGAGGCACGTACCGGAATCTCCGCCGAAGCTGGGAAACGCGAGCGTAAACAGATCGTTCTCTGAGGGTTCGTGGCTCACAGGCGATGCTGTAAGCTGCAATCTTAGCTTTTGTTGATGCACAGGCAATTCACACAAACTGATTTCATCTGATATCATGTTGCCGTTGGATCGGCAAAAAGGATTGAAGATTGGCAACTCGGAAGACATGAAGGTACCCTAAAGCTTTAACGGCGAATTCTCAACCTTATCAATCCCTTCCTAAACCACACAGATCGGTCTCTTTTTCTCAACAGACGGTAGGAGCTTCTGTTCTCGACCACTCTACCTCGGGCACTACCTTTGGGGGGTAGTTTGAGCCTAGCGGCACGCAGTGGTTCTACCCGACCCCTATTTCTAAGCACCAGCAAGCTAAGATAGACATCTGCAGAGCTCTCGCACAAGTCCCTTTCTTTTTGACGAGTGGTGGCGGGCAGCACGAATCCGAAATCAAGATGAAAGCGAAAGATGCAAGCTGAAGCTGAAGGCGTCGTGCGCAAACCCCAAAAAGTGTAACTGCCACCACAAGTCAGAAAGAGCAGACGCTAAACATTGAACCCAACCACTGAAGTGGCTGCCGTTCTGACTGCTTTGCAATCAAGAAAAAGCAAAAGATTGAGGTTTCCAAAGAAGCCCGTGTGACTCAGGCCAGATGCGAACATCAGATTTGAAATGCCAAAGCATTTCCCATGAAAGCCGAAAACGATCATCCAATGAAAAACCAGATGGCAGCTCCTCGCCTTCCATCCACCGTGAAAGATTGTCAGCAATAGTATTTTCGAAACCAGCAACGTGGTGAACATCCAAAGAGATGCTAGTATGCCAAGACAGAAGCGATAGCCGATAGCTTTTGCGCAAAGAACGCCAGGGGAAGAGATGTGCAGAACAACTTGTTCGAAGTGGATTCCGCCCCGGTATTGTCGCACCATCTTGATGAAGCCGCCAATCCCAATCTTGTTGCCAGAAGCGCAAGCATCTGCAGCAAAAGCGTTTGGGAGCCAGCGAGGTGGCATTGCCAGGGGCCGCGAAAAGAAAGGCATCTGTGCCCATTGAAGCCAGTAACGCAAGAAGACCTTTGATTGATGCGAAAGTCGACGCTTGGATGACGCAGGATTGGTTATGCGAAGCCAGATACGCTTTGGTGGAATCCCACACGTCGTAGATCTGCTTTGCTGCGCAGGGCCTGATGCTTCACCGAAAGAAGACGATTAGCAAGAGGAAGCGCTGCGCCAGGTAACTGCCGCTGGATCAGAAGGTCATCTGAAATACATGAAATTAACTCAATCCGACTCAATCCACTGCGAGGGCTCCACGGAGTATGAAGTCGCAACTGGACGACGCATATCATCGTGCAAACATGACAACCAGGGCTTACTTAAGCAGTTTGTGCGTCTGGAAAACCCACTGCAAATAACCGAAGTTTCTCGAAAGAAGTGTGAGCGCAGGTTAAAAGACCAGCCTATCCAAACCACATGTGCACCAAACTGTAATTTGGCCCACGAAAGAGGATTGAAGCACTGGCACGCAGAAATGATCATCGACGACGTCAAAGCTGCCACTTCGCAAGGTTGAACCATGTAGAAATCATCCACGTAAGCGCACAGGGAATGCTTCAAGAAAATCAGCACACACAGGAACCGTATGAAGAAAGCTGAAAGCCTAGCCCACCAAAAGGCTGAAAACGCTGCGCCGAAAGGGCAGCATTTATATGCAAAGCAGATGGATGCCAGCTGCAGCATATTGAGACTCCATTCGTCTGGATGTGTTCGTTTTGTCTTGTGTGCCCCCTTGATGTCCATTGCAAATGCCAGAAAATCTGTATCATCCCCCCTGAGGGGCCATGATGCGCGAATGTCCGATGCGGTCTTGGCACCGTCTGCTGGTTTGGATTGTGAGGTGTCAGCTGGTCAGCCTTACTCTCTTTCAGCTTTAGAAGCTGTGGCATCTTTCATTGCTGATAAAGATGTGTCGCTATGGCCATGCTTGCGTGCGGGGGTGCCGACAGGTTACCGCCGCAATATACCTTTGTCTGGGGTTCTGATTCCGCTGAAGTCAAACGACTTCGATCCGCCACCTCCTCAATACTGTACTGGTAACTGGAGTGAGGCTGAAAAGGATCCGGATTTGTTCCGTAAGCTCATTGAGCAGGAGGTGGCTGCTGGCTTCTTGGAAGAGGTTGGCTGGAGGCGGCGCAGTCACGTTGGCCGAATCTCTCTGCAGTGGGCAAGTGCAACATTGTCAAGCATCCCACCAAAGCTCCTCGCTTGATCATGGACAGCTCTATATCAAATACCAATGCTGGTTTGTTACATTCCAGAGCGTTACACGACGCCGTCTTTGCACCAAATTGCACGCAGTTCAAAGACCTCTGAAGTGAACAGCGGGGAGTTTGTATCATTTGCCGCATGCTCCCAGAGGCGTTGTGGAGCACGAAACTGCAAAAGCTTTGCATGTAGTTTGCGGCGTGCTTCACGTCGGAGATCATCCTTTCCGGGCTGCGAGAACCAATCTGGCATGCTGAAGATCCTCTCCACCTCCTGGGTAGCACATGGAAAGAAAGCTGACATGGGTTCACGTGGAAGCAGCTGCATACATTCCTGCAGGTCAACGAATTGATCCGGCAGCGGCGTAAAAACATGCTGGGCCAAGGCGCTGGCCAAACTCTCAGGGTACGTGCTTTTTTCGAGATTGCTTTGAGAAGTCTTATCCTTCTGAAATTTTAGACACTAATTGTGGCTTTCAGCTGTGGCACATTGTTATGTCAAAAAAACAAGGAGTGGCAGTGGATCCCTTGGGCTTGGTGCATGAGCCGAGTCCAAATTGACGCCTTTCAGCTTCAATGGCCAAGTAAGCTGCCTGAGCTTGACAACTCTTCGTGGACAAAGTGCCTGTCCATGACCTTCCACATGGCAACAACCCAGGCGTCAGAGAACGTAAGGTGGCAAGCATTGTGTTGTCCGTTGAGCGCAAGGTTGCTCGACCTCTTTGGTTCGCCACCCCTCAGAAGGCATCCTTCGGGTATGCATCTTGGTTGCCTTTGTGAGAAGCGTTTCTTGAAGTTGGCCCTGCAGCGCTTCGAGATCACGCGCAACAACAAGGTCCAGAAGATCTGTGGTGAGCACAATCTGCCTTCAGGGTGTCAGCAACCCGCTTGCAGGTTCCTCCATGTTTGCCGTGTTGCCAAGCAGGACAGCGCCCCTTCGGTGGGAAGCACAGTGCAACTCAGCGCCGGGTAACTCCTCACTGACTATCATGTGATGTGGCTTCAGCTTCTTCAAAGTCCTCAAAACTTTTGTGTACAGGCAACATTCTTGCAGGGGTGGCAATACCTTCAAGCAGCAATCCTCAGAATCTGCTAGCCAATTTCCTTGGTGCAAGCGATTTTTCTTTTGCAGCATTACTTTCTGTCTTAGTGGCATTTATGGGCGATTTGAGCTTTTCGAGGCATAGTCATGTGGTTCAGTCCACAGAATCTTCAGCTTATCTCAATTTCAGATACCGCTTAGGGACACAGGTCGGCGTTTGCAATCTGACTTGGATTATCCACAGCTTGTTTCTTTCATCAACCATTATTTGAGGCGAGCTTTCCCTGGGAAGAGTCGGGCTTCGATTTGCGTGTCACATAACTCTTTTGCAAAGCTACACAGTGACTTAGGGAATTTGTACGGCTCTGAAAACCATGTGCTTTCTCTGGGCCAACATGTGGGTGGCCTTCTTTGGTTGGAGGTGCATTGGATCAGCCTGCACCTCCCCCATCTTCTCAGTCTGTGGATTGTTCCGACGGCCTGGTGAACATTACGAAAAGCCATTTTCTTTTAACCCACGTCTTCTTCATGGTTCTTCTGAGTGGGTTGGAGAATTCCGAAAGAAGCCAGAACAGCTGGCATGTCCTCGACCACATTGAAACCTGGACGGGCAGATATGCTGCCGGCCTGCGGTGTTTGTTCCCTGGCGGGCCAAAGATTTTTAAGCTTCTTTGGCGTGAAATGCAAAAGATCCCACTTTTTGCTGCCTCCTTTGCCTTTTCTACAGCTTGGCTTTGCATTTGCTTACAGGCATTTTAGCAAATGCCAAATGCTTCCTTGTTTCGTTTAGAGCTTCTGCTTTTGGCGTTGCAGATAGCTTCCCTTGAGCCTGTTTGCGTACTGTTGCAGCAGGTTGAACGGTTTGATGGTACCTTTTGTGGTTCATTGTTCTCTTAGCCAACGATTGGTGCAAACTTTAGGGTTTGCAATAGCTCCTGACGTGCATGTGCGCATTTTGCGTTTGAGTTGCTTCGCTTCAGCTTTCTCTGCAATGCAACAAGAGGCGCTTCATCTGCTTGGGTGTTGCTCTGCGTGCATTGGCTTTGGTGCTTCATTGAGAAAAGTGCCCTGCATGGCTTCCTTGGCATTCCCAGCGTGGTTCACACTGCTTGGAGCTTCCAAATGCACAGCTTATCAGAAGCGCCCAGATCAAGCGCAGAAGGCACTAATTCCTCTTTAAAGAAGAAACAATGCCCTGTTCTAACGAAACTAAGGCCCCTTTAAGGTTATTTTTTTGCAAGCCTTCGCTGGAGTAATGCACAAATTGGTTCTCTGGAATTCTGGAATGCTATTTTCAATGCTCTAAGCCCGTCACTGCATCACTTTCTCTCACTCCGTCGTCCTCGCTTCCTCACTCTTTCTCTCACTCTCACTCTTACTTTCACTCTCTTTCACTCTCACACGCAAGCACTTGCTGCTCCAAAACAAACGTCTGTTCGGTCTGGCAAAGACCAGGGTCGATGGTGCTAAATTCAAGATCAATTGCTGTGGACCACTGGGTCTGGTTCTTGGCAAAGTTGTCAGTAAGGTCTTGCCAGACTTTGCTCCTAATGTTCTGTTTTTTTTTTAACTGGCAAGATCGTATGTTCGAGCCACTATCACTTACGCAGCTTCTTTGTGCGCTCTTTGTGCACTTCTGGAGAAATCTGGATTGTTTGCCGCGTCTCAAATCCAGAAGTTAACACTTCACAGTGCCAAGGCTACACAGTTGGACATTTCAGAATTTTTTCGTGCTTTTTAAGGCCATTTTCGCATGACGAAATTGTCAGTCAAGATAACGTTCACTATGCGCTGCAAGGTTCAACGCAGTGTCCTTAACGCTTTGGAGAGTGGCTGGTTGCCTTGCATTGCTATGCTTTGTGGTGCGGCTCCACAGTACAGCAACCGGCTGGTACCATTCTCTCCTGGGTTCTAAAGATTGCCCACAAGTGTGTTCCAAAGAGCAGCAGCACGCAATGACATTGCTGCTTGCACTGATTGCTGCGTTACAAACAATGAATCTTTTCTGAAGACACTTCCCCATTGGAGACATATCAGTTGTGAAAACCCATCGAAATCTCCAAGCAAAGCGAGCAAAACACCGGGGTGTGTAACAGAATATTATTTTGTCAGAAGCTGTTTTTTGCAATTTTTTTCACATTGAATCTGGAATCTGGTTCTGAAAATTGGAGTGCATAATTTGTTTGTCCAAGTTTACTCTTTTTGTTTTTTCTCGTCTGATTTGTAAAAAAAATAACAATAAGAAAAAGTGGAAAAAAGAACTGAGCAAATTCCCTTTTTTTTGTGTTTTTTTGTTTCATATTCGAAAATTTGAGAAGAGAGAACAAAGAACCAGTTAAATTCCACTTTTCTTGTTTTGTCATATTTTTATCTTTTTTTTTTAAGTGGAACTTTGAAGAGAAAATTTGTTTTTTGAAAGTGAACATTTTTCAAGGTGTTCCAAATCACTTTTTTGCTTCATTTTTTCCCTGTTTGTGCTAGACAGTCATTTTTTTGTGTTTGTGTGTGTGTCAAGGCAGTGAGGGTATTGTGCCGCTCTTGGCAACAAACCACCTGTTTGTCGCTTGAGAACCTGGATACTAAGGAATTGTTGAACTTTGCCACAAGGAAGTGGAATGTTTCTGTCAAGAATTTTGAAGACCTTGCACAGTTTGGTTCAACATCCAACCGCAGTGGCTGGAAGAATCGTTTAATTTCAAGTTTCGACAATTTTGGAAGATTTGAAGCAAAATCAATGGCACTGAAGTGACTTTCCAGAACAAGGGAGCTTTGAGGGCTTGGTTTGGTTCCACTTTCCATTTTCAAAGCATGTGAATCCACTGTTGCTCAGAAAATCCTTTCTTGTTGTTTAGTCCAATGTGAACACGAAGACAAAGGCACGAAGTTGTTTTAGAAATGTGAGATTTCCTGAAACAATGTAGATCTTTCTTTCAATGGGCAGTAAAATTGGCTGCAAAAGATACTATTTGTTAATGTGTCACTTAGTTAGGAGATCAGTAGTATAAGCATGATCATAGATCCTCTTTCCGAGAGAAAGCTGTTTCGAGTTTTCAGCATTCTCAAAGATCAGACCGGTCTGGATACTTTTGATGCCAAAGACCACCATAAGAACAATGATGTTGAGAAAGTTCTGAAATCTCGAACATTTGTTCCAAAAAACCCAGGTTTGGGTTTTGTGCCCAAGTGTAAGTGTGGGGTTCCATGTGCATGAAAAGGAAAAACTTGTTTTAAGAATTTTCCAGCAACCTTAGCCAGCCAAAGAAGAAAGCCAAAAAAGGCTTCTTATCTCGCAAGGAAAAGACAAAAGGCCTGCTGTGCAGCAAGGGCCCGATTTGTACCTTGAGCCAAAATGGCTACGGTGCCTCTGCACTGACCACCTAGTAATACTCTCTTGCCGGCCACAGCAGTCGGCTGCAGGTTCACTTCTGTTTTTTGGAGCTTGCTTCCGATTGCGAGCTCCTCTATGCTGGCTTTTTTCGGTGGAGGTGTTAGCAACTGCTCCCTCCCTGAGGTGATGCAGAGTGTATAAGAGGTACTCTTTGCACCTTTGGCCTTGAGTTGTCTGACTCCCTGAGCTCACACTGTAAGGCTACTCACTTCCAGCAACTGGTTCAGTTGCAAGTTTTTTCGGGTTTGTTGTGGAGATATCTTATTTGAGATATCTTATTTGGCAACTTCGAGCGAAATCGGATTCCCTTCGGGGGTCATCCGATAAAAGTTCAGTTTTCTTCTTCGACATTGCCTTTGACTTGGCTCTCTTCATCCTCTCTCCAAGCTTGGCCTTTTCCATCGTTTCCTTTTCCTCCTGCTCATCATGGCTTTCTGCCTGATCTCCTCCAGGAGCTTCAACTTCGCGGCCTGACTGCCTTCTTTTGCTCATCATCCATTTCTCTGCTGGAGTTGTGGTGCGGGTTTCAGCGTTGGCTCTGACGCCTGTCCTGCCAGGCTTCGATCCTCGCCTTTTCAACTTTCCGCAGTCCTTCTTCGACTTCGGCGTAAAAGTCTTTCACGCTGATCAGCTTTGCCAGCCCGATTCTTGCATCATCCATCGTTTCGGTAAGAAGTTCCTCTCGAGCGGCCAGCTCTCCCATTTCCTTGTCGAACTTCTCAATGAGCTCTACCGCTTTCTTTCTTCCTTCTTTGCGCTTCTCAAACTTCTGGCGTCCTAGTTCGACCTCCTTGTCCAAGGGTTTGCTCGATTTCAGCATGTTCCTTGTCGACTTCCTCAGCGCCTGCTTCAACTTCTTCGAGAGTCTGCACTGCCATGGGATTTTTCTCCAGCCATAGTAGCGCTTTCCTCAGGGAATTTCCAATCGACTCTTTCATGCTCTTCTTGATCTCTTGCAACAGCTCTCGACCCATGGCGATGATCTTCTTTATCAGTTCTCCAGGTCTTCTTCCTTCTCGACCGGATCCTTCTTTTCATCGCTTGGCCTCTCGACTGACTCCTCTTCGGTTGACGATGAGCTGCTTCATCGCCTGGCACCACAGGTTCATCCTTGTCCTTTTCTTCTTCCTCACTTTCCTCTTCTTCAACAAACTTCTCCTTGGCTTCTTCGGCTTGCTCTTTTAGCTTTTCGTGGACTTCCTTTTCTTGGTGTCCTTCGTGGCTCTTCTCTTCTCCACTAGCCTTGGCCGATTCCTTTTCAACTTCCACTTCTTCTTCTTCTTCTTCATCGGCAGTCGGCTTCTCTTTCTTTTCTTTCTCCACTTCTTCTTCTGCAATCGGCTTCTCTTCCTTTTCCATTTCTTCAACCTTGTCCATCTCTCCACTAGCTTTGGAGCACGAGGACGCATCAAGATGCGCAAAAACGCACAGCGGGAGCGCTCCGACACGCACGATCCCCGCAGAGGGTGCGCGGTTAAGTTGTAAAATGTGCGAAAACGCACAGCGGGAGCGCTCCGACACGCACGATCCCCGCAGGGCGCACGAGGACGCATCCAAGTACGCAAAAACGCACAGCGGGAGCGCTCCGACACGCACGATCCCCGCAGAGGGTGCGCGGGCACAAATCAAAATACGCAAAAACGCACAGCGGGAGCGCTCCGACACGCACGATCCCCGCAGAGGGGTGTGCATCGCGCTAGCCGCGGCGAAACCCAGTGGTGATGGTAGTGTGGTGATGGTAGTGTGGTGACGGTAGTGTGGTGGTGATTAGTGTGGTGATGGTAGGGCGAACGTTTTCTTCCGAAGGACCCTTCGCTGAAACTTTCGGGAAAAGAATAAATATTGAAAAATATAAAACTAAACAAGTAAATTAGTTTGCTTGGTTTTGCTTGATTTGCACAGTTTTTGCTTGATTTTTGCTTGACTTGCACAGTTTTTGCTTGATTTTGTGGAATTCGTTCTTCATTTAGCAAGTTGTCCTGATTTCTTAGTTATTTCAGGAAACCGTGCCGCGGTTCGGAAGCAAGAGTCAAGACACCTAGATAGAAGCAAGTAAGAACAAGCTAGGAGCGACTGTTTGTCAATGATTGGTTGCAAGTGAGTGCTGTCCGTTTTGTGTCTGCAGGTAGGCTTAGGATTTAGGCTAGGCTAGGGTTTAGGAGAGCTCCAAATTTCAAGGACATTTTGGCGTGAGGGTTCAAGGTCGTACATTCACACATTCAATTCAGGAGCTTGAGGTTATCGTTGTCAACGTTGTGGATCTCGATGTGCGCAGGCCAAAACATTTTGTCTGGCAAATGACGTTACAAGTCCCGTGTTGAACCCGTACTGTACAGTGCAGCGACCATTCTTTGCACTTCACATGTTTTGCCCGGATTGGTTTGGCAAGCGGGGAGAAAGAGCTTTATTCACTCATGGAGGTCATGTTGTTCGAACCATGAGCATTGCCGCGGGGTCCAGCACGGTGCAGTTGACAACCCTCTCGATGCCTGCAAGTGCGGTGCTTGATGCCCCCCATTCCTGGCCCCCATTCTACTCCAATTACTGCAGGCCATTGCCGCTCCACAGATTACCGAGCGTAGGTGGCAGCCAAGAGCGCGCAAGCAACATCATGGCATTGCCTTTGTGGACCGCAAGCAGAGAACTTTTTGCCAGCGCCGCACTCTGCTTTGACGGCTTGGATGGGCAACACGTAGCTGAGACTGAGATACATGCGACATCCACTGCAGCGGATGAATGTCAAGAACAGCTTCTTGATCCGAAGCTGATTCCGTTAGAGGATCTTGCCTCTGATGCCATGCTTGTAAGATTACTGACGGACCCAGCATATAATATCCGTCTTGTGCACGGCACATATCTGCACAAAATGTACTTGCAGGGGCAGAGATGGCCGAGGCGCCAGGAGATCGACCCGGAAGAGTTTGTGACAAACGCAGACTTGCAACACTGGCTGAAGGAGAGTCCAGCCACAAGGGCCAGGATCATTGCTGTGTCCCACGTGTGGGAAACGAGAGAACATCCGGATCCGCTGGGTCACCAGCTGCAGATCCTGGCAGAAGCCAGGCTGTGGCCCGCAAGTCGCTCATGGTACTTCATTGATTACATGTCCATCTACCAGTTCTACCGAGGTGAAGAAGACAATCCACAACAGCAATGTTTTGTGCGCGCCATGAGCCAGATGCATGTGTTGTATTCGCACGAAGCGACCTACACGTATCAGATTTCTACCCTTCCGAGATGGGTGGATGTTGATGCACCGACGGATGCTCACGTGGCTGTTTTCTTTTGCCCAGACCCGAATGAGCCTTGCAGAGGCAGTGTGCAGCTAGTTCCTGTTTGGGCTTTAATGCGCAATGACACACCGTACTCGCAACGGGGCTGGTGCCAAGCCGAACTACAATGGTCCTGCATGCGCAGCGACTCTTCCCGGCTGATCATCCTTGACGCACATACCCCGAACCAGGCCAGCATGGCTCCGATGCCACCTGAGGTGTTCGAACAGCTTGTGGGGAACGGAAGCTTGAAATTCACACACAGAAACGATATGGAAGCAGTGCTGCAGCTTCAGCGGAGTATTTTCCATACAAAGGCCCTAGCCACGCAGTGCTTGGTTTTGGCAAGGCTGCCTTTTGAACAAGTATTAAGGTTGACAAGCGCTTTGCATCACTACACGAGTTTGAAAGAGCTTTCTGTAAGGCAGAGCCAATTCTCGACAGCTGCAGCTGAGAAGCTGGTAGAAGGGCTTGAGCTCGTGCCTTGCGTTGAAATCATTGACCTCCAAGCGAATGACATCAACGATGAAGTCGCAATCCCGTTGGCCAAGCTGTTGATAGTCTGCCGCAACATCAAGACGCTTAACCTTAGCCTCAACTGCATTGGCGACGACGGCGCCGTTGCGATTGCAGGTGCTCTGGCCGGCAACATGTCGTTGGAGCTGTTGGCAATGGCCGACAATTCAATCCGCTGTCGTGGGGCTGTATGTCTCGCAGGAGCCATTCGGAGCAATGTATCGCTGATCGAGCTTAATTTGGGCTCAAACTTTATCGGGCCAGAAGGTGCAAGTGCCTGGGCCGACCTTCTTGGCAATGCTGACGTTTCGCTCACTGTTAAACGACTTCACTTGAGGTCTTGTGCTCTTCAGGCAACAGACTTGCAAGCTTTGCTTGATGGGACGTGGCGTCGAGCTTGGATGCGTGGAGGTGACTATCCAGACATCGTTGGTCTTGGTTCTTTCGATGGGCTTCAAAGAAGGCTGCTTGCAGTCTATGTCGCAACATATGCTGACGAGTCCCAGCACATATCCAAGGGC
>CAJNDS010002076.1:238710-277362 GCA_905221605.1 Symbiodinium natans | reverse complement strand
AGAGAGAGGGGAGAGAGAGGGGAGAGAGAGGGGAGAGAGAGGGAAGAGAGAGGGAAGAGAGAAGGAAGAGAGAGGGAAGAGAGAGGGAAGAGAGAGGGAAGAGAGAGGGAAGAGAGAGGGAGAGAGAGGGAAGAGAGAGGGAAGAGAGAGGGAAGAGAGAGGGGAGAGAGAGGGGAGAGACGGGAGAGAGGGGAGAGGCGGGAGAGAGGGTAGAGCGGGGAGAGAGGGAGAGAGAGGGGAGAGAGAGGGGAGAGAAGAGGGGAGAGAGAGAGGGGAGAGAGAGGGGAGAGAGGGGAGAGAGAGGGGAGAGAGAGGGGGGGGAGGGGGGGGAGAGATGGGAGAGAGAGGGGAGAGAGGTGAGAGAGAGGGGAGAGAGAGGGATGAGAGAGAGAGGGGAGAGAGAGGGGAGAGAGAGGGGAGAGAGGGGAGAGAGGGGAGAGAGGGGAGAGAGGGGAGACGAACCTACGACCTACAATTCCAACGGATTAGGGCTTCATGCGTCGTCGAGGGAGCCAAAGTCAACGAGCCCCACGCGCCACCGAAAAAAAATCGGCACTCAGCCCAAACTTGCCCATCCCGTTGCGACCCGACCTGTGGAAATGCCATTCCTCTACTGGAGCAGCGTCCTCTGCGGACTGCGGACTGCCTGCTTCGAGCTCAGAACTTGGACTTTGGGTGCTTTGGACCTTTTTGTGGAAGGTTTAGGATGTTCCGGCTTCGGCACCGCCTTCTTACAACTTGAGTGTAGCCGAGCGAAGCTGTCTACATCTGCAGGTCCCTGCCCAGAGCAACGGCCTTGCGCGTAGTTGGGATCCCAGAGCTGTCGCTGGTACATCCTTGAATGCAGCTAGACAGTGAAAAGAGAGGCGGGGATTTCGAGCCGGGTGCTTCGGGGCAGGCATGTGGCAAGGGGGAATATGGCAAAACTCACAAACCACCGCTGGAACAGCCACCCGCATTGGGCTACGATGGCTACGAAGAGCTTCCGACTGTCCACATCCCACCACTGCGTCCGGCAGAGGCCCTTCAGGTTAAGTGGTTGAGTGTGCCTGCCTTTGGGGTTCAGAACTGTCCTGAGCCCAAAACGCTTCTTTGCCAGCCTGAAGCCAAGCATCCGATAGACGCCCATTGCTCTTTGGACAAGGGCCGGCTGATACGTCCTGGCTTCACAAGGCATATTCGCCGTCAACTCTCCAGGAGCTACCTAGCCCTTAGCAAAAACCATTACTAACTTGCGACATAGAACCCTTGAAGGGCTCAAGGTATGCAGGAACTCGAGGCGTATCCTTCGGTAAGCTGGCGGGTTCAGGTGCAACACGGTACAGGTCTATTGGATCGGAGCTCAGGGGTTAGCACGCTCAGGGGGGTCATCATGAGATCCTGTAATCGGAGGTGTTGAAGTCGTTCAACACGTCGTTGTCACTCCACTGCATGAGGTTGGCGGTATTCGCCTGAAATGAACAGAAAAGGAGGAACATGTTACAAACTACTACTACGAAGACTTCAACTGCTACTACTACTTCTACTGCTACTCCGACTACTCCTACGACTCCTATGACTCCTATGACCAATTACCTACTACCTACTACCTACAACCTGCTACCTGCTACCTGCTACCTGCGACCTGCTACCTGCTGCCTACTGCTGCTACTGCTGCTACTGCTGCTACTGCTGCTACTCTTGCACTCAAGGCCGAAACAATGATGAAGCCCATCGCCCGACATCAGGATGGCTTCAGCATTTCAAAGGGGGCATGTTGAAGGAGTTATAGGTTCGGGATGTCCAATCGAGTAGTTGGACCGCGGCGCGTCCTTGCCCGTGTGCTCTTCGGCACTTTTCGGCTGGAAACCTATGCCTTTTTCGGGATTTTTCTCCTTTTCCGAGGCCTCCGTCACCTGAAGTTTTTCAGGCCCTTTTCAACACGCGTTTTTTTCGGGTTTTTGCTTTTGGACACTTTTCCGCTCTTGGCTGTGCGTTTCTTCGGGTTCTTGCTCGTTCTTCTCTGTTGTTTGCACTTTTTCCCCAAACAGTGCTTGCACAATGGGGTTCTTACGTTCAGGGTAAAGGAATTGGCTGCTGACCGCAACGGCGCGCGCGGCGGTGGAACGGGGCCTTGGTTTCGACGCTCCCGCTGTGGTTTCGCGCGAATTCCGTTGCGTTTCGATGCTCCCGCTGTGGTTTCGCGCGAATCCGTTGCATTTCGATGCTGCCCCTGCGGTTTCGCGCGAATTCCGGCCTCTCGTGGCCTCTTCAGGCCTCTTCTGGGGGGGCCACTTAGGTTGCCGACCGCAACTGCGCGGTGAGACCTTGGTTTCGACGCTCCCGCTGTGGTTTCGCGCGAATTCCGTTGCGTTTCGATGCTGACGCTATGGTTTCGCGCGAAGTTTCGCGCGAATTCCGGCCTCTCGTGGCCTCTTCATGCCTCTTCTGGGGGGGCCACTTAAGTTGCCGACCGCAACGGCGCGCGCGGTGAGACCTTGGCTTCGATGCTCCGGCTGTGGTTTCGTGCGAATTCCGCTGCGTTTCGATGCTCCCGCTGTGGCTTCGCGCAAATTCCGTTGCATTTCGATGCTCCCGCTGTGGTTTCGCGCGAATTCCGGCCTCTCGTGGCCTCTTCAGGCCTCTTCTGGGTAGGCCACTTAGGTTGCCGACCGCAACGGCGCACGCGGTGGGGCGGGGCCTTCGTTTCCACGCTCCCGCTGTGGTTTCGCGCGAATTTCGTTACGTTGTGGTTTCGCGTGAGTTCTGGCCTCTTCTGGCTTGCTCGAGCCTCTTCTGGCTCTTCTGGGGCGGGGCCACTTTGGTTGCGGGCCGCAACGGCGCACGCGGTGGGGCGGGGCCGTCGTTTCGAGGCTCCCGCTGTGGTTTCGCGCGGATTTCGTTCCGGCCTCTTGTGGCCTCTTCAGGCCCCAGTGGCTGGCCACGGGCCTTTTTGACCCCAAGTTCCACACGCGTGCAAAGCCGAATCCCCCAGTGGTGGGCGTCTTTTTGACCCCCAAGGGAATTCGGCCCCCCACGAACTTTTGTACTTTTTGTTCCCGGGAGTGTCGGTGCTCTTCTGGCCTTCTTTGGCCTTTTCTGGCCCTCCTCACTGTTTGGGGTCTACGCCGGCATAATTTTCTTACAGTATTGTTTTCTTGTTGGTTCTCTGTCGTTTTTTTTCTCGCCTTTTCCGCACTCTGTTTTTTTCCGTGTTTTGGCTTTCGGCCACTTTTTTGGTCTTCTTCCATGCCACTGCCGGCTCCGACGAGCCTGTGCCTGCTGAGGGCAGCCCTGGCTGTGCTGAGGACGTCTGACTTGCATCCGTGTTCCTCTTGCGTGCAAATCCATGCCCGCACGATGAGAACGTCCGAGTTACCACAGCATCCATGCCCGCACGATGAGAACATGCGTGTTACCACTGCGTGCGACTGGCCAGAGCATCCATGCCCGCACGATGAGTCCGTCCGAGTTACCACTGCGTGCGAATGGCCAGCACACTTCGGGGCTTGCCATTTCACATGGATGACTTTCAAGTTGTGAGTCCTAAACTACTTCATTTTGGTAGTCTGCACTTTTTGGACACTTTTTTGTGGCGTTTCTCTCAAATACCGCCCCTGCCAGTGGTTTCGGCCTGCCGCCTCAGAAAAATGCTTGTCCCGTACCACGGGCAAGAATACCCTGCGCACCGAGTAGTTGGCTTGGGTATCAGCGTTGGGGGATAACAAGGCCACACCAACTTCAACTAGAAAAACCGAAGGCTCGCCCAGTTGCCAAAGCAACAGCTGTTGAAGGATAGTTCCACGTCTGGCGATATGCCTGTGGCAGCATGGAAGACAGCAACAACACAGACACATCGATGCTTCGCAAATCCTGGTGCATTCGAGGCGCCGTGACACCCCCCACCGCCTAAACCACCCGAAAAAGCACCCACTCCCTGCAAAGGAACCTTCCTGCGGCCGCCTCACCAAATCAACCCAAGTCCAAGCCCCAAACTCAACCTCAAAAGACTCTCACAAGCCCCTGAATCCACCATTCAACCCTCCCCTTGGACACCTGCTGTAAGCATCTCGCCGCCTCCAGCTCCAAGGCTTGCCTGGCTTTTTCAAGTCTGGACTGAAGTGATCTGAATCGCTAATTCCGCGCCCCCTCCCTACATCTGAGGAGCAGACGGGTATTTCAGACAGACCCTCATGTGCCAACACCGCTTTCATGTTTACAGCACACGTAGCACTAGTAGCATGTGGTCCTCAACCTGAGTCAACCTGATTCCCGGCCTCTCGTCATCACCCGACGCTAAGGAGGCAGCCCGCTCGCAGAGGGTCTGAGGGGCGGCTTCAAGGGAACGGCTTCGGTCAGGTCGTTCAGGGTTCAAAGTATGGCGGGCCGGCGGGATCATCGAAAAGCTGCTGATGCTGGCTACAACCCCCTACACCAATTCGTTAAGTTTCAAGTCCAGCTGTTTAACCGCGTGTACGAAAGCTGCGCGATTCCTCTCTCTCTGCGAGGACAATGGAAACTGCATCGGTAGTGCGAGGCTTAACCGAACTCAGGAGTCCGGCGCGTCAAACACCCCCAATCCGGTCATGGGCGTGATGGGGAAATAAAGCTAAATACCTAGACCCCTAAAACTAAACCCCTATAGCAACCACGACGACACAAGCGAAAATCACAGCGTGAGCTCCACTTATCCTCACCTCCGCCTCGCCCTTCCAGGCAGCGTTGTCTCGAGTGTACACCTTGACATTCAGGGCTGGTGGTTTAGCGTTTCTTGCTTGGGCAGGCTTGTGACGGTGCGAAAGGCTTGAGGATTGAAGCTATGGCTTTTGTGTGCAAAAAAGCAATCGCTCAACGAAGTGCTGGGTTCGATTCCTGTGGGTTCATGGCTTGTGGCTGCAACGGTGTGTTTCTGCACTTGCTGTCCAGAACATGCAATTGCTCTTAGGTCATGTTGAGCGCAAGGGTCCGGATACGCCCAACTCCGCAACAACTCCAGCACAAGGGGGTGCCCACCTGCCCACCTAAACTGCCCATGCCCAAAATCCCGAAACTATGAGGCATGACGGTCATCAGCCCCAACTCGCAGAGAAAACCTGAGCCACGCACTTGGTCACCTGAGCCCGTTGCGCTCACAGACACCACACGAAGCTGTGAAGCCTATTGAAGTTACATGACTACATGAGGGCTTCGGGTCTAGAATGTCAAAGCGGGAGCTGTTCTCATTCTCATCTTCCATCTCCACTTCACTGGTGGTTCAAGTGCTTCATGCGGTGTTGTCGGACCAGACCGGCGATGACTGCTTGGGAAGGAAGCTGGCACAAGGTATAGGTATAATCCGACGCTTCCTCACTCACATAATCTGGAGTGTGGGGAGCCCCTGCTCACGACTTCGAACTACCAAGGACTCCCAGGTGCTGTGTTTTGGGCGGAAAGTGCCGCGATGCAAGTCCCGAGGCGACTCCACAGGCTCAACAGCCCAAAAAACAGCTAAACATTAAGACGATAAAAAAGCAGCAGCTCACTCATCGCTTTCTTGTGGGTTTGGGTCGGGCGCCTGAGTTTGCATGCATCGGGCCCCCGGGCCAAGTGCACCGTCCCAAGTCGCAATGGGGTAACTGAAGGCGACATTCTGAGCCATTGGGGTGGGGGGGGGGCTCCAGGTTGCACAAGTAAAACAAGCCCAAGAGCCCTGGACTCACCCCCAACTCGCCAGGCTGCCGAGGTGAAGCAGAATGTCGCAATGCCCACTTTGGCAGATCTTGCTGATCTGCCTTGGCTTTGGCGATTTGACCCCAGGGCCCCTGACCGGGCCGCTCCCGACCGAGGCATTCATCTGATCTTCATCCGGAACGTCGATCTGTGGATCTGCTCTGGGGCGAACAATAATGCCAAGAATGCACCAATTCGTCTGCGAACATCTGTATGCGTCGTGTTTATCGACGTACTTTCTTAACTTTTTATGTAAGAATGTATACATAGATGTTTATATATAGACATATATGTGTATATGTATAATTATTGCCAGCCTACTTGGGCTTTACACGAACAACATCACCAAAGTCCGAACTCAAAAAGATGCACCTGAAGCTGAAGCCCCAACTTCAACTTCCCATGCAACCATTCCACACATCCACTCCAAGGACGAGCCACGTCCAAAGCGACTCTCGCTGTATTTCGTCGCCGCGCCTTTGGACCAGCACAGGGTGGGGACGTGGGGGGCTTGGACCAATATTGGAGTGCCTCCAAGGTGTAGGAACGCCAAATAGGAACTAAGCAAAACTCACAACGTTCCATTGCGACGAGCAGAGTCTTGATGGAGACTTGACTAAGCCGGCCAGCAACTGTCGCAGGTCCCCATTAAAAAGGAGCCGAATGCCAACGGGTGAATGGAGCCTTCATGCCAACCCAAACGTGTAACCCTCTAAAACACAGAAGACTGATATCGGCGTGTTTTGGTAGTGACGTACACAAGATTGAAAACTCGTATCGTGAACAGTGCATCGGAAGCAATGAGAAGGGGCAAGAAAGCAAGAAAGCGGAGTAGGGCAGCTGAGCGAAAACTCCGAGGCCCTTTTCAGGTTTCTATTTTGGAAGATTCCTTTCGTTTTCACTCATTTGCCAAATCAAGCCAAGAATATACATCAACCTGCATAGGCTAGCCTAGGTTGACAGACTCTGAACTGAAGCCCTCTAAAGCCGGGTGAACCGAAACTCCTGCTATGGGTGAACCTTTTTGTGCCTAACATGTGCACATAGCAAGAAAGTCCCATCATCCTACAAGCAGGTGCTGGTGCACAGGTCAGAGAGTCAGTGGCGCCTGCTGTGCTCTTCGTCAAGAAAGCTCACCAACCTTCCTGGAAAAATCTTCAACCATGACCGTATCCACTATTGCCTTACTGCTCCAAACCTTCGAACTCGACATTTTTGCAGCGCAGGCGTCAGGCTCACCGAGAGCCGGTTGCAGCTGACGGCGATAAGCTGCAGGTGTTGGAAATCTTTGTCCTCAAAGGCGTTCGGAAAGGCTGACCCTCATTTGCTTGAGTTCTAGGGCTCTGGGCTTCGGTTGTTACTTACCCTCCTGAACCAAGAACTCCCCAACACGCTCGAATCACATCCTGAGCCCAAAGCCCCAAACTGCAAACACGAAATCTGCCCCGATACTGCAAAAAAACCCACAAACCCCTGAATCCCTTTGACGCCCGAAAACCCTGAACTTGAGTCCCAAGACAACACCCCGGGCCCAGTTAGCCCTTCCTCCGGCAGCGTTCTCACCACGCACTTCCGCGGCGCGGAGGTGCCTGGAATGTTGGCTCCGGGCTCAGGGGGTCTTAGGGGAGGTTTAGGGGTGCAGCTCTGGGAGCAGGCTTTCCAGAGTTTCGGTCTTGGGCTGAGGGGTGAGGGTATCAGAGATGCAAAGCATTGGGATTCGGAGTCAGAATTCAAAAGTGCTTCTCAGAGCCCCAAAGTTAGAGGCTTTGGGGCTCGGGGTTCAGGAGCTGAATCTCCCCAAGTCCAGAAGGGGCGCCTTCGTTCCTGAATCCCAGGGCTGGGCTCCAGGTGATGCTGTACCTGAAGCTGGAGTTCAGGGAACGCTGAGCCCTGCAGACCCTAAAACCCAAAACCCCCCCCAAACCCAGTCTTCACAAGGGCCTCGGATGTGGGGCCTGTTTGGGGCGAAAATTAGGGTGGCGAGGCGGGGAGGGGGGAAGGGGAGGTAGCCTCTTCCCCTCGTGGTAACCTAACTGTCAAACTTCGGGTTTTGAGGCCGGGGTGGATCTGAATCATGGGCCGTTTTGGTACACTGGCGAGAAGAAGCAGCCTGCTGGCGCAGCCGAGTCCCATGCCAAGAATCCCGAAAGCCTAAGACGGTAAACCCTAAACCCCAAGCCCTAAACCCTAAACCCTAAACCCAAATTTTCACTCGGGGCGTCGGGGCTTCGGGGCTTCGAGGGTGGGCTGCCAGGCCACGTGCACAAAGGGGAGAGGCCACGAAAGCGCACGACGCCTGGATCCTGAAGCTTCGGAGAACTTTGGGGACGTTCTCATGTTTGTGCACAGTAATAACCAGCATGTAAAGCGAAATAACTACATTCCATGATCTTATCCTCTGTTCCTCTATGTAATGCTCCTATCTCAGGACTTGTTCATGTTTATTATCACCATTTAAAGGAGAAATTAAGCTTAACACACCATGTGAAGCTGGTTGTAGGACGACTGATAGGTACATTTTCTGGTGTCTTGATCAAGAAATACTGCCGGAATTCTGGCTAGATATAGTAGTTAAACAGTGAATAAAGGGCCTGGATTGGTGGCTAAGGGGTAAAACGCATGCGAGATCCCGACTTGCACACTTCTCGTCTACTCAACAGCTCCCCCTACCGTCGAAAAAGTTGAAAGCTCCTTGCACCCAGCTTGGAAACTTGACCGTCCTCGGCGAAGAGCCGCAAGCCTGGGCAGTGAGTGGCTCGGAGTCCATGCGACTCTGAGGCCGAGGTGCTCAGGGTCTGGCTGACACCGTTCCGGGGTGGTCTGGGGTTGTTCCAGGGCTTCGGGATTCAGGGAGGTCTCGGGGATTTGGGATGCTTAGGATGTGGGGTTTATGCTGGAACCCTCTTGGAAAGACGCACCATGCAATCCTGAGATGTGCAGAGGGCCAGTGAAGAAACGCCCTTGGGTCCAAGCTCTCCTGTACAATGTGTCCAGCTCCGCCGAGCGCCGTGGCGAAGAAGGTGACCTCCAACTTGCCCAGGCAGAGGGGGGTTAAGGGTTGGGAAGGGGCTGCACGGATGTGTTTTTCAACTTTTGAGAGGTGTGAATCTTCAGGGAGCAGCTGAGCAGCTGCCCTCGATTTCCGGAACTTCCTGAGGCCATGGAGTGGGAGGAAGGGAGACAGAGCCTCGCGCAAGAGGAGTTCGGGAGCTGAGGATGGAGCTCGCTTTGCATCTCCGAGGTTTGGCGGCTTTTTTGGGTCTGCCGCCTTTAGGGCGCCGTATCACTGATTCCCCAGACAAGCATTGACACCTGTACACATGAGTTTCTAGATCCAACCCTGCGAGCATGTACCCAAAACACACAGAAAAACAAAGGGTGTGCCGGCCTGCATGTCTTGGTTCACTTCAAGCAGGATGTTTGCGGTCGTGGCCGTGACCTGTCTTAGAGTGTTGCAGAGATCTTGAACCCCCAATCTCTTCTTCCCGATGTGTCTCGATGCAAGAAGACTCGCAAGCAGTATGCGACGCGAAAAGCATCGGAACACATCGCAGAGCCATCTGTCTTCTGCCTTTGTGCGGGGCTGACAATCCTAAACTCTGTTGTCAACCGAGATAGTTTCCAGTAAAAGTGGCACGAGCATGGCTATAGATGCTGCAGGAACCCTGGGCGACATAGAAGGGATGTGTACACGGCCTGCCAAACAGAAAGATGCATCTAGCTTGGCAAACTCCTCACATTGCCGGTTCTGGAGCTTAGGGGTTGCAGACCCCAAACCCCCCCGGTCTTGGAGCTTAGGGATTTCAGACCCTACCCCCCCTTTCCCTGCTACCCCCCCTGGCCTCACCGACCACGGGCCCGAGCAGGATGCTGGGCGTCTGATCTTGGGATCGCCTTTGGGCTTCCGGGGTGACAGGGCCTCGGGAGTTTAGATTGTATTCCCCTTTCAGAGAAGTTCATCCGGCCCACCATGCCATGGTTCAGATCGTCGGGCTACAAGGTGCTGGCGACCAAGGCCAAACCGAAAGCATGAGAAAAAATCACGACAAGAAAACACCGCACAGATGTACGCGTGTGTAAGAGAAGGAGGGAGAGAGAGAGAGAGAGAGAGGGAGAGAGAGAGGGAGAGAGGGAGAGACAGAGAGACAGAGAGGGAGGGAGGGAGGGAGAGGGTGGGAGAGAGAGAGAGAGAGCGAGAGAGAGCGAGCGTTGCGTTAACTCTCCCAGGTGCGCGTTGCACTCAGCAGAGTAGGTTTGCCGACATGTTCTTCGGAATTTACCTTTGCGACAAACCTCTGTTGCTACGCGGGCGTAAACATGTAGCTGTTGCAAACCATGTCTTCACCAGCGAAAACAGGTTGTGCAAAGCACGACCCTCAACCTTTTGAAACAAGACTGAACTCAACAAAACACCCACAAAGCACGACCCTCAACAAAACACCCAACGATTCTGAAAACGAATAAGCTTTGGCGAGCCCCGAAACAACCCTGGGAACGAAGCACTTTTCCGCAATGGCCAGCGATGGACATCATTGGGTGTGCGTGGGCGATGCTTAGCCCAAATCGTGAGCCAGAGAGCCAGAGCTTGCCATCTCCCTTAATGTTCGAATGTACTTCAACAAGCTCAGCCGATGACATGACTGAACCCAGATCATCGTGAGTCAGCATCGTTCTTTGGCATTTACGCTTCGTGGGTTGGAAGGCCGACAAGCCAGGAGTTGTAGCAGAAATCTCTTGGCGAGTGTGATCGAAGCCAATGCTGACTGCAATAAGCCATAGCAAGCCTTTTTCAGCTGCGCGAGACTTAAGTTTCAGGGCGAGACAAGAGAGAGTTTAACACTGAGGTTCACCCGAGCTGCGAGTAGCCATTTCCGAGCGCCCGCTGCAGGCACACAGGCTTGCCCTGTCCAGAGGGTGCGAGGATTGGGCCTGGGTTCGCAAAACCTGTACACATGCTTGGCATCTGTATTCTGCAGCAAGGGTTCAATCAAGCAAGTAGGCGGAGGCAACATTGGAAGCCCTGAAGCTGAAACCGAAGCGCACGAGGCCCAAAGGAGAAAGGACCGCCAACAAGAAAGCCTGGATCCTGGACCCTTTCGGCCTTCTCTTCGCAAGCGCACGAGTTACCCATGGCCACAGGAGATTTGGCTTCGGAAATGTCGGGTTAGGATGGGGGTTGGTGCTTTGACTGGGGAGGGGTTGAGGGCGTCGGGCTTCGGGCTTAGGACTTGGGATGTAGGGTCAAGATGCCGGGTTGCTGGTCAAGGCTTCCATTAGGCCCTGAACCCAAAGCCTCCGACTTCATGCCGGAAGATGCCAGCCTTCAGGACCTCTAACCCTTCAAACCCTGGACACCACCAGCAAGGAACCATGACCGTTTATCTGACAGGGGGCCATGGACTGCCTGGAAAGCTTGAGCCGAGGCAAGCTTGGCATTCAGGGTCCTAGGGTCAGAATTCAGCAGATTGGGATCCGCTGAAGCTTTGGGAGCTCCGCTACGCAGAATTCTTTTCTGCAAGATCCTTGAACCCTTAACCTTCAAAACCTACCCTACAGCATAAACCCTTAAACCCTGTACCCCAAGCCCCAATTTTGGAACAACCCCCACGTGACAGCTCAGACGAGTGCAACCCTCGAGCCCCTCACATCCTGAATGCAAGCATAAACAGTATTTAAACACCTAAACATACAAAAGGAGAATGGACAACCTTTCCCAGCTGCCTTCAGACGCTTGCAAGGCTTTTGGTCATTGACCCCTAGTTCACAGGGATGGCACGTAGAAGAACTGAAGAGATATGGTCCAGCTAGCCCATCATGCTCATCATAGCCTGGATCCCAAGTCCCGCACTGCCCGGGGGGAGCGAAGCCCCTCCGACGTGTTGCGGAAGAGAAAGGCGATCCTGAGCGAACTTACGATCGCCACGTCTTCAATTTGTGAATTCCATGTCATGTGCGGCCGCCTGACGAGTTCAGACCCTAATCCTGGTGACCTCGATCCAGCAAGAAGCCCAACCCCGCTCCGAATCTTCAACATCTTGAGCCACTCGAGCCATTGCAGCCCCAACCCCTCGCCGAGTCGCTTCTCCTCCTCGCCGACCCTGGCACGAGGGAGGATGCCGAGGCCCTTTTTCGAGAGCTTCAGCCATTGGGGCATTCGGCTTTGGTGACAGGGATGCTGGTGTTGACCTAGTCACTGCATCCAAGCACAGCGTGTTCCGTAGGCTTGCCTATCTGCCAGAGTACGGCTTCGTACACTAACGCTCACAGTTCACGGCCAGCTGTCTTCTCGTGTTGCTCTTCAGGGGCATCAGGTGCTCTGACCTGTGCTGTGTGATGCATCCCTGGTCACAGGACTCCCCGCATGCCCTGCTGCCTCTTGGCCGGAAGTACAGCTATCTCGTCACCATTTCGTAGTGGCCGCGACTGGCCCTTACCCACGACCTCGGTGACATGACTGCTGCCTAGACTTACCCCATCACTATAACCCATAGTTCTAGGGATTGACATATCTGTGTAGAAAAACGGAAGCATGGATACTGATGTATACGGTAACGCCCTCGGACTACTCTACTACAATGCTATCTCTAACCCGCATCATACTCCTATGGTTCAGGGCCACAAGGGCCTGTTCAAGAAACCCACACTATGCACCTGCATCAGGTGATTGACAATTTGCTGGCCTCGCAAACTCTTTGAAGAACCAGGTCCAAATCCCATGGTTCGACCCTGGGCTCCAAAGACCTGATGCTCCGGGGCACTTCGCCGTTGATGGCCGTTCCGTTGGACGAGCGGTCCTGCAGAAAGCACCTCATGAGGAAGCCAGATGCTCTGCAATTGGGGTCTGGCATGTCAGCTGCTTGGCCTTCACGCGCGTGTAAGCCCTTGGGTTTCAGGACTGGTTCAGGCTAATGGAACTCTTATTGTAACTCCCTGCCAGAGCCCTTTCATCTACAAGTTAAGGCCATCTGATGTCATTCGTCAAGCATCCCGTCCGGATCAGCGACGTCCTCAATCCCCCAGCAGTCTCACATGCAGCCCCTGAGTCTTCCCCGAAGCTTCAAGGGCTCTGAAGGAAGCCCCCAGTCGTACAACCACAAAGCCGACTCTGTGCCAGCGTGCTCATAGAACAGGTCTTCCATTCCACTCTGGCCAGCCTCACGAGGAGCAGGCTTCACGGAGGAGGGTTCGGAAAATGCTTGTGCTTGGCATTTTCTACCTAGGTGGTGTGCTGGAGGGAAGGAGGGTGGCCTCCCAAACCCCACACCTCCTGGTCTCAAGCGGGCAGCCTTCCGACCTCGACTCTCGCATCCCAACTGACCCCAAAGAACACATCGGCCCTCCTCAAGCTTCAACAGTTCCAGTTGAACAGCTTACATGGCTCGTGCCTGCCCCGCCCTTCGTGCCACGACATCGAAATGGACGACGGAGACCCGTTGGTCACTGACCCGCACGTGGCAGTCCTTGCCAGGACTGAGCCAGGTTCATGTCTGGGGTTGCCTGCCCGTGAAATTTTAGGGCATCCTTTCATCAGCGCAGCCAAGAAGTGTGCGCCCAAGCCAGACTGATCGACCCTAAAACGGACACAATAACTCGCTTAAAGCTACCTGAGAATCCATGATCTCACGAAGCTGTCCCATCTGAAGTGCCCCCAAAAGCCCCCTATAGATCTTGCACCGCAGGCCCTCTGCCTGCCTTGTGCCGCCCCACGGACAGAACGGGTTCGAGATCGGGCCTCAGGGGCTGAGAACAACAACATCTCAAGAGACATGAAAAGCGTGGATCTGCGGAGTTTGGGTCATCTTTGGGTAACTCAGGACCTCAGGGACTCCTGGGACCAGGCACAGGGGTCGCACATCGCAACGTGTTGGCACAAGTTGAGCACCCAGAATCGTAAGGTGAAAAAGCATACTTAATTACTCAAGGCAGCACGTTACAATCGAAAACGTCCTGGGCCAAGCGGCTTGAGGCTCAATGCCAGAAGCTGTGACCAGGGAACCTCAGCCAAGTTCGGTAGGAGACAGGCGTTTAGGCTCATGCAGGGTTTCGGGACAGAGGTGTCACCTTCTAAGGTAAACAGGCCCTTGGGAGACTGAAAGCCAAATTGAAGTCACAGCGAAACCCCCATTGCAGGCCAGGAGCTTCTGCGCTGGCTGCTGTCCTCGGGAAGCTTGGGGCTCAAGGCTCAGAAGAATTCAGCATGTAGAACTTTCTGCGGGCTCCGTGCTTAAGTGTGGGCAGTGTTAGATAGTGTTAGCAGCTAGTTAGGAGTGCATTCATGAAGGGTCCGGATGGCATATAAGCTGATGTTCAGCTGAGATACCACTGACTAGCGCGAACCTTACCACGCTAAGTCCCAAAGTACCCAGTACTGCAAGTATCAAGCTCAAACAGTTGTTGCGTCCCGTCCCTGCATCCATCTTCCCCCGTATCTTCCCTGTCTCTCCGTCTACACCATTTCGAAACCGCAAAGGCGAAACCCGGCCACTGTAGCCCCGAGAGCCGGGCTTGGAGTTGAGAGACGCAAGGGCGAAGAGCGTCTGCCTTGGGCACAGAAAGCCCTGAAAACAAAATCAAGCTCAGACAGTTCTGATTCTGTGATTCTCAACTGTGAGGATCTTTTCGGATTCTAGACCTGGCCTTCCGGTTCCTTTGCAGCGAAGATTCTGACAGCCGATCCTCCCTCACTACTCCACTATCCAACATGCGGGCGCGGCTCCCCGAAACTCAATTAAAGAAGGGACGCTTCAACAAGGCTTCATACGCACATGGTTGAGAGCCCCCTGAAAGCTGGAAATTTTGCTAAGCAAATTTGAAGCATTGAATCCCACGACCACAATGTCACTCTGAGCCCTCTCATAGCCCAGCCACAGGCATGAGGCGCCGCGCACATTTGGAGCTTTCCGGGGGCTCAGGGTTTAGGGTTGAGGGTTTATTGGTGGGTGCGCGGACCCCGACCTGAACCCCTGAAAGGACTTTTGGGGGATGATGGCTGTAGGTCCGGGTGGGGGCCTTTCGGATGAAGGTGGACCCCGCCCTAACCTCAAAAGCGGGCGCCGGACGGTCTCTTGGGAGCTCCCTCCTGGTCCTAGGCGTCACGGCCATCGGACAGTTTGCTGAAGTTCGACCCCTCAAAAGCCGGTTGTCATCTGCTGTGGCTAGGAGGAAAACGCCCCAGCAAACTCTAGGCACGCACAAATCCGTGTTTGTTCCGTATGTCCAACATAACCCTCCAAAGTGGAAGCTCAGCACCAGCCCCAAAACAACCTCGGCGAAGCCACTCCGTCAGTGTTGTTTCAACGAACTCCCTCTCCAGCCATCCTACCTGGCGCCCTGTCCATGCCTCCTTGGATGCATCGAGGACCACCGTTGCATCCAGCCTGTGCCCACGAAGAGTCTCACAAGGCATCCTGCTCGTCTAAGTGCCCCCAGGGCGCATTTGGTCGACTTTATGTGGGATGGCATGTTTTGGTGTGGCAAAGGCTTCGTAGCTGTCGTAGCTGCCCATGCCCATTCTCATGCACTCCTAGGGCCCTAGGGCCAGGGCATGATCATCAGCCACACACGGCACGCAGCCGGTTGTCTCATCGGTTTAGAATTCTCAACTGATGTAGTGGTGTTCGTGAAAGCGATCTCGTCTTCGCGCGATTCTGCATCAATCCCAAGTGCAAACAAAGAACTGAAGAAACCGCAAACCTTGGACCCTGAAACCCTAAGCTACGAAGCTACGATTTGCCCCCACGTCCCTCTCTGAGTGGAGCTTCTTCTGCCAGGCAACTTGGGCCGGCTGAGGGTCTTGTCGAAGTCTGCCCTCTGCACAGAAGGAGTTCAAGGCACTTGCAAAGACTTGCACAGAAGGCAGCTGGTTTGGGTGGTTGGTAGTCGGATTCAGGAGGTTCAGGGGCTTCCTGGCATCCCTCGACGCTGGGCACTAGCCTCCGACATCCCCCGCCAAGGCTCGATTTGGTGCAGAGTCCTTTTTGCGGTTTTAGGGTTTAAGTTTAGGGTTTAGATGGGCTTAGATGGGTTTGGGTTTATAGGGCTTCTTTGACCATGTTTTCTTCAGCTTCCGGAGTGTTGGCGTCTGGAGCCTAAGCCCGGACCCCCCTAAAAAGGAAGTTCCGAGTTTGGTAGCAAAGCTGGGTTTAGGGTTCTTCAAAGCTCATGTGCCTGCTGAGTTCGGCCATCGCCAGGCCATGGACCTGAAGCCGGCCGCAGGAGCTAGAGTTGAGGACAACTTGTCAACCCACAACCCCTAAAAAAGCTCCACCCCAATGAGGGAACAGCTTTCCCAACTGGGACGCAGGAGAGCTCTGCCCATGCAAACCCCTTCATGAAGAGTCCCTTCGGCCTCAGCTTCGCATCGGAAGGTCCGCTTTGCGGGCTCCAGGAAGCTTTTGAAGAGTGGGCTTTTGGGGATTGGCTACAAGTCTGGGGGGAACGCCCCGCAAACCGTAAGCTCTACACTCTGATGGCGCTCTCCTTGGGGCCACGGGTTTTCTGGAGGGTCGGGAGGTTCATGGCTCGGCACTCAGGGCGGCTTCTGCGCGAGTATCGCTAACACACACGCCATGGGCTCAGGGTTCAACTTTGACGCGTTGAAGGCCGAAGTGGCCAAACCTTGCTAACCCTCTCTGTGGATCTGGGCTCATGTGGCGCCTACGACGGGACGCTTCGACGCTGAGCCAGAAGCAACCGGTTCGCGCGGCGCGAGTCGTGTGGATGTGGCGCTCAAAGCGCGAGGGCTCAGTCTGCAGCCAGGGCCTTCAACCCTGAACAGGGCGCAAAGCAACGGGGCCTCTCCTACGCTGCTGAGCTTGATGGAGACTTGCGGGCCCAAGTTGCTAGGAGGGAGGAGTTGCGTGCCAAATGAGCCCTCTGCACTTTGGATGCCCTGCCTCCAGGGATCTTATGTGAGGTCCCCATGACTTTCGACCATGGTCTAAATCGGCCTAACTTAGAAATATCCAAGTCAACCCTCCGCCCTCAATTTGAAAACTACGCTTGCCATGTAGGTATGTCTGGGGCATTCCACCATCTTCGACGCATAGGATGTAGAAACCCTTAAGTCCTGCAATCCCTGGAGGCCCGTCCACCTCCACATGTGAAGCTTCAGCCGAAGCCAATGTAAGGCCTCGGTGTTGAGCCCCTGACGTTGCAAACTCCTATCGTTTGATTTGCGATATCTCCAGGAGCTGGTTGGTACCCACTTGTATTCCGGGGGCGGGGGGGGTTCGGCAGCTGCCGTGGAATAGGGCTTAAAGTTCAACGCTGCATAGCAAGCCCTCGACCTATACCGGGGAGACCCTGAAGCCGGGCTGCAAACCAGAACACGATTGAAACTTGAACCCTGGTTCCTATCTGAAATCCTGAGCCTCGCCTGAGCGGTTGTAAACCGCATCCACGAACTCGTTGCCCACGATCACACCGGGATGTGTACCTGGCCGTTTCTTCTTTGAAGGGTGATATCGGCTGCGAAAGCTTGGTTGATAGGTGATCCTCCAGAAAGATCCAGAAAGCATCGAGACAGAAGCCAGTCTTAAAGTCAACGAAGAAGAAGAAGAAGCCAGGCCCACCCCCGCAATGCATACAGCAGGTAACCCTTGCCTGCCGCTACGATCCTGGCGATGGCGGCATGGTCCCGCCCCTGAGCCCGCAAACTTCTCCGCGGGCTTTCAATTTCAGGGCTTGCTGTTCGCGAGCGCCGAAACAAGGAAGTCAAGATTGCAAGGCCAGTGCAACAAAACCTTTAGAGCCCTACGTCTGTCCTGAATGGCATGGCAAGTATTTTCTCCATTGCAAAACGGGGCAGGGTCGTTCCAGTTGGGGTAGTTAAACTCTATTTTCTCCTGACTCGTGCGGTTTGAGGGTAAAGGCACAGCGGATTCTCGACATCATGGAAGGCCACCTCGGAGATGTAGACCTGGCGACATCGGATGCAACTTTGGGTTTAAGACTCACGCATGTTCAGGGCCTACAGTAGGATTTACACAGGGATTACCTTGAAGCCTGCCTCCTCTCATTTTTGGCGAGCGTAGGCGGTTTTGTCAAGTCGCCGTTGGGTCGGCAAGCGGAAGCACCCTCATGCCAAGGAAGCAGCAAGAAGACTCAGGATGAAATGGGGTGTCTGGAACTTGGGCCCTCAAAGCGGCGAAGGGGTTGTGAGGGGTCTTGCTTGGAATCCTACAAAAGCACCTTTGGCATTGAAACCCCGGTTGATATTAAGCCGAAACCCCGCAACTACACTGACACGCTTTCTGACAAAAACAACATCAAGGCTGGCATTCATCAATGTGGACAACATGCCCGGAATGCATTGGCCGCCAACGCGCGGCGCGAGAGATTTCGCCCAGCCATGCATTGGAGAGCAAGCGCGTTTCCTTGAACTTGCGCGACATGTTTGCATGCTCTGCCTGGGCTCATTGAGGTCTGTATATGAGCTTGGTGGCCACAGACCCTCAAGACCTGAACTCTTGATACTGAAGTGATGCTGAATGCAATGATGCTCGCACTGTTCAGCTCAAGCCCGACTCGCCCGAGACCATGGTAATCTGGGTTGTCCAAGCCACGACCACAAGCTGAAAAGCATTCATAAGGGATGTACAGTGCTTCAAAAGCCTTCAAGAGGTTTCCCAAGGCCCAAGGATCCAAAAAGGACTTTGGGCTGAGGGCTTTTCCGGCTCGGGCTTGAGGGTTTGCAGGCTTCGTAGGGTGTGGGGCTTCAGTGGGTGGGCCTGAAGAGACTCCTCAGCTGTAGGGAGTAACTACCGCAAGAACCAAGGTTCAGGGCTCAGGGTTTCTAGGTCACCGGGAACCCGGATCAGAGCCCCGCCGGAAATCTCCACCCCAAAATCCCACAAGCGACATGGTGTAGGGCTTGGCATTCTTTGGGTTCCAACTGCAGGAGTAAGTTAGGCATGCTCCATGATTATCAGGGTTTTCTACAGGGCTCAAAGAGCAGACGTGCGTCTCCCACATCTCCCGCTTCATCGAATCAGCCTTGTGCTTGCTGGCTGATACACTGATCCTGTAATCTATCTCCGGTATCTGATGAAGGTTCTTTGGAGGCCAGCCCCGCGGGGTTTAGGATTCTCTTGGATTGAAAAATTAAGGGGGTCTTGATTACCTCCAAGAATGGGGAGACGACATATAAACGTGACACATGGTGCCAGCTGGGGTTCCCAAAAGGCTGTTGATTTGTTGCACTTGTGTAAAGGCCGACGCATACACAAGGAGCCTCTGCGTAGCCTGTCAGGAATCATCCTATGCTGAAGCCCTGAACCCTACACCCCAAAGCCGTCAAAAGCCTAAACCACGACACCCCTGCTATCTTTAGGTTGCTGGCTATCTTTACGCCAGCAACACAAGTCCAAGAGCCCTTTCCCCACAACCCCTAAGGCCCTAAGCCCCAAAACCTTCCAGCACGCACATTGCCAGCATTTCGATTCTAAGTTTTCAATACTTCAGAGTGGGTGATACATGCAGTTTTCCCCCTACGTCTTTGTTTCATATGCACCTGCCACGTTCAACTCCAAGTTGCTCAAACTTGGGAAACTCCCAAGAGCGTACCGCATGAACCACACCACCCTGGAGTCAGAACCTTCAGAAGCTGGCTCCAAGAAGCCTAGCAGGTCTAGCACAGCAAGAACAGTAACGGTGAAAACCTGCAGGATCCCAAAGCCAATTCGGGCCAAGTCTTCGAACTGTCATCCCGAGAATGCACCAAACCTCCATTTTCACGTACGCGGATAACAGTTCTTGTCCAAGGAATGGAGCCCATCCAAATGGCCTCGAAAGGGACACAGTTTTGTGAAACACCCAGAACCATCAGATCGCGGGGGAGGGACGGCAGCAGCCTTGGATGCATGCCCAGAAGTCAATGTGTGGGGCTTGCAGCATTGTCTCAGGTCTAGCCGTGTCCACAATCCAGAAGTCTGGGCCGCAAGCGTTGTGTAAGTGTGGCAGTTGTCGACCCAGGAGGCGTCCAGGACGTCCTGGCAACAAGATAAAGAAAGCCCAAGTCTCAATCCTATACCCCCGATCACCCCGCGTCGACGTCCCCATCATTCCCCAAGAGCCTCGTAGTCGTGAGCTTCACCAGCGGTCTGCTCCTTGGAAGCCGAAGTTTTGCTGAGTCCGACTGAGCCGGATCTACATGTCGGCTTGGATGCCGAGATTCAACCGTGCAATTCTGCTCCGCCTTTACCAAGAACAGAATGATGGCATCGCAGCTGGAAAGGATCTGAACCAGGCAGTTCAGAATCAGGCAGCAAAGCACGATTCTCGAACGTCCCCAGCATGATTTTGTCACCACCTTCGCAGCTCAACACATTACTTCAGTCCATGGTCCATTGTGACCCGACTTGGTTTTTCTCTTGCCATTGTTTATTCAAGCCCGAATCAAGGTTGCATCGGCGATCATCGGTGATCATCCCACACTAAAGGCTTGAGGCAAGCGTCCTCCTCCACCACCACAGTTTGGAGCCTTGGGACTGAGCATCACAGTGCAAAACGCAAGAACCCTTCACAGGGCACTTCTCTGTGTTATGGGTCGCTCGTTGAAGGGCCTTTAGAATGGAGCCTGGAATGTATTTATTCCGTGGGAAATCGGAGGAGGTGCGCAACGCTTCACAGAGATTTGCGACAAAACAAATCGACAGCAAACGACTTCATTATCCAACTGATTCACGGCTTCGAGGAGCCCGCGTGTGAGCTTAGTGCAGTTACAAACACCTAATTTTGAAATATGCCCATTTCCTGCGTCTGTAGTCAAATCCTGCAGTAGCATGCACAACTTCACGTCAACTGCCGCACTGCGCCTTTATTTATGCACCAGGACAGTTGCAGCCACCTCGCCTTCGGCATCTTGCAATGCATATGAAGCCCGAGGATCTTACACACTATTCGGAGGCTCAGCTCAGTATCCCCCAACATTTATACTTCCTTTAAATTTACTAAAAATTGCAGACTTCTCGGCGATCCTTCTATAACCTTCAGAGCCAACACGACCACAGCGTCGTTTACAATTTCACATTGAAGGGGAAGCCCTGAATTGATGGGGGGGGGCCTATTACGGGCCTGTGTGAGGTCACCTCCTGCTTGATTGGAAAAGGGGGGTTGGGGGCTTGCATTAGCATCCCCGGAGGCCCCGGCGGTGTCAGGAACCTTCTTGCCGACGGGCTCCTTTCATCGGATATTGGGGAGTCGCATTCATCAAAACGTGGGGGGGCCCCCTCGAAAATTCCCATCAGGAAACAACATGAAACCCATGAAATCTAACTAATGAATATCATGACAGGGCATATCTTGGGATTTAAAGACCAGAACAGTCAGCAGTGTCAAGAGATCGAAAACATGTGGCAAGTCGCCATGTCAGGAAGGAACGCAGTGTGTTGCTTCGAACCGGACCCAGATTGAACCCTTGCTCTGGCAGACTCTGGCACGTACTGGCTTCAGAACCAACGTTTGCTTCGCCACCTGCGCCTTTGGGGACAACACAAGTGCACCTTTGGGAAAATCCTGAAATGTCAGGACATACCCACTTACTTGTTCACATGCTGAAATTGCAATTTCTGAGTCAATTCATTCTGCAAACAGTGTCGCGATATTATGGACTATGTGACTGTGGGGTTCTGATGTTAGGAGTAAAGAGTTTGATGGCTACGCCACATTGCCCCCCCCCCCCCCTCCCGTCCTGGAAGAAGTCTGGCAGCAGTGAGCGCTTTGGCTTTGGCGCCTCAGTAGTACGCATGTGGGCCCGGCTTTCCTACATCTCTTTCGGCGCCGTGGCTTTGGAACCAGCCGTGGAAGCTTTAGCGTGAGAGCTGGGAGGGTTCGGGATGCCGTGCACCTCCTTGCCTAGGTATACGGGACCCGCGTTCCTACATTATTCTCTCGGCTTCTCCTAGTTGTAGGTAGCCGGGGCTTGCATGTCGACGACCTCTCATAACAATAAGGATGATGAGGACTTTGGGTGTAGTCATGGCAAGACTTCCAGCCCCAGAAGAAGCGTTGCGGAAGGGTAGCACCAGCTTCTTCGGAGGATCGAAAAGCCTCCAGCAAACAAATTGCGTGCTGGCCAGGACTGATGTGGGAGAGTACAGAAGCAGTCATCGATAACGCTCTGAAAAGCATGTGTGTGTGCGCAAATGATGCGAGGGTCGTGCACCTTGCATGTGCAAGACAGAGCTGTGCAGAAGGTGCAACCACTGAAGCGTCCTAGTGTCACTAAGCACCAGTGTGTCGGAGCAGCCTTGTCAAGTTGTAGCTGGCCGGGCCTGCCAAGTTATTGAGCCGGTGAGTCATAATTTGCTTCGGAAATCTTCCATGCTGCTATTGGGACTGTTCCTCCTTGCCCCTCAAGGCTGTGCCTAGTTTAACGAAATGTGAGTGGGAGATAGTTGGGACCACCAAAGATTCGCCACAGCCTTCGAAAAGAGCATCCAGGCCTGGACCAACCTGAACCACCACGGGGAAACGTGGTGAAGTCGTGCCGAAGGCCACCTTCAGGGTCCGGGGCCTACAGATTCTTGGGTTGAGATGAGGTGAAGCAAAAGCGGCGTTCTTTGGACTGGGTCTATGGCCAATGGATTGGGAGATAAGGTTTGGAATTATGTGGGAAACCTGTGCAAAACGGAACCTAAAGGATAACGCACTTCAAAACGCATCCCCGTGGTTCTGGGACTATGGTCTGGAGGATTTAAGGAGTGATCAGTATACATGTGTATACTCCCGATGTTCACAAATGCCCCATGCAATCTCACTTACGCCCAATCACCCAATCTCACCGTCCAATGCTTCTGGGACTGTGGGCCAGGGGGTTGGATGTCAGCGACATGTACGCATAAAAAAAACCGTCTACAAGCATGCACATCAGATGGCACAGGAACCCTCGTAGATGACACAGTCGTTCAGGGCGTTGGGTTTGGAGTTTATGGTTTGGAGTTTGGGGCCTAGGATTTGGGGTTTCAGATTTGGAAATCAAGCTTTGGAGGTTAGGGGCTAGGGCTTCTGTTTTTTAGGGTGTAGGTTGTAGGGTTGGAGATTTGGGGATCGACATCACGCTACGATGTTCGTCTGAGCTTGCAGGGGCCCTCAGATCCCACCAGCAAAAAACATTTGCTCTTCATTGCATATCGTATTTCATGTCACAAGAAATGTTTCGTTCAGGCAACTCATGTGAACTCTTCTGGATAAATCACTGACAGAAGATGCCAGAAGTGTCTGGGTTTAGGTTTTAAGGTTTAGGGTGTCTACTACAGGTCTAGGGATGATTTCTGGTGAGGAGGTGGGGCAAAATTGCACGGGCGGAGAAAAAGCAGTTAGTCGTGGTCTGTCGTGGTAAATAGCCTTCTAAACTTCTTGATGTTCCTAGTGCTCAAAGTCTCTAACTGCGCAACTTAAATTGTCTAGAACTGTCAACGTGTAAGACAGACACAGGTACTTAGCGAAGGCCCTAAAACCTTACACGGCCCTCAAACACCCCTGAAATTGGGATCTAAGGTCTTTGATCACCTGAACTGAGGCCCCCGGATATTTTGCAGAGGGTTCTAGGATTCTAGGGCTCCAGACTGGACCCAGAGAAACGAGATGCGACTCACACACCCGACTCAAAACCGTCAAGCGCCAAACCCTAAGTCCCGACAAGCTTGCATCTCAGAACAGCCTATACACCCAAAAAGCCCCTTACACCTTCAACCCTCTCCCAACACCTACCCCCCTGCACCCATTTTGAGCCGCGGAGCCGGCCATTGCGAGGATGACGCAGGCGCAGGGAGGAAGCAGTGAGCCACAGAAAAGCTGCACGCTTTGCTCCTGAATCGGCATGGCGCGCTTCGAACGAGTGCTTCTTAGCAACAGGGCTTCGGCTGCCTTCTTGAGCAAGCGAGCGCTGCGTCATAAAGCCTATTCAGTCATGCACTCACCCAAGCACTCGGTGGCAAGCATGACACCACAGGTCCAGAAATGCATTCGCAGGGCGAACCTTTCAATGCTTCATCGCATTGCCTTAAACTTTCGACTCAGTTCGAGTTTGGGAGGGCACAAGCCTGAGGCACATTCAACAAGCCCATGCCTTCCCCACTGCCTCAAGCAGCATGAAACTCATGCGATGGTCCCATACACGGCCCCCGGCCCTCCCCCCCCCCCCCCAACAAACCAATGAGGTGAGGTATCATGGGTGCTCCCCTTGCCAGGTACCGCGCCGAAGCTGCGAGGTCTGAACTCACAAGAACCCGAGACTTGAAGACGTCCCAGGGCGAGAGCGAAAACAACATCAATACTGCCAAATCTCACGAATCAAAAGGTATTCGAAAATCGCCAAAAGTGTTGGCTTTTGAGACCTGTCCCGATCTTGAATCATCTACGCGGATTTGCCATCCATGACCCACACCTGCTCCAGCCAAGCTAAGACTCTCAGCTTGCCTACGACCTCTTCGCGCACAGATCTACTCGAAGATATCGACCAGACAGTCTTCACATGGGAGGGTTTCCGAAAAGTAGGGGCACTTTATTGGGGTTCTTCTTAGCAAGGATCCAAGTAGCATGCGGACTTTTGTTCTCTCGGTCATCGCACCTCGCCAACTGGAAGCGCTTCAGCTCCAAGCGAAGCCCTGACAGCCTCCGATGCTGCTGTGCAGAGATTGTCACGCGGCAGCGCTGGATGGTGAAGTCCAACACGTCCAGTGATGGTGCGGTGGCCCCTGGTGATGCTAAAGGTCTTAGTGCTCTGCGCCAGTGTTGGGGCGAACTGCGGTGATGAAAACTGCACACTGCAACAACGTTAAGGCTGTCAGGTGCTTTCAGTCTTTGCATCGGCCCTTGATTGCAGCCGATGCCCTTTATCTCCATTTTGTCCAGCAGACCCCAGAGGTCCAACCACAAGGATCCTGCTTCGTTGCGATTGCTGGGGCACACGCGCAGCGGAGGCCTTGTGCCGCCAGCTTGCAGGAGATGCCTCCTTGAACCGAGGAAGCCGCAAGGCACCTCCCTGTCATGCTTTCATGACGCTGCATGAACCTGATTCTCGCTCCGCGGCCAGGGCATGGCCTCAGATGGTCGTCCTCCTCGGGGTGCCTTGGCTCTTGAGATCACCCGAGCTTGCTCGCAATCCTACATGTTCTTCCAGTTTGGGGCTCAGGGGCTCAACCGGCCACATGGCCACATGTCACATGCCAGCAAGCTGCTTGTTCAGACTTCAGCTCCTCGTGCCTGGTCAGCTCCTCAAGCTCGAAGGTCTTCCTCCTGAGGCAAATTCTGGGACTGCGATCTTCCCTTCTTGTGGTTCCTGCTTCTCAAGTGCTGTGGCAGGGCAGACCGACTTTCAACCGAAGCGCTGCTCAGGGCAGCTGCCCGCCTCTCGGTCGAAGTCGCTTCCATTTCTTCCCCCCGAAGATATCCCCAAGACCCTCTAGGCCCTAAACCCAAGATGCCTCGGAGAGCCGCCGGAGCGATGTTTCGACGCTGTCCGACAGCCGCGCGATCCGCGCCTCACACGTAGGAAATGTCTCGATTGAAGCACTGAGCTTGTTGTCATTTGAAGTTGACCAAGCTTATATGGCTCTGAGGAGTTGCAAAGCTACGTGGCGATTGCTAGGTTCATAGGGTTTGTAGGCCTATGCCTCGGGCTTCTAGAAGGTTGCTGAGGGTTTATGCATCTTCTCAGGCCCAAGTACTACCCCTGCCGTCTCGAGAACCCCTCGCAACCTGGAGCTCGGGCCGGCAAACCAGGATTCTGAACTCCAGGTCCTCAAATCCGCCCAAACCCCGACAACCCTGAAGCCTGACCCCCCGCATGAAATCGCATGCACTAATTGAGCATTTATCGTCTAACCTAAAGGCGCTGAACTTGCCATGCTATCACAACCCCCACCGAAACCCTCATCCTTCAGCCTCGAAGTCCCCGCGCGGAAGGCGCTGGCGCGCCGCCAACCTGGTGCTGGGGCCCCGCAAAACCCTCAAAGCCCTCTAAACCCGTGAGGCCCTAAGCCAACCAAAAGAGCGATAAAATTGGCCCCAGGACAGACCTGGATCGGGCCGGCCGCGGTGGGGACTCATCGCCTGCTTGGCGAAAGGGTTGGCGGGCTTCGGGGCTTTGGCTCAGGGGCTTGGACAGTTCGGGTTTAGACCCGGGTCTTAAACTTCGGACTTGTCCGGTTAGGAATTGGGCTGAAGAAAGTTTAGGGATTGGGAAAAGGGGGTAGGAGGTTCGGAGTGCTCTGAGAAGATTTAAGGAGTATGAGGCCTTCGGTGCTTGTGGGGCAGGTTGTTGCCCTGTTTTGGGGGGCGAGGAGATTTGGGTTTGGGGTTTAGGGTATGGGGGCTTCTTCCCAAACCGTTGAACAGTTTCCTCAATCCCGAACCGGCAGCCCGTATAGGTCAAGAAGCCTCCGGACTCTGAACCTGAACCCCAAGCCCACCCACCTGAAGGATCAAGATCCCTGATCTGCGGCGTCCTGGGAGAAAGGGCAGCGGGGTCCTCTTAAAGCGAGGCTTTCAAAGGGGGGCAAAGGTAGCCGAAGTTGGCGGCTGCGATGGGACGACACCGGTTCTACACTTACCCTCCACGAGATGCATCCGAGGTGCGTGTCTTCCGTGAACTGGGAGCTCAGGCTCGCCTCGCGAAAGGCTTCCAAGACTTTTTTTTTGCGTGCCCCGCCTGTCGACTCCAACACACCCCGAGCATCCCGAAGCCTGTTTCCCTTCGAGCCCAGCACCTCCAGATCCCGTGGCCAGTGGGCCAACACGGAGGAGGGCGCCATCACCTCCGGGCTTTAGGGAGCCAGCGACGACCACAGGCTTGAAAGGCTTCCGGTTCAGGGCATGCCGGTTCGAGGCAGCCCCAATGTTCAGAGCCCCGAATCCTCCCCGACAACAGCGCCTCTCGCAAGTCCGACCTGCGACCCGGCCCAGAGCTCCTGCTCTGCATCATCGGGAGCTTAAGGTCCAAAGTAGCAAACGTCAGGGATCGTTCCGTGGATTTCTAGGTTTTGGTGGGACTGGGGAGGCAACCCCGCTTTCATGCAGTCATGCAGCAATCAAACTCCAACAACAAGGCTTGCGTTCGGGGTTCAAGAGTTTCGGGCCGTTTCGGGCGTTTGAGTGCAGGGTTCAAAGCTTCGGGTTTTCCAGCGTTCCGGGTTTCGGGTTTGGTCCTCCGGGGCGGGCTGACCTCCAGCCGGCCGGGGTCCACCTCGGATCAGATCTTTCTAGAGGTTGGTGTTGCAGGTGGATGTTCGGGTTCAACGTTTAGGGAGCGTTATTTCAGGTGTTTGGGCTCGAGGCTTTTAAGGTTGAGGGGGAAGCTTGGGGCTTTCATCCTCGGATGCTTCCGGCATCCTTGGGTTTAGTCTCCTTCCTCCTAGGGCTGCAGAACTCTGGGTTTCAGGTGGCCCCAAATCTCTCAAACCAAGCACCCAGAGCACTAAGGTAAGTAAGGGGGCTTCGAGAATGTCAACTCTACACCTGGAATCCCCGAAGCCATGTGGTAACCCTCTCTGAGCCCGTTACCAGGGGCGCCGGAGGCACGGAGGTGCCAAGAATGGCCTGCTCCTCTGGGTGGGAAGGAAAAGGGACCCACAGCGTTTCTTTGGTATGAACTCGCGTGGAGGCCGATCCGACCTGCCCCCCCCTCCCCCCGCCTCTCCATACTGCAAGGACTCGAGCTGCTCCTCCTGCATTGGAGCATCCCAGCCCTCAAATGATAGTGTCGGCAGCGCTCAGAGATTTTCGGGTCAAGGAAGCGCCAGCAGAGCGTTTGCTTTCAGTACTTCGTCCTTTCTGGAAACGAAATAGGGGATGGAGGGTCTAGAGCCTTCACACGCTGACCAGCAAGAAGGGGGCGAGTCCCAAATTCCCTGCATTACAGTCGCCCTTGCGATTGCATGGGCCCTTCGAAAGCTTAGGGTTAAAGAGCTGGCCTTATCTGATACACATATATATATATATGTAGATATATATATATATATATATATTCTACATATTTACAATATATAGACAGAAGTTCATGACTTACACGCCGAAGCTCACTTCTCCCTGCGAGCCCTCATCGGCCCAGCCTGCAAGCGCAGGTGCTGCAGCTCACGGTGCCGCAGCAGCTCCAGCTGCCGCAGCTGCTCCTGCATGCCGCCCGGCTCCATGCCGGGCTCCGCACCTGCGGGGGGTTCCAGGTTTTGGCTTTTGGTGTAGACTGCTCGGGCTTTGGGGTTTAGGGCTGAATGTGCTTCAATTCGGGTTTGGGGTTCAGGGTTCCCCGCTTGCGTCATGCCCATGCAGCATGGGAAGAAAGACCTCCTACCCGAGATTTCACTACCAGTGGTAGAAACTGGGCTCGATCGGAGCACGGGTGAAGTTGAGCCCCACACCGTCATGCGTAGTGCGGGTGCGAGCAGCGCCGCTGAGCTGGCACAAGGGTGATGTGGCGTTCAGAGGCTTTTGGATACTGAGGTGGACTTGGGACTGCAAGGGTTTTGCTTCAGATATAGTTGGGCGGACCGGGAAAAGTTGCGGGGCTTTGGAGAAGCTGAACGAGATCAATCTGATGAAATCTGACAAGGAGCCCAGCGGCCATCCCCCAACCATGCATTATCGCGTACATACCGAAGTGAACAAACCGTAAACTCCTCCAGACCCGCATGTCGCTGCATGCCTCTCAACTTTACACATCCTGGAACAGAACTTCGAAGACTTCAGAACACCATCGGTCTGCCTCTTTCCGAAGCTTGGCCACTTGATCCTGGCGTCTGGTGGTTTCTTGGCAGAAGGTGAAGGCTTCGCGGTGCGGGTTCTGGTTTACACCTTGATGATCTGGGGCCTTTTTGCTGAGAGGTCCGAGATTTCCCAACGCTCATCAACCATGAACCCCTTCACAGAACAAAAACCTCGATGCAACCCTCGGCGCAAAAACAAAAAAAAACCTGCCCTGCAATTCATTGAGCATGAGCTCCTGGAGGTCTTGCCGCATCCGTCCGAACTGGGCTTGCCGTGCCTGGACCTCCCGCAAGGCTCCGGGTTCTGGGTTGGGGGAGGGGGCACCTCGGGGTCCGTGAAGCCCTCCAGAGGCGAACGTGAACTTGGAGGGCAGGGGATGCAGGGGCTTGAAGTTTGGGGCCTTGAGGTTTGGGGTTTTTGCGGGGGCGGAGTCAGGGCTACAGCAACTCCAGGGCTGTCGGGGCTGTGTGGGTGAGGCTTTGGGTTTTGGCAGGCGGCCAACTTGCACAACACATCAACTAAGCAAAAGGAAAGGAATAAACCCCGTGCGATTTCACATTGCTGGGTGTGCGGCAGCACGGTTTCGGGGCGGGATGTTGATCGGCCGTTTGGTGGTTTGGGGCTTCCTGGCAGTTTCCTTCATGTACCTGCACTCCTTGTCAGCTGGCATGCTTCTTCAGCGAGGTTGGGCTCTTTGGAGCAGTCCTTGCTGCGCCCGCTAAGGTTTAGCTTGAACCTCCGATTCCAATCCCATGCCTGAATCCTTGGCAGCAGAAAGCCGCTGGACGCAGAGTGAGAGCAATGAAAGCAGTATAGGTAGCCAGCCCGAGACGAACGTATGCTCACACCCTAAGCCCTGAGACCCGAAATTCTAAATCAAAACGCGGGTGGATCAAACATGTCGGATCCTTCGCATGTGGTTCCTCTAAACCCAACAAAGGGCCTCTCATATCACCCATATCACCCAGAACCCCAAAATCCGAAATACTCCGACTCGCACCTCGCTGCGCAGCTCGGCCACTCGAAGCTCGGCTTGGCGCTTCCGGGCAGAAAGCTCCTCTCCACACTTCAAGAGAAATAGTCTTGCGGGACGTTAAAGGGCCTTGTTGAGGACTAGGGGGCTAACTAGCTCTTGCAGAGGCCCTTCCTTTTTTTGCGCCAGGCGATTAGTCGGGGCCTTCCGTTGAAGTGCCCTTGGCCCCACATCTGAAAAGACTCCACGGCTTTGCCTCTTCTGAGCCTGCAGTTGAGACCCTGATCTTGAGATCCTGCTGCCAGCAGAAACCTCTGAAGCCTACAGCCCGACACTTCTCCGGATTCCGCGGGCTTCAAAGCGGTTTCGAGGGTGCTGGGCTGCCGCGTCAGACTTCGGGCGCCCAGCTGCGCAGGAGCTGTTCAACCCGCCTCTCCTTGGCTTCAAAGGGTTTGGGAGGCTTAGTTATGCAGTGTCAAGTTCCGATTCGCACTATGGTTTGCAATAATGCGAAAATTTTGTCGAAGACAATACAGCGGCCCGGAATAACCCCCATGGCCACAAGCATTTGCAGCTTGAGGAAACGGGCTCGGGAATTAAATGCACGATAAACTTACTACGGTTCAAGGCCCAACCCCCAAACAACCTTGACCCCACCCCCTCCCAAACAACTTTTCCCCGCCTTGACTCAGAGGGTCAGCTCCTCTGAGCTACTATTCCGGATTGAGGGTTTTGTTTTTGCTCTGTTCTTTTTTTTTTTGGAGGGGGGGGGGGGGGGGTGGTGCCAGACACACCCCGAAACCGCTCGATTACGATTCTTCTGGTACAAGGAACCTCTGAGAGCCTGGAAGCCCTCCCTTCCCTCTCGAAAGCCGGGCCGCAAGGGCGAAGTGGTTGCTGAGGGGCTCTTCCGTGGTCGCCTCAGCAAACCATAGGGTTTAGGCATCTAGGAACTTCGGCTTTGGGGTGCAAGACGGTTTGCTGTTGGGGAATTCAGTGGGATGGGGGTTACACATATTGGGTTTGGGGATGGAGGGTTTTAGAGCTTTTGGGGCTTTCGAGGCTCAGGCCTGAGCAAGGTGGGCTTTTGAGAGCCTATGCTTTGGCTTGAGGAGGGAGCCTGTGACTGAGAATCCCCGAAAGCCTACACCCTAAACCCTAAACCCTTCAGGGAGTTAGAGGGTTCAGGCATTCGCTTCAGGATTTTCGGGCTTACAACTTTGGAACTTTGGTGCTTCGGGTGTGGGCACAAAGCCGATCCCAGATTCCAACGTCAACACAGGGAACCTGAACAGAAACCCCAAATCTCAGACAGCGTCAAAACCCTTATTAGAACCTGAAGAACGGTCGGGGTGAGGGGTGAGGCTCCGAGACCATGCTGTGATGAGGGGCTGGTTAGGGCGGCGGCAGCCTGGATCCCATGATGTTTCCCATGCACGGTATAATATTGACGTAATCTCGAAGCGCAAGCCCAGCACCCTAACACTCTCAAAAGTTCAGAGTTCTCCACCTGCTGACCTGCTGCATGCATGTCGGTGTGCCGTTTTGTTTCCTCTGCTGCGGGCCGCAGTCTGAAAATGGAGGTCGCGCCAATCCTGAGTCCACGGCGCTCACAACTCGGACTGCTCTTAGTCAGGCCAGGGGCTTTCGGTTGCGAGCTCCGGCCGTGCTCAGTTCACGCATCTAAACACGAAAACCTTGCGCGAATTTTATAAATCTTTTATGGCCAATCACGCCATCAGCGTCCTCCGAAATGTCTTCAACACCAGCCCACATAGTTCAGTAGTTTTGCTTCGCCTGACGTGCTGCGGGTTAATTGGAGAGGAAGTCAAGGGAGCTGCCTACACAGGATGGTCCCTTATGGTCCCTTCATTCCTCACAACAGCTTGTTGGGATCTGGGTCCCGACCAGCAATAGCTGTCAGAGGGATTTTGGGGTTTAGGGCTGGAGGCATGAGGAATATAGGCATCATGGGGAGAATCTTGGGGTGTGGCCGTGCTTCTCCGGGCGAATCAGGTGCGTGGAGCCAACCAGTACAGAGATGCATGGAGTACAGTATTCGGCTATCTTCGGCATCTGACCACTGACTGAGAATTGGAATGGTCCGAGTGGAAACTTAGGGTTTCGGGCTTGGGCTTAGCCTTGTGTGCAGGCCTGTGTGTTGAGGAATGAGGAGGGCGGCGGAAAAGAGCGTTCGAGCCTCCGACGGCATTTGCAACGTCGTTCGGACACTTTCAACTCTCTTCCACTTTCTAAGCACGGTTAGAGGGGGCCCAGGGTCGAGGATGATTTCGGGTTCAGGGTGTTGTAAGTCATGCGCTAGATCAAAATGTCTAAAGTAAGGAAGCCCTTTTTCTCACTGGAAAACCCTTCAGGCCCTGAAACCCTAAAAACCCTCAAGTCGATTTTAGGATTTATGGCTTGGGGCCTAGGGATCATCTCAAGAATGTGGCGACAGAGTTCAGAGTCTCAGCAGGAGGTTGCCAAGCCCTGCAGCCTCGCAAGGCTTTTGAGGCTCTCATGGCCTCATGGGGCAGGGCTCCTGCGTCGAATTCACTCCCAAGCCGGGAACCAAACATCTGACACATAAGCTCCCCCCCAATGGGCTGGCAAGTTTGGTGCCCGACTCCTTGGACATTTCCCTTGCCTTGCGACCCCTTTTACGGGGGATCGACGCTGCATGTCGAGCTAGATATCTAGGACTCACATGAGTTAAGTAAAGCCTGTGCGGGACGAACACGTGCAACACTAAAGGCTTGGGGCTTCGGGTTTAGGCAAGTTCTCTAAGTGACCCTTTGTCTTTGGGCTCCTGCAACAGGCGCGCCCGTGCACGCATGGCGGATGGAGGAAAGCTTGCACCGGCTAGCGAACACTTGTCAGTTCATTCTGCCTAGCACATCACATCCCTGTTCTTGGCATTGCCACGTGATTTGTACGAGGCAGCGCAAGATCTCTGTCATTGAAACAAATTCCGTCTCATCGACTCTACAGCCCAATGCTAAAAAAGGAAATGCAAGGTTGGCGAAAAACTTGTATGTCTGAAAACGAGTGCAAGATTTCCTCCACAGCGCTGCCTGCCAACTCGAAAACATTCGTCCGAAGAGCCGACGGGGTCCCGCTCTCAGCGGAAAAAGAATCGCCGCATCTCAAGATGCATGAAAACATCCTGGCGTGGCGGGAAAGATGGGGAAACAAAGGGGCTCAGGCTTCTGACTCTTTGGTCACCTCCTAAGCGCAAGAGGTCCCTGAGAACAAGCCTCTTAAGACCAACACACCGTTCAGAGATTCAGAGGGTCAAGACCCTTCCAGGGCATTTTGTCCGAAATCTGGATATTGCTGGCACGTACTCGAAGATACAATCCCACAAGAGCGAAACACACACGGTGGTTGGATACGGAGAAAGACATACAGGAGGCTCGTTTCAAGCAGAATCCCGAATCCAATAGAACTCTCACGCTCGGGGACCAAAACGACACGATGAAGTGAACCCCCTCAGATTCCGTCAGGTTTTACCATGTTTTACCGGTTCTCCTCGTCCTCCTCCTCTTCATCCTCCTCCCCGGCGCTGGCAGGGCGCGTTCGCTCGCAGGATGCGCCGTCCTACCCCCCAAGTTTGGGTTTCAGGGTTGCAGGGGTTTAGGAAAGTTGTTCCAGCCATAGTCTTTGCATTCTCACAGTCAACCTGTCTCTCTTGAGGTGCACAGAATTTTCCATGGCTCCTGTCAACTTAAGGCGCTTGGGGGCTTGAGGAAGGGATGAGCAGAGTCCTCAACAGGCTTCGGGGGGTGTGGTGGTGGCTTCGATTAGGCTCTGAGGGTTGAAGCTTCAGATCCAGGGCTCGGCACGACGGTTTCAGCAGGAGGCTTTCGGGAACTTCCGTAGCACAGCATGGGCTGAGAACCAAACAGTGAGGACCCAAAAGGGTGAATCCTGGTCCTCTCCATGCGAGCCCTCATTCTTCAGATACCCCCCGACCCCTGGCACCCTACACCCTAGGGCATTTTCGCCTGGAGTTTTAACACCCCTTGAAGCCCCCCCCCCCCCGACCAAGGCTCGAGATCGCTAGGCCCCGGGCCGTCTGCTCCAGCGAACTCCTCAAACAGGGTCGTCCGCGTCGAGAGAGGGGGCGGGGAGGGGGTGGGGGCGAGGGGGGGGTAGGAGGGGCAAAGGAAGCGAAAGTTGCATGCTTGCAAGCGACTCTTGCATCCAGGGAGAGGTCTCGAATGAAATATTGCAGAACCCTTGACTTAACCCTCCAAGGCCCCAAACCCCTAACCCCTGCACCCCAGCCGAGCCGCGACATCTCTACCATCTCGAGCTCCCCGACCCTTAGAGGCACTGACCATGGGTTGATGGTATTGGGTTTTGGGCTTGGGTTTTTTGGGTGTAGACATTCGAGCTGCGGCAGGAACCCGTGGAACCTTTTATTCCCACGCGCAGGCCTCTTCACGGGCTGACGCGTGTGTTTCGCAGGGTTGCGCTGACACCTGCTATCGCGGGAAAAGGCCAAAAACCTTGCGACCGGAATTCGGCCTTAAAGGGGGTTGGGTCACCTAGGCTACCCGTCACTGACGCGCAGAGCTCGCAAATCTGACGCGCAGCTAATGCAGATTTCGCTGATGAACGGGCCTGAAGCTGGCCATAGTTTCAAAAGTCTTGAAGTGTGTCAGGAGTGAGGGGCAGTAAAAGCACGACCTTGGTGAACCACAACTCTTGGATCGCGGGCTATCGCGCACTCTCGCGACCAAGACTCTCTCGAACCTGCCGTGACCCCATAAATCTCAACCGTATTAAGAGTTTAGGGCTTCGGGTTTCGGGGTGCTGTATGAGGGCTAGGACTTAGGGCAGGTACACGCCACCTGCATTTGAAACCAAACTCTCTGTCACTCAGCCGCTCAAACCAAGACCCACTCAGACACTCAGACTCTCACCGACACCGAGTGCCTGAGTGCCTGAGTGCCTGAGTGTCTGAGCGTCTGAGGCACTCAGAACACAAGGGTCTGAGTGACTGGATCTGGCCTCCAAAGTCGAGAGTCTGAGCAATCTGCAATTATGTCGCCTTGATGATTCCCGCACTTCGCTTCATGCCGAGTGGCAGCAAGCGCCCATCATCCGTACCCGGCTGCAAAACCTCTTCCGGCACCCTAAACTCCTAGACGCTACAACCCTACAACCCCAACTGCAAAAGCGTACCCAACGTCTAGGAGCTCGGTGTGGGCCTGGGTCCCTCGTTGCCGGCGGACCAGGGGGAGGGGGTTGCTCGTGAATAAGGTCTTGGGGTTTGGGGCTATGGCCTCGATGATATGAGGTTCTGGCTTGAAAGTCACCCCAGCGCGCCTGGATGCGACTCAGCATCCGGCGGGAGCCTGCAGACACAATGCTGGGGAGGGTGTTGGGTTTGGACCCACTTTACTAGTCGGAACCTGCTCAAAGCTTGACCTCTTTCCTTGGGGCAATCCCATGCATGCGCACTTCAGCCGCCCCACATGTTTTGTTTTTGCACATTCTCTTCCTCTTCACACGTCAGCTGCAGTCCAAGGCCGGGTTCCAGCAACCCCTGCGAAGATGAAGGCTTCGGCCGAGCTGCATGTAAAACCTTGCATGTAGGCATTCGCGTGGTCTTGCACCCAGCAGAAAACCTGCACAGGACTGCTCCGCTCCACGTGAAAACTGACTAACGGTCGAAGGTGGCTTGTTCCCGGCTTTGGGCTTAACCTTACATGGGGGCTGGAGTCTAGCCGAAACCCCTGACCCCAATCCCTAAGGACTCGACCCCAAAGCAACCCCCCAAAGTCCCGGATTATGTGATCAAATTTGGGTCCTTTTTGGGGGTTCCTACCAAAATATATGGAGGGTTGACACCTCAAACCCCCAACACCCCAGGCCCCCAAACCCCCAAAACCACCCAAACCCGAAACACACCCAAAACCCCAAAGCCCTGAAACCCCCTCTAGTCGATCGAAGCCTCGTTTTTGAATTTGGGCAGGACCCACTCGAGAAGATTGGGGAGGAGGCCATGGAACTCCTGCAAAAGAGTCGGTTTTTTGGGGGTGGGGTTGAGGGGGGGTCGGGGCTTTGAGGGCACTGGGTGTCTTTTAGGGTTTTAGATCTTGGCTTCGGGACTTGGTAGGGTTTGTGCTTTTGTTGGGCTCAGGGCTTTGGTTTTGGGGAGGGGTGTTCGGGAGGAAGGAAGGGTGCGATGGATCGAATTGGCCGCCAAGACTGTCACATGCTACAATGTGGCAGTAGCCCTATGCCTTTGGTCCGTCTTGACTTGGCTTGCTCTGGCTGCAGGCAGATATGTTGCATAAGAAGTACTGATAGAGACCTGCGTCAGCGCTGCCTAGGCCAGCACGGAAGTCCCGTAAAATGCGATGGATGCTTGGGGCCCTGGAGGAAGGGGGGAAGTAGTATAACGGAGCAACTGCGGGAATGACGGCGTCAGCTCTGTTGGCTTCTTCTGTTGGCCTCGCCCATTTCGCGGCGAAATTGAAACTTGGCAGACTTGATGGTAAAACCGTCCTGAGCTGAAGAGAACCCACAACTGCCACAAGCCCCCTAACAGCCCTCTCTGGGTGAAGAGTTGAGTCTGACAATCAATGCCTTCCTGACACCTGAAAGGTTGGTCACTGGCTGTCTTCTGCCACAGGCACATGGACAGCGCTGGCATCTAGGACCAAATGCACTGCCTGCAACCAGGTATGTGTTTCACGGTAGCTGAAAAGCTGTCAACGACGTCACATCCCAGCGACGATAGGATTTCAGTAGAATGATTCACGGCTCCAAAAGCCTCTCACCTCAAAAAGGCTCATAGAAGCGACAAAGTAGAGCTTCAAGCAAATTGGCTCACGAGCAACCGGCCGGACCCCAAAAAAAACGGAAGGCCCCACGAGCCTATTTGCAAATAGGCTTGAAAGACCGGCATGTCCCAAAAACAACCAAACCCCGCCCCAAAGCTTTCGCCCAAAAGTTTCGAGGCATTTTCCTGTAAAAGCCAACCACCCCGAAGATGCGGAACCAGGGAACCCCCGAAACCCAAAGTCTAGAGCACAGGCCTCCAGGCCGAAGAGCGGTGCCCAGTCCTGGCGGCAAGGGGCCCGTTGTTTGGGGGGGGCGGGGGGGGGGTTGGGGGGTTTTAGTCTCACGCACGCCCCCTGCTAAGGCATTTAGGGCCAAGTTTAGGATTTGGGGCTTACTTGGCTGACTTCTGAACCCCTCCGAAAATTTTAACTGTTAGGCTCCTTATTGTGGTTTCTACCAAAACCCAAAAGGTTAAAGTCCTAAGAGCCGCCCAGAAGGAAGCCAAGGTAAGGGCCCCCCTAATGGCCACCTGGGCGTCGGTCTCTTGCTGACTGCGGCTCCGGCTCCGCTGGCTGCGGGAGTGTCCTCGGGATTTATAGGGATTTACAAGGATTTCTTTGAGAGTCAAAGGTTTGAGGGTTTGTGGGTTTACTTGGGTGGTTAGGGTCGGCTTCGAGAGGATGCGGAAACCGGGCTTCGGGGCTCCAAGGATTAAGGGTTTTGGCTTCGGTGAATCCAGGGCTCCACTGCTTTGGCTCGGAAGATGCCCGCCCTGCAGGGGGTCGAGGAGTTGGGAGCTACGAGGAGCTGCAAGGAAGCGGGCTAAACAGACCTTGGGGTAGGGCGGATGGTAGCCGCTTCCTCATACTCGTGGAAAAGTCATCCAAGAAGCTTGCGCTCTCGACATCATGCAGCACTTACACTGATGCTGATTCTGAAGACATGAATGCTGACAAGGCCATGGAGCCTCTGAGCCTCTGCCGTTATGGTCGTTACGTGCTACTCCTGTTGCTGCTGCTTCGGTCTCTCGTATGTACCCTGGCTGGTACAGCACGCATTCCGGCTGCAGGTTCTTCTGACACAGCTTGCAGTCGAATGTGACAAGCAGCAGCAGGTCTTGGGATGCCCAAGGCTTTCAAAGGCATGTTGCGTAGTGCAAAAATCTGCTCGGGTTCTGCTGGGGTCTAGGCTCCTCCCCCCAAAGCTTACCCACTTCATGAAGCAGTGCTGACTTCTGCTTCTTGCCCACACACTCCCACCCCCTATGCCCGACGCCCGATGCCCAAACGTCATCCAAGGACCTGCTGGACACCGTAGCCCAACAGATGCCTCCGGGAGGGGTGCTGCATGGGGTGACCGGAATGCGGCTGACTAGCGCTCAGGGTTTAGAGACTATCAGCCTATTCCTATCAGCCTATTCGCGCACTGCTTGCGACAGGTGCGCCCTTCTCCCAATGAATTCTTTCGCTGGGACCTTTCTCGAATACCAAGGAAGGGAAGCGATTCGGAGCTTGCTGCTCAACATTTCGGGGATGGCTTGGAGTTTAAATGGTTCAAGAGTTCCGTTCTCGTTCTTAGCTGTGCTTTTGGGAGACTGAGTTGATAGGGCGGATTATGGGAGGGGGGGGGGGGGAGGGGGGGAAAGTGCAGGAGTACGGGCGACCCTCCATCTCCCGAAACACCTCGCAAGCCGCAACATCCCTTCCACCCCTTCAACCCTCTTCAACCCTGGAATCCGTTGAAGCCTTTCAGGTGCCGAACACTAGCAGCCTCATGTCTGCAGAGGCCAGCTCGCGGCCACGCGATCCGCTGTACTCGCTGTTCACGTGACTGCTTGGTTCCTTTGAGCGCAAGGATGTCGGGGCCAAGAGTCGAGCCCTGAAGTTGAGCCTCTTGAGAGGACATTGCTGCGCGGTCGAAGGGTCCTGAGCGGCTTCGGTGATGCCGATCAGATGCTCCACAGCATCAGTCTCTGGATTCTGAATGCAGACATGGTAGATTCCTTAGCGCGAGAGCTCTGGTTTACCATTCGGCTGCCAAAACGGGGCATGCGAAGGTTTCACAGCTTTGCATGTGGCTCACCTCCGACTTGGCTTTTGGATGCAGGCGAGCGGAGTCCCAAGCCTCAACAAAAAAGCTGGATGCCAAGCACCCCTCAATCCTTAACAACCAGAAAAGCTTCCAAACTTTCCCAACCCCGAATCCTGGTGCCGAGGTGCGCGTGTCCATTGCGGTACCCACTGCATCGACGAGCCGCAGGCTGAGCGAGGACGCCGGGGAGTCCATGGCATCTGCAGCCGCTAAAAGGCTTCAGAGGGCTTTGTTAACCGGGGCTTTGGGGGCTTTAGGGCTTTAATCTGGAAGGGAAGTTCGGAGTTCGGAATTGATGGGCTGCTGGGCAGTCGGAGGCAGCGTGCTCCCAAACTTGAACTTCGCAGTTTAGGGTTTAGAAGAGCTTGCAGCTGCGTTCCTCCTAGGTGTAGGCC
>CAJNDS010002076.1:205000-238610 GCA_905221605.1 Symbiodinium natans | reverse complement strand
GCACGTGCGTGCTTCTCTTCTTCTTCTTCTTCTTCTTCTTCTTCTTCTTCTTCTTCTTCTTCTTCTTCTTCTTCTTCTTCTTCTTCTTCTTCTTCTTCTCCTCCATCTTGTTCTTCGGCTTTTCTCTTCTTATTCTTCTTCTTCTTCTTCTTCGTATTCTTCTTCTTCTTCCTCCTCCTCCTCCTCCTCTTCCTCTTCCTCTTCCTCTTCCTCTTCCTCTTCCTCTTCCTCTTCCTCTTCCTCTTCCTCTTCTTCTTCTTCTTCTTCTTCTGCTTCTTCTTCTTCTAGGCTTGGGGCCTTAGAAACACGGTGTGGGGTTTTGGGGAAGGCTTCGTTGCTCATGCTGAAACGTCCTGGAGGGACCCCATGACAAGAAACAGTGTCCCGCACCTGCCCTCCAGGCTCTCTTCCTTGCAGTTGAGCATGTCCACTAAACACCTGGGGAGAGTCGCGTTGCTGAGGGGCTGCGGGTCTTAACTGGTTTGGGCTGAACACGATCTCCCTCAAACCCTAAATCTGAGCCCCACATTCAAGATTTCCAGCTTGGCCAAGGTGTACACCCTGGTCATTTTTGGAGCCCAATTTACTAAATAGGCATTTCGAGTGATGCTTGTTATAAATAGGCCGAGATTATGAGCTAGGATGACATTGTGTTCATGTCCGGACTTTTGGGGGTGAGTGATGAAGGCGTGTGGCAGAAGGGCGGGGGGCGGCGCATTCAGAACCGTGAAAAAGGAACGTCCAATCGCGTGCTCTGGTGCTGCTGCGGCTGCATGATCGTCAGAGTGGACGTCCTGGGCTAACCCACCATACTTCCAAACCTCTTTCCTAATGCAAAAAGAAATCGAAAACAAGGGCACCGATGATGCCACTGAGGAACCTGAGTCCAGGTTACACAGGTCTGTAGCGATCACGTTAAGATATCACAAGGGAAGTCTCAAAGCCAATATTGCTAGGGGTTCGGGCTTGCAGCGAATGAGAACAGCCATACCAACGGCGGCACTAAATCTGCCAAACTATGGCATCAAAGCCTCCAGCCCCAGCCTGGGAGTCGACAACTTAGGACAAGATCCCAAACGCGGTAAGCAGCCAGCAAGAGGTTCTTGGAAGATGGATTTACAAGTCAGGGCCTGCGAGGTGCAACGCCAAGGCTTCGCAGCAAAGCGGCAGTCGGACGAAGGCGTCGCAAGTGACAGCTACGAGCTTGCGGGCTGCGAGGCCCGATGCCTTCCCACACAGCAAAAACTAGCCTCTTTCTTCGGAAGAACAAGGGGCTTGCTGAGGCTGAGGGCTTCCGTTCTCAAAGCCGTCCAGGGCCAAAGGCACCGAGAATATGGCCAACAACAACAACAGATCCGCTGAGCACTGCAACGAGTTTCCAACCCTATACAATGTACAGCCCAAGCCCTGTGAACCATAATCTTGAAACCCTAAACTTCCCAAACCTGTGAACCCGAAGTAGAATTCTTCGCGAGCTCTCCGAGGGCGCCCAAGCCTCAGGAAAAGTCCTGTCCAGCCTCCCCAAACCCGAATCCTTCAAAAACCCGGTGGCCCCATTCCTCGCAGCTCTGAAGCTTCGACTCCATGAGGATGGTCGTTTCTATCTCATGCTTCAGGCTGCTGTCCAGTTTGAACCTAAGGTGGCGGACAGGGTCTTCAAGGACATCTGCACCCCTGTAGGCTGTAGAACCCCCCCCCCCCCCCCCCCTCTGGGTTCCCGGTTGCATGGTAAAGCTGTATTTAAAAAGGTAAACAAGGGCCAGCCTTCAGGCTATAAACATGTTCTAGCACGCAGAAGGCCTGCCACAACAGCCATGCTGGTGATACATCCCGAACCACAGGCTACTCGGCAGCTCTTCAACAACTTACTCATGGCTTCGAGAAGGTGATGATGATGAAGGTGAGGATGATCATGCGAAGACATTGGTGTTGAGTAACATCAGGCGCCCATTGTTGACAGACTTTGATTTCCTTAAGAGAAGGAAGGGAACAACGAGTCTTGGGTTTTGGGTGGTCGCAACCGGCCAGTGAAGCAGGAACCATCGGGAATGTGATTGACACACTATTCTCGCCTGCCAGGATTTGTGGTTCATTCTCTGGGCTTTACTGTCAGGTTGTTCACGTATTAAGGGATCCCGGAAGCTAAAACACCTGAATTCGATGAAGTAGAATCCAGGTCACGAAGCTGCTGATATGTGTATGGGCTTTTCCTCACAGTAAAGAATCCTGCATTGATACAGGCATCTTTGATCTCGCGAGGAAAAGCCCCAATTAAGCCTATAAACGACTTAACAACTTTCCCAGGCTTGTAATTCTATGTCTGCGGGCTCCAAAAGGCCAAAAGCAATGACTACAACTGTGAGCCCGCGATCAGAAAGCACCGTCGCGGGCTGCAAATTCAACACTCATGCCCCACCAGCAGCTCCAGCCCCGACATGGCAGGAGGAACAATCGCTGCCCCTCAGCACTCGGCTCACTCGGCTCACTCGGCTCTACCCCCCCAAACCTCGAACTGTTGAAAGTGATCCCACCGAGGCCCAACAAGGGCTTCGGGTAGATGCGGAATGGTTTTGACCTGGCGGGTTTGGGGTCCAGGGATTGATTCGGGAGCAGAAGCGTCTGTGCCAACGGGGCACAGGATGAGCGCAAGCTGCAGCAAGACGAAGAGCTCCGCCAAGAAGCAATTTGCTAAGCCTGGCTGCGACAAAGGTTGCGACCCCAGATGCGACACTGCCAAGACAGAGGGCGCCAGCACTCGGGGCACCGAAGTCCCAACAACTCCTGCCGATAGCATTCCTCAGAATTGAACCCTTCATCCAGTGCTTCACAATCAGAAGCCCAAAAACCGTCCTCAACCCTGGTTTGCACAGGGAGCTGAAGAAATCATCGCTGGGTTCTTTGGCCCATGCGACCATGAAGTACAACCTCAGACGCAGTCTCTTGTAGCGAAGTCCGTGATTCGGGGGTTTAGTAATTTAGTCGTTTGGGAGCTTTGTAAGAGGGGACCAATGGGGAACCATTGAGTACGGTTGCATTGAATGCCTGTGGCGAACGAAGCCCTCCTCAAAGTCCCTCAAAGCCCCTCAAAGTCCACATTCCCCCTGTAAGCCGAAAAGCCATGGAAAATGTCACAAACTTGAGCCCGGCAGCGGGGAGAGAAGGGTGTTGAGCGCCAGATTCTGTGCCGGCTCCTCATGAGAGGGATCGCAGTTCTATACTCCCCTTAGAACCTAAATAAAAAAACTATCTTTAATATCCTCTTGGGTTTTATATAAACAAAACTAAAAAGATAGAGAGTTTGGTTCCAAAGCATAAGTTGTGTGGCCTGGGGCCCACAGATCCCGGCGGCACGGCATTCAACCAATTCTCTTAACCCTTTACCCCAACCTACTTGTCTGTTTCCTAATAAACTAAAGGTTCACCCTTGGCATCATGCTCTTCTAGGTATGATGGTAGGGATACACTTCCTCAAGACGGCGAAAAGGATACTCTACTCCTGGCTCCCAGGCGTGCCTTGGGCGATTTGTTGTGGCTTCAGGCTTTCTAGGGCTCTGACCAGCACCCTGCTTACACACCTAGATTGGGGCCATCCTCACGACAACATTCAGAGCAAGCGACATCCCGGACTTAAACCATTTTCTTGATCGGAAAACCCGATCCACGCCTGAAGCTTCCATACCCAAGCCGGCACCTAAACCCTTGGGACGATACGGAATCCTTCCTTCCTGGACCGGAGTGCGGAGACGCGGGTCGAAACCAATAAGTTTGGGCAAGACCCTGCGAGACCCAAAAACTTGACCGTCGCCACGGCACTGCCGAGAAAGCGCCGATCATCACACGCCCCACAGCCAGGGCTGGGATCAGCTGTCGGGGGATGCCCACACCTGGCCGTCACGACCCCATTTCTTGGGGTTTTCTTTCCACTTTTGGATTGCTTTCTCCAGGCTTCTTGTCGGGGTCTAGGCGGTCTATACGGCTCCAGCTTTTAGGATTTCTGGCTGCTTTCAAAGGGGCTACACACAAATACACAGAAACACACAGAGAGATGCAAAGACACACCCGAGCACGCACGTGCGCACACACGCGCGCGCGCGCGCGCTGGCGCTCGCGTGCGCACACGCACCCACACCCACACCCACACCCACACCCACACCCACACCCACACCCACACCCACCCACACCCACACCCACGCCCACGCCCACACACGCGCACGCGCACACACGCACACACGCACAGACGCACAGACGCACAGACGCACAGACGCACACACGCACACACGCACACACTGTCACAAAGAAAAAAGAAGAGCGACTAGAGCGACTGGCAGTATGTCCTGGGATGGAGACACCAGCAATAATCATTCACCAAACAGCATGGGCTCAACTCTATTTAACCATTACGCGTGAACAAACAAAGTCGATTCAAGCACAGTCATGTGCATTGCAGACTGCAGACAACCAGCGAAGACATGTTGCCGACTTTGAATGTTGAGAACCCTTCGACCCTGAATCCTTCTCATCTTCTCGCTGCACAGGCGGCCCAGGCCTATCATGAGGCAGAGCATGCTCAGCAGAAGTACCACGCGGTTCATCTGATGCGCTTCGAGCTGTACCCTTGGTGGAGGAAGGTTCAGACTCGAAAGCAACCTCGACGTCTCATTCCTAAACAAGGGTGGGAAGTCCTTGATAAGATCGTACATGAAAGCCTTGTTCAGACCAGGTTTTCGCCAGAAGGATCCACCCTGTCGTCAATTTGTTATTGCCCACCCTGTCCATGATCTGTTTGCACGTCCTCCTAAACCAGGGTCGCCCAACCAGCTATCTTTTTCTCTGCTTGTTTCGTTGCTTCTGAAGCTGCATTCTTTCGCGTTCTTCCTCAACTACTGTGTCGTTGCGTGATCTGCTTGTCCTCCACGGAACGCTCTGGGCACTTCCCTTTGGGGAAGCACAGACATACGGATCTTTTGTGATTGGTGTTGTTTCGTTGTAGATGCCCATGAGCCTCTCGACCCCCTCTCCGCTTCAACATATCCATGCAGCCCTGCTCAGTCGACTTCGACGTTCGAGGTTCGGGGCAAAGAACTCAGCATGTTGAGTTTGAGGGGAAGGCTGAGAGACGTTGAAGGGGTTGAGAGTGTTCAGGGCAGAGGCTTAGCTCTGCTTCATGGGAGGCATCGCGGCCTGTTTCATTGGGCCGTCAAGTTGCTCAGCCTGAGTGAAAGGGCGAGCGTTGCACCAACTTAGCCTTCTGCTTGCATTGTTGAAATGGCACACCATTGCTCAAGCGCCAGAAGGTCCCAAGCGAATGCCCCTTGCATCGAACCCCTCAACCCCTAGTAATCCGGTCTTGAAATCCCCGCGGCGTGGGAGCAGAGCAGTAGCGCAGGGTGCTGCATGCCAGGATCGTCGCCCAGAATTGCGGCGTGCTTAACCTGAGGCTCGGTTAGTGTTTCTAAGCTGTGCCTCCACGTGCAGGGAGCGTGCCCTTCTTCAGAACCTCTCACGAACATGCGTAGCCAAACTCTTCCCACAAACCTAGGCCATCAGAGTCCTCACCTCTCTGCGGGGGCCCCGAGAGCAAGGCTCACCGAGTCTGCGGGTTAGGGCAGCTGGAGCGGGCATGTATATGGACCACGGCGCGCCCGTTTGGGGTTAGGGTTTGGGGTTAAGGGACCACAAGAGCTAAGCCCGGGCCCAAGCCTACAGCAGGTGTTTGCGGGATCTTTGAAGGCTGTATCTTAGGCCGCAAGCCACTTCCTTCTAGTCTGGGGGGGGGGGGCCGTCGGATGTGTCTGCAATGACAAACGTCCTAAGTGTCGTGCACAGACCCTTATGTCCAGCCCGAAACCCGAAACCCATCTGAATCCAAACCCTAAACACTGACTCCTCCACGCCTGGAGCCCAAACCCTACCCCGGATTCTGATGCCGGCGAGCACGTGGTCGCTGGTGATTGGCCAGCAGCAGAGCAGCAGGTCCGAGCAAACAGCCCAGAAGCAGGACATGGCCTGGAGGTAGGGCTTAGGGCTTAGGGCTTAGGGCTTAGGGCTTAGGGCTTAGGGCTTAGGGCTTAGGGCTTAGGGCTTAGGGCTTAGGGTTTAGGGTTTAGGGTTCAGGGTTCAGGGTTTAAGGTTTAGGGTTTAGGGTTTAGGGGTTCGGGTTGACTTAGGATTTGGGTTCAGGGTGTAGGCTGCCTTCCCGCGCAGCGGCAGAAGATCTCATGCACATGTCAATGTGGCGGCACCGATGCGGGGTGTGAGGGTGACAGCATCTTGGGATGCGGGGCAGCGGCCGGGGGGAGTTTCAGGGGGGATTCCAGGATTAGGCTTTCAGGGTTGAGGGTTGAGGGCTTAGTGTCTAGGGTGCAGGTTTCCGGGAAATTTTGGGCAGGTGATGACTTCGGGAAAGCAGAAGAACAAAGGAAAACGAGCTATGATGCCCCAGTGATCCCGACCTTGCGCCCTCATATCTGCCCCCAACCTGAATCCCCTCTTTACCCTTCCATCCTCAACTCCAAACCCTAAACTCCCTAAATCCTAAACTCCCTAAACTCTAACCCGGAACCCTGGCGTTGCCTTGAAGAGGTTTCGCTGGTTCGTACGAAGGCGCTCCACGAAGTGTCCCTGCAGCAGATGTAGGGTTGGGAGGGGGGCTTCTTCAGAGAATTTCAGGCTTGTGGTGAGGGGAGTTGAGCATTGGGAATGGAGCTATGGGTTGTTTCGAATCGTTCGTTTTGTTTCGGAGACGAACTGCCAAAACGTTGGGCACACGTACTTCGTCGCTCACGATTGAGAAGAGATCCTCGGCGCCCTCGGCTTTCCTCGCGAACGGTAAAAGCCCGACATGCAGAAACGATGCCTCCGGCAGAGCCAGAGATGCATGGCGTTTTCGAACCTGCTTCGTCGTGCGAAGGTGGCCCCCCTAGGGAGTCCCAAACTTTGAGAGAAACTTTCTCCGCATTGCTGCTCCGCGAACACAGAGAAGTTCCGGGCTTCGGCAGCAAACTGGAGAAGAGAAGAAGGTCTCGATCCCACTTGGCGATCATTGAAAGCTCTTGTGTTCTCTTGTGGGCGGCTCGTAGGATGCTGACAAAAGGAGACTTTTTGTGTAAAGCGGTACAAGCACCGACCTGGTCATCACGGAGCACACAGCATCCTCCAAGCTTGCCGCAATGGACACGACGCATGCAAAAAGTTCAAGCCTCTCTAGCTCGTATTGCGACTGTCTGTTCGAAATCAAATGTCCCACACAAGTTGTTCCGGGAGATAAGAGACACCCCTCAGACCTCCCTTGACCTCGCAACCTTGACCCGGAAGCCCTCGAACGTGGCCTCCTGCTCTGGCAGAAGCTGCGGCTTGCTACGCCCAAGGCTCGCCCGGAGGGCCTCCAGGCAAGAAAAACAAGGGGTCTCAAGAAGCATCACTGGCTGCTGCAGGCATCAAGCTCTTATGGGTTTAGGGCTTCGATGGCTCCAGGGATCATGCGGTCTGAGTGGTTAATTAGGGTTCAGGTTGTTGGGGCGGGGGGAGGCTGGGGTTGCTTCGGGATTTAGGTTGAGTGCTTCAGGAATTATTTGGAGGGTTGTGCGTGGGTGTGCACTGGGAAAAAAACAACTTCCTCAGACCAATTTGTTGCCGAGATCCATGCAGCAAGATTTCCAAACCCACCAATGTTCAAAACCCTACAAGCCACTTCGCCACACGAGCGAAACGAAGCGCAAACCCGCGCAAAATGCCTGACGATGGCTGCAGGGACCTCTTGAAGAAGAGTGGGCATTGGGGGCAATTTACACTCCCAAACAAGACTTGGCGCATGCCTTAGAACTAGGCCCTCAAAACATCCTCAAACGCCACCCGAACTCCTTCCACTGCCTCCCATGCCGAGCGCATTTCGGTATTTCCATCCCAGAACATCGCGCGGGTGGCGAGAACCATTATGAGCCTCGAGCCGGATCCGTGGCTGCCAGGCTTAGGGATTTGGCCCGAGAAGTTTTCTGGTGTTTTTGCGGGCAGATTCTTGTTGACGTAAAAGGGAAGCTAGCAGAGCTCATTACGACCGGGCGACTTGGTGAATTGTGGAGTGCGCTGCCATTGGAGCACCCAGCCTTCCCCTTGCTAGAACTTCCAAGGGCGAGCAATTTGGGGGCGGGGGAGGGGGGGTACAAATCCAGAAGGATGGCTGATCCGGTTTGGTCAAATCCGAGGCCCACTCGAACAATTCACCCCAAAATCCTCTAACCCTAAAGCCCTAAACCCCAAAACCCTAAGCCTCAAAGAACCCTGAACCAAAAAAAACATGGTGTGTTGCCTTGGTGTGTTTGGTTGCTTTTGCTTGCTGGTATCTCATATTCTGTATACTTATGTACATATATTCTAGAAAACGTTCTGTGTTCTATCTTCGATACATTGTAACATTCTTCAAACAAGCATCTTCATAGATTAGATTAGATGCTACATGTTGTATAGTAGATATGCAAAGAAAATGTATGGGAGATCCCCCAAGTAGGGATCCTGTTTAAAGGAGCCCCCGAAAAAGGTACCCCTATTTTCCTAGACGCCCATGTCCACGTCCCCACCATTGCCTGATGAGGGGGGAGTCGGGGAGGTGTAGTACAAATTAGGGGCTCATTCAATTCTCTAGCTCGATGATGGAAGTATGAAAGTCCCGTGTTGCACGAAACCGGCAGGTAACCGGCAGGTGGCAACCCCTCGGAATGCTCAATAACACACGGAAATCGGTCAGGGATTGCACCCAGCGGCGTTAAGGTGCCGGTCACGGCTGGAGGAGTGGGGAACTCGAACGCCACTTCGACCATGGCGCGAGTGGAACTTGTGGGGCGCCGATCACCTCAAAGATGTTGCCTCTGTTGAATGGGGGCTGCGGTTCAAGTGCGAATCTCAATCTGGGATTTCGGCCCCGCCCAAAAGCCTCATGACAGTAAGATATAGGGCTGTGGGGGGAATTGGCCCAAGTGGCCTTCGAAACAGCTGAAGCCGACAGCAGGGCTGGCGCGGGCTCAGGTTAATGAATTCGAACTCTGAAAGTACTTGGACATGACCCTCCTGAATCCCAGAAATCGTTGAAGTCTCAAACCCTCCAATCGCTGCTGGAAGGCTAAACAACCCCAGGGCCGAACTCAGCTCAGGGCACGGACCTGGCTCCCCACTTTGCGCTGCTTGTGTCGGGCACGAAGCACCTGCCACAGCAGGACAAAGAAAGGAACTTCGGAACTTCGGCCACTCAAACTCGCGGCTCTGGGCTTTGAAGCCGAAATCCTCAAAAAACAGGGTGCTTTGGTGTGGCTTTGGGTGGCTTTGGCTCCGGTCCACGTGGCTTGGGAACAGCTGAGGGGGGCTTTGGTGGCTTGAAAAAAAAAGCTTACCGCACGCCCTTTCGAAACCCTCAAATAAAAGAACTGCTCCGGAGCATGCTTCTGGAGACCTGCAGCTTCCGCGCCGCCTGGCAAGGCGGGGGCTTCATGGGTGTCTAGACGAGGGCCCGAATGCAGAATTGGCCGTCATTTTGGGGCGCAGAGCTTGTGGACTGTAGGTGCTAAAAAGAAGAGGGGTTTGGGGACTATTTGGGGGGGCTTTTACGATTTAGCATGAGACTTCGAAGCGGCTATGGACTCATGTTGGTAGGCAACGTAGGCAACCCTGCAAGCAAAGGGGGTCAAAGAAAGATGCTGCATGCAGCTTAAGCCGACCCAAGCCCCATATCCTAAACCCACCAAGTCGGAATAGCGTGCCTTCGGTACGGAACGTCCTGCGGAGGCCCAGGCATCCAGGAAAGCCTCGAACGGCTCGTCGGGTTGAGTCCGGGCTGGCTCAAACTATCAACCCTTTGGTAGGCGATCGGGCCCGACACGCGAAGGAACAGACTACCAGAAGAAGAGAGCCAAAACAGGGGCCCATGATTTCAACTGGGGGTTACAGGGGTAGTTGAGACAGAGGAGCAGCTTGACGTTGTAGTTTGGTAGTGTCCGGTGTTGAGGCTCAGATACCTTGGAGCCATAACGCTCGCGCAGTGGAAAATTTGGAGGCTGTACAACGGGTCTTGTCTGGAGTTCAAGCCAAAACCCAAAAAAAAAAACCGACATCCTGAACCCTGAAAAGAACCCTGAAGAATCCTCTGAAGAATCCTCTGAAGAGCCACATGAAAAGCTCCCCGAACTTCTAAGAAGTTCCCCAAGCCGAAACAAACCCGAGAGGCCCCGGCCTCGCTGAGTGGCTGCCACGCGGCCTCCAAGCACTTCAGCCTCTTGGGGGGATATGATGAGTATATGCGTTTTTCTGCGTTTTTCCCCCCCCCCCCCCCCCCCCCCGCGCCTCAAAAGAATCAAAACCCTCAAAGCTCCAGACACCAAATCATGCTCTGCGTGCCTTAATGGCATCCCTTCGACTTAGGTTTTAAGGGGCGGTGCCAAGGCATGTCGGCGCAAGCAGGGGGGCAGCGGGGAACTTCAGAAAGCAAGGAACAGAAAACACAAGGAGCAGATTCGGAACCCGTTCGCGGGAAAAGACGACTCGCCCGTGGGCCCCTGAGGTTTGCGCCGCGGCTTGAGGCTGTGCCGGTTCATGGGCCCCACGTGCGCGACGCTCCGGGCCTTGCGAGTGAGCGGCTTCAACTGGATTCAATGCAGTTCCAGGAGATGTTTCGGCCTCAGTGCTGGGGTTGAAGGCGAACGGTCTTGGTTGTTGCAGTTGGAGTGAAACGATGTGAGCTGCCGTGCATGAATTGAACAGGCCCTTGGCTGCAAAACCATCACACATGCTCAACGACTCTGCATACACGCATCTTCAAACTGAAAACAGGACAACTTAAACGAAGACGATGCCAAAAGCAAAAGGTCCAGCAATCGAAACGAAGCAGCTGACAATGAGCGGAGGGCAAGCCATCCCCTTTTTGGAAAAGCATGAATAAGAAAACGATGGCATATCTGATGGCATATCTGATGGAATGCATGTGCGCTTGTGGTGCTGTCAGCATGATGCCAGAAGCCCCTTCACTGAAAAATTCTGCCACAGGGTGTGCAAACGACACATCCTGCACATGGCCTGACGAAGCTTGCGCCAGGCCCGAAGGCCATCCTGTGGAGAGTGCAAGGCAAAAGGTGAGATGTGATTTTTGGTCACGGGCGTTTACAACGCCTCTTGGCAGAGGGCGACCCACTCGAAACCTTTGCCCTATTGAACCCCCAAGAGCCTGAAACGGTCAGATGTGCTCGCACCAACCTTCGGCCCAGACACGCGTGCACACACACACAAACACACATTGGCTTGGCAAGAGCTCAAGTGAAGGACTTCGACAGGACATGACTGTGTATTTGCTGCAGAACAACTGGCACCCCGTGTATCGTCAACCAAAGGTCATGCTGCATCTGCCAGAAGAACCCCCTACAACGTGTGGCCCGACTTTCGAACACTGATTTCTCCAAAAAGGAAAAGGTCCCGACTTTGGAGCACGATGTTGCGGGCAAAAGCTTTGGCCTAAACCTCTTCCTGCTAGCTTCGTCGGCCAGCGTCACAGCATCATGCGCTGGCCCACTGCAATGTAAGCGGTAAAGTAAACGATTCCCCAATATGGCATGTAAGGCACATGAAAATGCATCGTGAGTTCCACCATGTTCAGGTGTTGCCACACACACACATTGTACAAGGTCCTCCAGCTTCGTCAGGGCAAAGCGCGGGGTGACCAAAGGCCTTCGGGCAGGGTTTAGGGTTTGGGGTTTCCCAATCCCAAGAACATGTGCCAGGAAGTCTTTCCGGCAAAAGCTGACCAGGTGCCTAAGGCTTAGGGTTGGCTTTTTAAGGTTTAATGGTTTTTTTTTGGGGGGGGTGCTGCGAAGATCTAGAAGAGAGAGGTCAAGGCAGGCAGGTCGGAGGTGGTTGGGGTTTAGGTTTAGGTTGGGGGTTTAGGCACCCTGAACCATCTGAAGGCACAGTGGTTGGTGCTTCGGGGCCTTCCCACCCAGTGCTTGGCTGACACGGACACGGTGAAGCACAGGCACATGTCCTTGCACCGAGGGGGTGAAGGGGGGGGGGGGGTGAAGGGGCCTGAAGGGGGAGAGGGCCTGTCCGAAAGCCATAATCACGAGTCCATGTTGCAACCGCAAACCGCCTTCTTCGCAGGACAGTCAGCTTTGCACCTCACCCCCTTCAGCAAACTGAAATCGCACGGCTCAATTCACTCAATGCGGAAGAGCCTGCAGGCTGTGGTCTTTAGATTTTCAGGGCTTGAAGCCTCAAGACAGTGCAACCAGGCAGCCTCCTAGGACAAGGTCGACCGAGCTGGACAGAAGCCATGGCAACACCCTCGATTCCTTAACCCCAAACATGGAACCTGGATCAAATCCTGTACTAGCAATTCCTGGACGCTAGGCCCTTAACCCTAAGCCCCGACAACCCCACTCAGCATCCCTACAGATCCTCGCATCCGTCCAGGCCCCACTTCCTGGCAGAAAGGGGACTGTCACGAGAAAAGGCTTGAAGAGGCTTAGAGTGTAAAACGACACATTAAGCTTTTGGGTTTGGGGTTGCGGTAGGATTCTAGGGTCTTCACACCTCCAAATTCAACCCTAAACCCGAATCCTAAACCCTAAGCCCTTAAATGCCTAAAACAACCTTTCGAAGGGGTCGCTGTAACAGGCCTGGGCTCGTCGGCCAGCGCGGCCCGGAAGCTTCGCTCCACCTCTGCCCCCGCCCAAGGTCTCGGGGTTTGGGGGGTTTTGGGGTGGTTTAGGGTCTAGGCTTCAGGGTTGGGGGGCAGGGCGGGGGACTGTAGGTTCAGGGTTGAGGGTTTAGAAGGGTTTGGGGTTAGGTCTGTGGGACTCGAAGATTTTCAGGATTTTTTGTTGGGGTCTAGGGGCCTAGAAGGGTGTGGACTATCCAGGAATCCCAAACCCACAGCGAGGCTCTCAGCCCGCCGCAACTAACCCTGAATCCAAAGCCTCATGCTTCGGACCCAAGAGAAGTTCAAACCCCCCAAGCTTCGCAACTTGCTTAGAGGCCCTCGAACCTCTTAAATCCCCGTGGCCCCGCTCTAGAAGCCCCAAAGCTCAACCGCCTCGTTGTCCGAGGTCGCTTCCGCCACGCGCCGCGCCACGCTTTGGAGCACATCGCGGAAACGCTCCTCCGAGGTGCGAAAACAAGGTGTGGGGGTTTAGGGCTCGGGAGCTTAGGGGCTTAGGCGTGAGGTGATGCTTGCCGAACTTTATGTCCCCTAGCCCTAAGCCCTTTCCCGCGCTGCGCCCTTGGTTGCGGCTGAGAAGCGGCGGTGGTCAGATCGGCGTCATATCGCGAGGCTACCTTCCCGATGGCGCTTTCTTTCTTGAGGTTTGAGAGGGAGCACGGGGCATCTCAACGACATGGTTCCTTTGGGTCCCTGTCACGATGCGCGGCTCTAGGGTTGTCATGAGTTTTCTTCGGGTGGAGAGGCCTATGCGGAGGCGTCCAACTGGTAGTCCAAAAGCGCGACAGCACCACATTCCAAGCCACCGAAGCCTTTCAAATCCCAACCTGCCAGACGGCGTCTTCCGAATACCACGTCGACCATCACTGCAAGCCGCCCCCACCCCCTGCAAAAGGTCCCCCGACATGGAAAGGCCCAACAGTGGCAGCGGCGCGGTAGAGTTGCCTCTGCAAGCTCGCTTCACTCGCCATCTCGCTCCCTCTCTCCCTCTCTCTCCCTCTCTCCCTCCCTCCCTCCCTCCTCTCCCTCTCTCGCTCTCTCTCTCTCTCTCTCCCTCCCTCCCTCCCTCCCTCTCTCTCTCTCTCTCTCTCTCTCTCTCTCTCCTCCTCTCCTCTCTCTCCTCTCTCTCTCTCTCTCTCTCTCTCTCTCTCTCTCTCTCTCTCTCTCTCTCTCTCTCTCTCGCTCGGTGGATACAGTGGGGCTCAAAGTTCAGAACCTGAAAATGCGAAACGATCAACCTCAAAGCCTACGGCCCTATGGCCCGACGGCTCGACGGCCCCTAAGCAGTTCTTGCTTTTCGAAAACTGCGAGGGCCTGCCGCCGTGGACTCTGCAATGGACACCACGCCCTGGACCTGCGACTTCTTTGCGTGAAAGTTCAGGGATGTCGAAAGTGTACTTGCAAGTTCATGGATAGTTTTGACTCGTGACTAGGAGCGTACAGCAACAGAGCGCCAAGGCACCAGATACTCTGAACTAACTGCCACTCAACAAAGTTGTGAGCACGGCCTCGACGTCCACGATGCATGGCCTGCACCTCCCAATCTGCAAGATCTCATGAGGATCTCATGGCTTAGCTTAACCTTACACCGCCCTACACCCTGCGTGGCCGAAGGAAATGATGCCTCAGGACGCCCAGTTTCTGAACCACACACGTACTTCATCGAGAACTGTTTATAGATATATATATATATATATATATATATATATGTATGTATGTATGCATGTATGTGTGTAAGTGTGAATGCGTGTATGTGTATATGTGTGTATGTGTGTATGTATGTTGTTATCTGTATAGGTATATGTATATATATATATATATGTATGTATTTATTAATCTTTATTTACTTAATTATATATGTATATATGTCTGTATGTATGTATGCGAGCTGTTCCGTGCTTCTTTCCTTGCGACAGGTAAGAAGAAGACAGAAACGACTTCGTTGTATTCGGCCTTCGGGCGCGTGGTGCCACCTCCCGCTGGCGGGCTCCCGTTGCCTTTGGTCAGGGTTTGGGGGCATTTCGGGGTTTAGGGGTGGTGGGATGCTCTATCCCCTAAACCCCCCTGTGTGCCGAAACCCCCCCCCCCCCCCGCCACTTTGGGGTTCTGGGACTTTTTGAGGGGTCGCAGAGCCTTTGCAGTGGCCGCCGTCCTCCAGGACATGGGATCCAAGGCTCAGAGCTTTGGGAAAGCTTCAAAGGGGTTGAGGACTCAGGGATGGGACTTAAGGTTAGGGTTTAGGATTTGGGGTGTAAGGCACCGAGGTTGCGGGCTTTGCGCTTTGCGGAAAATGAAGAAATAAGATATGGGCAGATGGTGCATTCCTTGATACGACCTGGACCTTTATAGCCTATATACCTAAGCCCCTGTTCAACCCCCTATATGGCTCCTTAACTCTAAGGGTCCCTCCGATCCCTCCAGTCCCTTACTAGAAGCATGCACACCCGTTCTCTCGCGCCCCAGAAAGAAACAAAAAAAAATGGGTCCATCCACAAGGGTTGGGTACGCCAACCCCCTCAACTCCGAAATGCCGGACCCTCAGGCCCTCACATGCTACCGCCGCTCCTGAAACACTGAAACCTTGAAGACTCAGACTGCCAACCGACCCAAACCCCACGAAGCAATTGCACCCGCAGCCTAAGAGTTTGGAAAACACCCTGAACCCTTCAAGGCCCAGAGCCGAAACCCCCCAAGACTTCGTGGGGTCCAACATCCATCGCTCCAGGGCCAAGCGCTGCGCCTGTTGCTTGGATGGTGTGTTCAGACAATTTGGGGAACTCTAAGGATTGCTCGGATGCCCTGTGAGCAGATTTGGATCCTGCGATGTGGGATTTGGGGAGGCTCTAAGAGGAGCGCGCTGTCTGCGGATTGATTCCCCAAGCAACGTCAAGAGTAGCAGGGGGTAGGTCGATGGGACTGCGTGGCTGGCGCACGTGCGCGCGATATGATGCCTGCTCGCTGATTGGGCGAAAATCGTGTTCTCGAGTGGCCGCCCCTGCGCTCGCCATCCTTGAAACTGGCATCGCTCTTGGACGTCGGTGCTCGCGAAATGCGAAAATCGTTTTGGGACATGTGGGCTCACTAACCGCCGGGGCGTGCGCTGAAATAGTTTTTGGCAGCCTCGGCTGCGACCACAGGAGGGTCTATCCCTATAGTCCTGCATTCCCAACCTGCAACACACAACTCCTGTCCCAAAGCCCCCAACTCCGAACCCCATGGAAGACCGAACAACAAGCGAGAGATGTTGAATTTTCCGTGGGTCAGCCGATGTGTAACAGAACAAGACCGCTCTATTGTCTCTATGCTGGTCGATTTCCCTGTTAGAGGAGGCAGAGGCACCTACGTGAGAAGACCTGCACCACCCGCCCCCTCTCGTACCCTCGTGCGGGGCCTGCGAAAATCGCTCGGCGAGGTGCCGGCGACGCTCCGGGCAAAGCCTGGCGCAGGGCGCCCGAAGAAAGCGGCCGTGTAGCATTCAGAATATTGGGCTTCCGGGAGACAAGAGAGGTCCACGCCGGTGTGTTGTCAGTTCATGCGGCTGCAAGCTCCCCCCTCCCGACAGCTGTCAGCCTAAACATCTGCAACCTCTCAACGCCCCTTCCAAAGCCTATTCAAAGCCTCCCCGGCCTGCGGAGCAGCCGGTAAAGCTGGGCCTCTGGACCCTGGGACCGTTGGGCACTCCAGGCCCGTTTTGGGGTCTTTCCGACGGTCCGGACGTCCCGGGCTCGCTTACGTCCGCAAGGCGCGCTTGGAGCCTGCGGCTTCGGGGGGCCCCTTGGGATGGTCATTTCCCCTTTCGGGGGCTTTTTGGGTTGGAGCAGAAGGACTTCTGCCCTGGGCATTTTGCCTCCCCACTACCTCCCGCCAGCGTCTACTGGGGAGGAGGGGGAGGCGAGCGGGGGGGAAAGGGGCAAGGGGGGAGGATGTAGCAGTGGCGGCGGACATCGTACTGGTTCGCATTCCCCTCGACGAGCACACACGAGCTGGAGGAAGACATCGAAATGGCAGTCATGGCGAACAGAAAGATCAGCCCAAGGCTGAACAGAGGGCAAGGCTCCGAGAAGCTGAAAGATGGCTGCAAGACGCCGACCACTCATCCATGCTGCACTCGGCTGACTCTACCTAGCGTCCTGCGTGACGAGACATGCCCTGCATCCAAACTCTATCTACGCATTCGTCCTGGACGTCAACCGTGGAGAACCTGTAAGGCTTAAGCGGAATCCTGCCCAAAATGTAAGCGAAGACCCTTGACCCTGTCATATGTGGAGTTCTGTCAATGATGGCTGTCGTGCTTGAGTGGCCTTGGCAAGTCGCTTCTTTCGACTCAGGATAGTGGGAGGTTGTTGCAGCTCAGTGCATCACTGTAATGTATGGATCAGTGGGCAGAAGGCTAGCTCCTACATCTGACCTTTGCCGGACCGGGCTTGAAACTCCTGCAGTGCTTCTTAGTTCTCCGGCTCTGTGAATTTGTTGGTTACACTGTTTCCTGGTTGTTGAGGCGGAAGCAGCTGGCACTGAAGCGACAACAGGGTCTTGGGGTTCATATTGTGTTGTCAGCCACCGGCCGGTGTGGTGCCTGAAGTGCCTGAAAACTGCCCTAAGTTCCCAGGCGTGGTCTGACTTCGGGAGCAAAGGCCGGCCCCCAAACTCCACGCCCTCCCCAACCCCTTCAAGAAAACGATAACTCCTCCTCCTGTGCGTCGAGCTGAGCCTCCTCGGTCGAGAGCCACTCCTCCAGTACAGGGCACTTGGAGGCGTGCCCAGTGCCCTTGCTTCAAAGATGGGACCCGAGTTTAGAACAGTTTACACCTCAGATGCCCTTGGTTGTTTGAGGTCGAGCCCGCGTGTGGTTCGGGGGTCATCTGCACTTGGAATTGGAAGGCTTGGGCCTATGTGGTGAAACAAACGAACCCCAACATCCTTTGAAGCATCCTCGAAACCCTTAAGAGCTCGAGAGCTCGGAACACCTGCAGATCTCCAAGAAGTTCTGAGACTCGAGCCGAGTGCGCGAGCCTTGCTTCGGCCGAAAGCTTTTTGCTTGGAGACTTAGGACAAGCCTGACGGGCTTAGTCCCCAGGCCCAGAACAATAAACGTTGCAGGGCTCACTGTGCGGCCAGATGTCTGGGAACTGCCAAGGGATGCCCTTCCCACGCGCAGCCGCGAGGTCCGCGGCTCCTTTCGAGACAGCCGCATGAGGGGGGAATTCTCTATGCAGGCTAGGGCTCCATGGTTGGACGCTTGAGAAGAAAGCGAGAGGGAAAAAGGAAAAAGGGAGGCAAACCAAGTCAAACATCAGGATGCCGATGTTCAAGTTTCCCCTAGGCTCTCCACCACCACCACCACCACTACCACGACTCACCACCACCCAGGCCTCAGCCTCCAAGAGTGTTTTGGTGGGTGCATGTGTACCATCGAAGGGCCAAGCCAAGTGCTGCCTTTGCTTGACGTGCGCCGGGAGCCCTACATTCCTGAAGCTTTCCAAGCCCCGATGAACTTGAGCATTCAAGCACTGTAAGCCTTCAATGTAGTCAAAGGCATAAGTCAATGAAGTCACGCCAAGAGACAGTACTCACAATACCCTTGGGCTTTAGGCTTCGAGAAGTTATCCCTGGCCACCTGCAAGCGTGCTGGCGCTGTGATGTGGGACACCTCCGCTGACAGCCTGGGCTTCGGTCTTCCGTTGATGCTTCTGTTGAAGTCTTGGTGTCTTGCAATGGCTCACTGCAGGACGTCTTCTGGCAATGCATAGAGGCATACACATCATAGACATACTCATGTAAACCTTGCCATAGTCGCTCCGTCCTAGCTAATGTTGTCCGACTTCGCGAATCCCACACCCGATATCCGAAAGCTGACACGTCCCATGTGCCTCGCAGCTTCGGTCCGCGACTCTGCCAGCCTCTTGTGCTTTTTTGTCTCACACAGGGGGGGGGGGGACAGCATGCTGTGTCGGGAAGTACTCGAGGGGCCTTCAAGCACAGCTTCGGGCTCTTGCACTTTGAAGGCTGGGTAAGACTCTACAAGTTTGGCAGAGAAGTGGAGTTCGGGGGACTTGAGCTCGACCGCAGATAACATCAGACATGCACGCGAGGTACGCATCCTCCACCTGACCAAGCATGACTGGTAGCGCCTCGAGAATAGAAAATTCTCCGTAAACCCGAAGCCCTGAAGGCCCAGACTGAACACGAGTCCCATTAAACATCCACACTCCACCCCGCACAAACCCCGAAAGCCCCACAAGCACCATAAGCCCCCCCTTCTTCAATCCCCAAAAGGAAGCCAGCGCAAGTCCAGGGAGGCGACCGATCCTCTGTGTAAGACAAGGCCTCGGCGTTGAGAGTTAAGTGGGTTCAGCTAGGGGCAAACATTTACTGGTCTGATCTTCAAACTCCGGAGCTGTGGAGCGTCACACAAACGCCCAAAGACAGTCGAGCAGGAGGCTCTGGAACACGCTGCAAAACCGCAAGCCCAAAAACGCCCTTCAGTCCACGCGCGAGCCTTGCCTTTCGGGAAACACATCCTTGAAAATGGGCGAACCTTAACGCTCTCGAGATCTCAAAATACTAGCCACTCCGCTGCAGAGGGCTCGGATGGGCTCTCGGGTAGTGCTCTAGTGCCCTCAACCACTTGGGACCTGCGGGCCCTATGTTGGGGCCGCTGGCGTGCAATGTCCTGCAGAGGGGACTACACGAGATCTGCAATGGTGTATAGTGTGGCCGAGGGGAAGGCCATCGGGGATGTTCAACGAAGACGACACATGTGCTCCAAGGTACGGCTAGCACTGAATCCACCAACCTCGCAAACCCCGAGATCACCCATACCCCCACCCGAAACCTCCCCGTAAACCTCCCTGAAATGCAGCCCGTCTCCTGGCTTCTACGGCGCGCTCCCGCCGGGCGCTGTGCACCTGTGTCGGGTTTGGGGCTGCCCTGGGCCTCACCCCCGACTGATACTAGACGAGCAAGAACCTGCACTCGTACATGGCCAACGAGATTAACTTGAAGCATGCCTCATCGACCAACTTGTCGCAGGACGCTGTCAGCTGCCACAGCCTGAGGCAAGAAATTCATCCGAGCACGTAACAGAACTGGGAGCATGAACTGCGAACTCTGGAGCAGAAGACCCAGAGTACTGCTAACGAAGAGGCGATTCGGATCCGCGCAGGCTAACGACCAGTGGTACACTTGAAGGCTTTGTGATTCCGTGCAGACCATCGGCACTACGATGCCCATCGCTGCATGCATCCCGGGTAGACCATGCCGCTCTGCCCGACAACGCCTCGTAACTTGCATCCCCCTGCCTCTGCTTGAGCATCGCCTCCTCCGTGTCTTCCTGACATGGGCGGGCGTGGGATCTGAGCGACTTATCAAGCTTTGCACCGAACTGCAAGGGCACGCAGCAAGCTTCCACATGCAGACGAGGCCGCACTTGACTCGGCTGCAGCCTCTTGTCACTCCCAAGTTTTTGAGTAGGCCACGGACAGGTTGGACAAGGCAGCAACAGGGACAGCGGCCGTATTGACACTTCACCCAAGTCCTACTTAACCCGCGCGGGAATGCACAAGGCCATCAAAATTCCAGGCCTCACAACCGTGCCCTGAACCATGAGCGCTGAGTCTATTGCACTGGAACCAGCAAGCCCTGAGCAGACCCAGTGAACTCTTAGAACCGTTCAGCGCATCCTGGAAGGCTGGCCGCGGGGCCGCGGCGGCAGCCTGGACGTGGCCGCCCGGCGTTGGGATGCTCTTCTTTTGCAGGCTCTAGAAAGCATTCTGGAGATCTGGAACGAAAACAATAAAGGATTTACATGGTTTACGGTGATCTGCGGGGCTTGATGGCTTTGCTAGGAGCATGCCTAGGGAGTTAGAAAACACAGAGCCAAGCCGGCAGAGCCGCGGCATGAGCAGCTTGAGAACGGCTTGAACCGCTGATAACCGCTGTGGGGCTGTGGGGCTGAGGCAAACGAGATTATTTCGATGCTAGCTTATAAAGGCTTGTTGCGCTTAATGTCTTCGGGCTTTCTTTCGGCACCACGTCGCCTCAACTTACTCCAAAGGGGCAAAGTTTCGGTGCCTCCTCAGGCTGCTGTGCGTTGAGTGCGGCCGCTTCGTACTCCTCACCGTCCAGGTAAAGGCCCCTAGAGACGCTAAGGGGCTGTCGAGCACGATTCATTGGGGGCCAAGCAGGAAATCCAAGGTTGGTGTCGACCCAGCCTCTTTAAACCCAAGCCCTGAACTCTTGTTCAACTTGTTCAGTCCTCAGCCTGCCGCAAGACGCCATACAGCACAGCTTCCCTGGAGCGCACCTACGGCCAGTCGAACATTTCGGCGTGGGATTTGCAAATCTTGAACTCAGAAACATGTTCCCAAAACATGGCCAGAAGCCGAAATCCAAAAATGCCCGGCGAGCACTCCAAGCAGCCTGGTTCTCTTTTGTTGGGCTTTTTGAGGCCGCTTCGGCTGTGGTTTCGGATCTAGGGGCTTATGTGCGTATGAGATGCTTCTTGTGCTGGCAGCCTTTGCTGGCCTTCAAAGCTCTCCCTGAAAGCCAGTGCCTAAAGCATTGACACTTTAATCACTAGACCCCTAAAACCCTAAAACCCTAAAACCCTACAGCCGAAACTTCGAATTCTAGACAATCTGACAAGATGCTCTCAACGCCCGAAGGGAACAAAAGGTTGCCTTGGGGTTTAACATCGGGGTAAATGCATGTTAGCCCCTTTGGCATTTGGGCATAACCTCAAAACCCCCTAAACCCCTAACCGCCTAAACCCAAAGCGGCTCTTCATGGCTCCTTAAACCGGCGACGAAAAGGAAGCGCACTTGGTTGGAACTTTTGTATTTGCTTACTTGTGACTTTCCCGGGCATTGGTCAACATACTTAGTTGTAACTTTTAACTTTTCGCACTTCAAAATGCAAACACCTTGCTTAGTTACAACTTTTTCTCTTTTGACTTTTTTGGGGCGGCGGGTGCTCACGAGCCTTCCCACCACCATCATGACTGCTACTGTTGTGGCTACTGTTTCAACTGTTATTGTTGCTATGGTTCATGGAGGAATCCTGCACCACCGACTTACTGCCCAGTAGCACCATACATCAGCAAATCCCAGCACCCCGGCTGGACACAAAGGCGATCCAACAAGCGAGCATCACAACATCAGCTGTGAGATTCATGAGCATCAGCTGCTGCGGTGTTGGCTTGATTGCCTCAAAGGCGACCCATCAGGGAGCATCACGAGCATCAGCTGTGAGCATCTTGACCATCAGCTGCTCCTGCGTTGGCTTGACTGCCCTCAGGAGCATCATGAGCATCAGCCATGTTGGCCTGATTGCCTCAAAGGCGACCCAACAGTGAGCATCACGAGCATCAGCTGCGCGCATCATGATGCTCATGCTGCTGCGGCGTTGGCTTGACTGCCTCAAAGGCGACCAAGCAGGGAGCATCAAGAGCATCAGCTGTGAGCATCATGAGCATCAGCTGCTCCTGCGTTGGCTTGATTGCCCCCAAAGCGACCCAGGAGCGAACATCACGAGCATCAACTGTGATCGTCAAGAGCACCAGCCATGTTGGCCTGATTGCCTCAAATGTGACACAACAGCGAGCAACGAGCATCATCTAGCTGCGTGCTCCCGCGCTGGCCTGATTGCCTCAAATCTGGCATCTTGCGCATCAGCTGTGAGCATCATGAGCATCAGCTGCCCCCCGGCGAGGCCTTGGGCCGCAGGTGTCTGGGTAGCACCATCGCCTTCCTCCGACCCTCCCCTACCCTATCTGCCCCCAAGCCCCTGGTGGTCAGGCCGAGGCGGGTCGCGCAGCGTTAACAGCCTCAGCGCCCAGCCGGGTTGCTCGTAGGGGGAGCTGCTCCCGCGCTGGCCTGAGTGCCTCAAAGCCGAGCCAAGGTGCTCGCTCGCCTGACAAAAACAGAAACAACAATACCGACAACAGACTTTGGAGATGTGAGGCGACGCACCCCTTTCTGCGTTGTTCTGGCAGGCCTGCTAAAACAACAGGGGGCGGTGGGGGGGGGGGGGGCAGCGCAGAGATCGGTCAGTGGAGAGGCCCTGCCTGAAGACGCAAAGGACAGATGGGTTTGGTTGGAGTAAGCCCGTCAGACCTCAAGGAAGCAAGGAAGCAAGGAAGCAAGGATGCAAGGAAGCAAGGAAGCAAGGAAGCAAGGAAGCAAGGAAGCAAGGAAGCAAGGAAGCAAGGAAGCAAGGAAGCAAGGAAGCAAGGAAGCAAGGAAACAAGGAAGCAAGGAAGCAAGGAAGCAAGGAAGCAAGGAAGCAAGGAAGCAAGGAAGCAAGGAAGCAAGGAAGCAAGGAAGCAAGGAAGCAAGGAAGCACGGAAGCACGGAAGCAAGGAAGCACGGAAGCACGGAAGCACGGAAGCACGGAAGCACGGCAGCACGGCAGCACGGCAGCACGGCAGCAAGGCAGCAAGGCAGCAAGGGCAGCAAGGCAGCAAGGCAGCAAGGGCAGCAAATGGCTTCAAAAGGCCCAAAAGTCCACAAGGGGCCCTAAACTCCCTAAACTCCCAACACCCCAAAACCCCCTAAACTCCCCGAACTCCCTAAACCTCCCTGAAAACCCTAATACCCCAACATCAACCACCCTAAACCCTAAACCTAAACCCCAAGCCCTTAACCCAAACCCTAAACCCGAATTGATCTTCCTGCCGGTCCCTTTAAGGGACGTGTCAGCGGCCGTTTTGGCGCTGTTGCCACTTCTGAAGGTGCTCCACGACTTTGCCTCAACACCATATGGGTTTGCTCGATATTGGGGGGGGGGGGGGGCGACAATGTTGGGATCATGGTGTGTTTCGTGGGTATGTTTCGCGGGTGTGCAACTCTTAAACCTGAGTCCCAAAAGCGAACCAGCCCATATCGGGCTCCGGGTGTAGGAGCTGAACAGGGTGGGAGGTTGAATATGTCGAGATGGGTCAGCAAAAATGGCGCAACCCATGGTTGTCTGCGAAGCTTCATTTTCTAAGCGCTTTGCTTGGCTCGCGTTTCGTGTAGCTGTTGAAGCCCGGAAGCTTTAGCCTTGAAGCTCTGAAGCTTTTAGCTTCGCGCTTCGCCTGAAGCCTAAAGCTTCAGCGTTGAGCTTAAGCTCGCGAACTTCGCCTGAAGCCTGAAGCCTGAAGCTTGTATCTTCGCGATTCGCCTGAAGCTTGAAGCTCTTGTCTTCGCGCTTCGCCAAGTTCGCCTTCGCCTGACGCCTGACGCTTGAAGCGTCTGTCTTCGCGCTTCGCCTGAAGCCTGAAACTTGAAGCGTATGTCTTCGCGCTTCGCCTGAAGCCTGAAGCTTCTGTCTTCGCGCTTCGCCTGAAGCTTTTGTCTTCGCGTTTTGCGCTTCAAAAACGAAGCTTCTCTGACCGACACCTGGCTCGCAATCCATTTTCACGTCTCGTCTTAATCTGTGAATCTCTGGAAAAACTTCTAGCTGAAGCTGAAGCTTAGCTCGCCTGAAGCTCTGCAGTATTGGACGAGATCGCTCTCTCGCCTCGGTAAGGGATGGCTCTCGCCGTTTTCGAAACTGTCGTCCCTTTTGGATGTCTGGGATCGCGAAACACTTGTTTTGGGACGTCTGGGCTCGCGAAATGCGTAACTGCCGTCGCTTTTGAACGTCCGGGCTCAGGAATGCGGAACTGTCATCGCTTTTGGACTTCTGGGCTCACATGGTTTCTCACAGTTTGGAGTCGTTCCGATGCTTAACAGTTAATGTTGACTTCGCATTAATAAACCCCCCCCCTTGATTGATCAATCTCTCCGGCCAGGGCCTCCTCAATTATATTCGCCTAAATCCTGGTAGGACGTACTATTAGTTTTAGTATTAGGCTTGTAGCACCACACCCGTAAAAAAAATATTCCGGGCTGGATTTTATAATTGTGGGGGGTTACATTATTGTGTTCCGGCAGCTGGATTTTATAATTGTAGCGGGAATCATTAATGTGAAGTCAACATTAGGGTCGGATCAGCCAGGGCACTTGGCTTGCGGTGACCTCTCGCGGCGCCTGAGTGGCGCGCATCGCGCATCTTTCCAGACGTCTCACCTTTGCGCTTTGGCATATCCACGGCGCCTGGAGAACAAAAACACAAACAGGGGCAAATCGCGCGGGTACGGGGAGATCGAGTGTGCCCGCCTTGGCTCGAAGTGCTTGCCTGCAAGAGAAGATGTAGGGTTTAAATCATGACCCCGTTTTCCTCCGCTGCTCTTGGACCACTACGACTAGCGCAAGTCTTTCTCTCTGTGCAACGGCGTCCTGCATTGTTGCTATTGTTGCTGCTGTTGATGTTGCTGCTACTGTTGCTATTGTTGCTACTGTTGCTATTGTTGCTATTGTTGCTACTGCTGTCATGATTTGCTTCTTTTTGTTTTTTTTTTTTTTTTTTTTGGGGGGGGGGGGGTGGGGGTAATGCTTGCCACACAACATCTCCTTTCACAATTTTGGGATGTTAAGTTGGGTCTCCTTCTAGGGTTTAGGGAAAATTTAGGACCCAGCATGTTGTTTTTACCACATCTCCCATTGTCGGGCTTGCCACCCATCTTATGTTAGGGTTGTTGCCACTTTTTCTTCCGGGAAGAAGTCACAAGTAAGCAAAAAGAAAAGGCTCAGCCAAGCCAAAATCAAAGTTACAACTAACCGTACCACGAACAAGCGCAACAATGACCTGCCCCGCTGTGCTGCTGATCATGGCCTGCAAGGCCTGCGAAGAGGGCGTTTAGAAGGCTTGTAGAGGGGGACGGGGGGGTTTGAGGTGTTAGGGTTTCAGGTGCATTGATGTTTAGAGGTCTTGGGGCTGAAGAGAGTAAGGGGGTTCTGAGCATCGCGGTTGGTGTAGCATTTCAGTGGCTTGGTGCGTGCGAGGATGTTAGGATTATGCAGAGCAGGGATTCGGCTCCCCAAAATCTGAACCCTAAACCCGAGAGAATCAAAAGCCCTGAATTCCCTACTTGTAAACTGTAAGCCTTGAGCACCCTTGGAAGGGGCCAAAGACAAAGAGGCGGCCTTGAGGTGCGCCTGAGCCATTTGCTGCTGTGCCTGGCCCGGGGTGTCGTGGCTGTTGGGGGCTTTATCCCGAAACAAATAAGAAGAGAAAAGCAACGGAGGTCCGCCATATCTCCCAAAGCAAGGATCCCCGAGAAGGCACCCCAACTCCCCACGAAACTCACTCCAAGAACCCCCCCTCCCAAGACACCTAACAACCGGCCTGCAAGGCCGCGGCCTCCTGGGTGGTGGCCCGGATCCTCGAGGCCCACTCCGCCATCCTCGCGCCCCAACCGATGTAGGCGCTGACAGCTTGGGGTGGAGGGCAAGGAAACCCGAAAACAAAAACGGCTCGGGCGGCCTTGAGGCCAAGAGAAGAGCATCTCTGCAGATGGGGAGCTTTGAGGAGCTTCAATTCACGTAAGCGAAGATGCGATCCTCAATGCGCGTGCACAAAAGCTTGCAAAAGTGAACAAGCCGCCGGGCGCCTCTCTTGCTCGGTCTCGAACTCCTCTGCCTGGCTTGCAGGGTCAGGCCCAGAATTGCCAACATCCTACGGTGTCAAGCACGTGGCAAGCCTCTGAAAAAAGCCCCGACGTATTTCCAGACAGCATCGGAGAACAGCTCGGAACCCCCTCCCCTTGCCCGACCGTGGCCGACGCACGGGCTGCTCGCAGAGCGCCCAGCTCGGCCTTTCGGGGAAAAGCAAAAGGTCTCTCTTCTTCTTCTTCTTCTTCTTCTTCTTCTTCTTCTTCTTCTTCTTCTTCTTCTTCTTCTTCTTCTTCTTCTTCTTCTTCTTCTTCTTCTTCTTCTTCTTCTTCTTCCTCTTCTTCTTCTTCTCTTCTTCTTCGGGGCTTGAGGGGAGCGGGCGCTAGGTGCGCAGTCTGCAGCGAGTCCAGGTGATACTTTGCGGCGGAAACAGATTCTTGCATCCAGGACGACGTTCCCCCCTCCCCTTATCCATACTCCACCTGGTCATTCGGGATGCTTAGCCTGATACACTTATTATTGTGTTCTTCCGCGTGAGGCGGCCTGTTCTTGCAGCCTGTTGCATTCTGTTCGTTAGCTGGGAGCCTGCTTTACACTCCTAGACGAGCCCATAAAGACAACAATGAGGACTTCAGCTTAACCAAGCAACCGGCTCCCCTCCCCCTCTCCCCCTCTCCCCCTCTCCCCCTCTCCCCCTCTCCCCATCTCCCCATCTCCCCATCTCCCCATGTCACCATCTCCCCATCTCCCCATCTCCCCATCTCCCCATCTCTCCATCTCTCCATCTCTCCATCTCTCCATCTCTCCATCTCTCCATCTCTCCATCTCTCCATCTCTCCATCTCTCCATCTCTCCATCTCTCCATCTCTACATCTCTACATCTCTACATCTCTACATCTCTGGCTCTCGCCGGGTCCTTTGGAAGCCGATGTATTCCAAATGACGAAGAACAAAAAAGCACCCATTATGCGCTCCCAACATGGGCTCCAAAGTTTTTGCAGCCCTGTACCCAAAGCCCTGGAATCCGATCCCTCAGACCCTGGATATAGATGTCCGGCAGCCCTCCCAAACACTCAGCCTTCAAGCTCGAAACTCCCTGAACACCCCAACCCCGAAAGCCGCACATCCCTAAAAGCCCAAAAATCCTCTTGCACCCCAAATCCCAAGAGCCTAAGGCCCCAGAACTTTCGGACCTTGAAGCCCAAGGGCTTCAAAGCCGCCCTCGAAAACCCTTGACGCCTTGAATAGCCTTTAGAGAGAAAGAGAAGCAGACAGAGAAAACATGTTTACGACTGTCCTTTTGGTTTAGGCGCCCAGCGAAAAAGATGGCTTTCAATCATCCCGTGACCGAAAACAATCTTTGTTCCTAGCCTCTTGGGGAGAGATGGTTTTCGATGGATGTTTGATCAGCTAGTGGTCGAATGAACCGACCTGCTCCTAGGGGAAATAGTCCGTGATGGACTGCTGATCAGCCGGGGGTCGAGAAAACGGTGTTCAGATCTTGTGATGCGACAAAGCGACGACAATTCTTCGACTTGACGTCTCGAGCAAGGGCGCGGGCGCTGGGCTCAGAGCATCAGTTTCCTCTACCCTGAACAAGGAGCCTAGTGCAAGCACCATTTGAGGAATAACTGGGTAAATCAGCCCAAACCCAACATCCTGCCTTGGCTGCCCGAGTCTCAGCAGCCAAGGCCTCCACAGAAGGTTGGACTTTAGCTTTATGATTTGCCTGGTGGTTGGTATTGGTTGTAGGCTTCAGGGCGTCTAGGGTTTCTGATCTAATGTTCAGGGTGTGGAGCTTCTCGGGTATTCTTCATTCAGGCTATGGCGCGGCTATGGAGCAGAAGGGTCGAGGATTTCGGGGCTGAGGCAGGTTTGTGGTCTTCTCTTGGGCGGGGGCTGAAGGTTGAGAAGTGTTTTGCTGTTACTTGGGCCCCAGTCCTCTCCTAGCCCTAGCCTAACCCCGGCTCTCTCCGAAAGGACCTCGGAGCTTTGGGTTCGGGTGTAAGAACTTTAAATGGACGTTGCAGCCGTCTGCAGGTACGGTTTAGGCTGTCGGTTCAAACGGCCACCTCATTCGGGGTTCGGGTCTTAGGCCCATACTCCAATGGAAAAAAGCCCAGCAAAAAAAAAAAAAAAAACACGAAGAAGAGCATTCTTGAAAGCATCCGATACACGGACAAGCCTTTTCGCAGCACCTCGGATGCTCTTGCGTGGTCTGTGACGGACGATATAACCTCATGATAGGGACATGCCGCAAAACAGCTCCTGGTTCTTCTATGGCTCCGCATGTCCCATTCACCTGGGCCATCAACTTCAGTGTGCAGGCATGACCCTCTACAGTACAAATCTTGCCGGAGGCTGCAGGGGGAATATACAACCGCCCGCCATAGTGGAGGCGACTCTGCAGACCCGGTCGGGACAAAAGGCAGCAGTGGAGTCCACAAAAGCTGAGGAACAGTTACGTCGAAAGGGAGATGGAGAGGGGGGCAACCGCCCGAAATACTATTCCAGCAAACCACCTCAGAATCATTGAAGGTCCTTATCACAGGAGGCAATCAAAAATGCGGACGCCCCTGCTGTTGCTCACATCGGGCATCTCACGTCGCCTTGTCAAAATGCGCGCTCAGAGAGCTGCGATTCAAAGGCCCCCTGAGGCACCTCAAAACGCATGCTAAACGGTTCGGAAGGTGCACAATCCCTGCGCTTTTCCTAACTGTGTCATGGAGGCTTAGTGACATTCAGATAGCAACCTCTTTTCGCAGCAGGTAGGACTTCTGTTAATCTTGCAACGATGTGTAAACTGCTGTGGAAAACCCAAAGTCGATCTTCTTCAAGCCTGAACATCCCACGCCCGCCACTGCTTCGAGCTGCCGAAACTCGCCTCATTGCATCTATGGCCTGCAACTCGGTTTAGGCCCCCCCTATAGCCCCAGAAGCGCGCTCCGGGTCACCAGAAACAGAACTCGATCGGCCAAGGCGCGGCAAGACCACCGGCCTAGGTCTTCACTTGTTGGCCGCGGCAATGGCCTTGCACCTCAAAATGGGCTCAACTATAGACTACAGTATACTGACTGTACTAGGCTCACCTTTCACAGGATGGACGTCATCACTCACACTTCTTCAAGCCTCTCGGAGCCTTCCTGGTCCGAACTTGGCAGGCACCGCCTTCTTTGCTCCCCGTGGCGTGCTTGGCTCCCTATTTTTGGAGCTCCCCTTCAAGACCAATCTTCTTCCATGTGCCCCAGTCCAACTTTCTTCATTCTTTTCATTTCCTTCAGCTACGGCTGACACTCATCCAATAATGGCTTTCCGGAATTCACCCTAATAGCCTGGGTCTCCGCACAGGAAGCACCCTTGTCTTTTCCTCTTTCTCCGATTTTTTGCCGTTGCCTTTTACTCTGCCTTTCATGTACATTCCCTTGCCCTCTCCTTTGTACATTCCTATTCTTGCCTTTCCTTTGTCCTTGCATTCCTTTTCCACATGTTCCTGTATTTGCCTTCTCCTTCAATGATTTGACTTCCATTGGTGCTAGACCTCCATCGTTCCGGGCACGTGGCACAGTGACATACCTACTCCTCATGGCTTTACACAGTCTCCAACGTCTCAGTGACGATGTTGATGTGAGAGATCATCAATCTCAAAGCGGTAATGGATCAGTCGTCTTCTGCCTGACCAGCGTAATCAACAGATCATTACGCATTGGTCTCTACATGTCGCCTTCTCTTGCCTGTTCTTCAGCATTTGAATGAAATATGATATGAACTCACTCTAGAGTCACTCTCGAAGCGACCACTGCTGGAGTTTGAAAGCAATGATCTCATTCAACAGATTCGCTAACCTGGCTCTTCATCAATCTCTACGAAGTGGCTTGGTGCAGCCATTCTTTAGTTCTCCATGATACACTGCAGGAGGAAACAGTTTGATCTCTCCCCCAATTCCTCTCAATCCCGAGTCCATTCTAACAAGGGCACCAGGGCACCGCAGGAACAGAGGGCCAGGGAGGCAGGGGGCGCAGGAGACAAGGCAGCCCCAAAAAAAGGGGAGCTCAAAAACGCCAGGGAGCCAAACAGGGGACGTAGACAAACACACTCCTTGCGTCTTAAAGCTTCCAGCCCCAAAATCTCGGGTCTAGAATTCGTGTGAGCTCCATGAGCTCCGTTCCCCCTCCCTCTGGGGCACTTCTTCAGGCACTCGCCGGCGTCCAGATCCTGTGACGACTCACAAGGTGTGCACATTGATTGTTTGAGGGGCCGAAAACTCTTTCCCGGATGCTCCACCAATTCGGATATAACTGCGAGAGTTGAAACAACCCTGAAGCCCTCAACCCCCTCTCGGCACCAACAAGAAACAGACATCGATCAGCAAAAGAATGCGAGTTGAGGTGGTTCGGATCCTCCAGCATGTCAAACACAGACTTCTTGCCGCCCTCAAACTCGACGGCGGGATCGTCGAACCTCTGCAGCAAACGAGTGCTTCGGAATCTGGAAGATTTTTGGGGCTTCAGGGCTGCAACCCTACTTTGCAGCTGGTTTCCGGCCCTCCGCCGGGAGTCCCGGCCACTCCCTTGCCATCTTCATGCTGACTCCGCTGGCCAGAAGCGCCTGGAAGGCGGAGGGCTTGTAGAGACCGAAAGGGTTCTTGTAGGGCTTCGGGAATGAGTTGAAGAGCATGTGCTCCAAAACTTCACCAAACCTTCCCGAGCCTGAAGTCCCGGCGAACACCTCACGACCTCATGGTTCACCTGCGTAGCGGAGGGCCTTGCCGAAGGCGTCCTTGCTAACGGAAGCCCGGACCCAGTTGGATCGCTCAGCCAGCGCCTGTGGCTCTTACAAGGTGCAGCTTGCCGGGCTTCAGGTATCTCTTCTTTGCCCCCTCTTTGCCTCGAACGGCGAGGCAGAGGCGTGGACGCCGTTGTCGCCGGTGTCCGGCTGGGCCTCCAGCAAGCAACTGATCCCTCTTGCGCGTTCGCAAAATGCCACAAAGCAGCACACCCCAAAGACCCTCAACTTCGGAGCCATGCCTTCAGCCCCAGGTCGCTCCAGTCCTCGCCATACGGATTTGTTTGGGGTGGGGGAGCGTGTTTAACATATTTTTCAAGGAGGAGGCAGCATCAGAATCCTAAACAGCATGAGAAAAGTGCAGCCTACGAACGCCCTCAGGAATGCCGGAAAGCCCCGAGACAGCGGCTCCTTGTAGATCAGGTTGCGGAGGGAGCCGGCAGGGGCCGTGGCCGGGTCTGTGGGGCCAAGCAGCTTGCCTGCGCCCGCCAAAGTCCCACGAAACCGTTGATGGCCGCACGGGCGTCCGAAACTTCAGATTGGCATGGGGAGCCCCTGCGAAGCTCTCACGTCCACTTGGCCTCGGAAGTCCGCCCAGGACATCTTCTCCGCCGGCCACTCCACCTGGAAAGCTGCGGTTGTACAGCTGCAGTGGCACAACAAGAAATTGTGCATTTGACACACTCCCTACTTGACTCCACAGCCTCCCCCCCTCCAAACCACGCGCGCGCGCGCGCCTCGTAGTAGTAGATGCTGGTGCCCGGAGCGGTGAACTTCGAGCGCATGTTCATGTAGAAGCCGTTGATGACGTAGATGCCGTCCACCTGACGCCCAGGGCCAGGTTTCGCATCCTCAACCCGTCCTCCCCAAAAAAACTGCCAGAAAGCGCCAGGGCCTTGCCGCAGTAGAAGCCACCGCCGAACCTCCGCCAGAGGCTCAAGATGTTCGTGGAGAATGCTCCTCCCCCCCAAATCCTTCAAATCCAATCCTGAAACCCCATGCCCCAGGGCCCAAGACTTGATGATCGTCTCGCCCTTCTTGAGCTGGTCGTACTTCTTGCCCAGCTCCTACAGATCAGCGGCTTAGGGCTTAGATTACAGCCGGGGTTTTCGGGGTTGATGCTGGTCGTTTGGGGTCGAGGGTTCTGATTTGAGGGCTGAGGGCCGGGGGGTCACATGTCCAAGGTGTACGGGGCTACGTGTATGGGGTTCAGAGTTGAGGGTTTAGGAGAAAGCTTTTCATCCGTTCGGTCGAGGACCAAGGGTTTTGTTCGGGGTCCTTGGAGCTGCGCGATGCCTGGGGTGTTGGCGTGTTGGCCCTTACACCCTCGGGTTAGGTTTGAATCGGTTTGAAGAACCCCAAAATCCAAAACCGTTGGCCGAGGCACGTCCGGGCTGATTCCCAGCTTCTTGGCGGCATCCATCGCATTGTAGACCAGGCCCTTGGGTTCTTTGGCATGGGGGAACAAGGATCATCCGAAGGTCGAGGTCTTGAGAAGTCGCTCTTCGGGTCTTGTGACAGGCGTGCATGGCTGCAAAGCACGGACTTCGTATCACGCGAGACTTCATCCTTTACGTCCTTTACGTGGAAGCCCTTTGACCCAACTGCATCACCCCCTTTGAACTGCAAGGGTCTGCACCCTTGACCTCTTGAGCCTGACCCCAACCGACAAAACTGCAAACCTAAAAGGCCTGAAAACCCTTCAAAGAAACAAGGTTTTCCCCCACCCTCTGAGATTCGGGCATCCTCCATGACTTTGCTCCATTTCACGCCGAACCTGGGATCGGCACTAGAGGCAGGCTTAGAAGATGGAAGCCGAGTCGTTGTGCAATCTTCGGGGAATTCCAAGGTAGAGTCTCAGAGGGCACCGTCAAGCACTCTGCAGTCAACACTGGCTTGTACCCGTTGAGGAGCCCATGCAACTACGACGGTTTCGACAGGCAGTAGATTAGGCTGAAGTACAACGACATTGAGTACAAAACATCATGCCGCCCAAAAAAGCACAAATGTGAGAGCTTGAGTTCGCTTGAGTTTGAATCAGTCGTTCTGGAAACGAGTCGTGTCTCCGCAGCAAAGCTTTCGTCCGGGCCGCTGCTTCTCAAACTCCTCCTGAGCCTTTTCCTCAGCAGGATGTCAGCGGCCCGAAACAACGGAAAAATGTCTGTGAGGGGTTTTCGTCTACGCTGTTCGCATTTGAGCGCATCTTTTGGGTAGGAAAACTGCTTTAGGCTTTGCATCTGCTCCTACGTCAAGGCCCGGGCGTAGGGTCCTTTCTTGCATTACTTCGCAGTAGACTCGCTGGCTCAAATCGAGGGGTAGACAGCGAAAGCCCACAAAATCCCAAAGCCAGAGGCCGCCAAGATCACATGCAACCATTGCCACATGAACTCCCCTGGAAGCCCTAACCTAACCAACACCGCTCCTGGACCGTCAGATCCGAGGGCTTCATCTTGACAGCCTCCAGCGCGCAGGGAGGATGCTTAGAAGGTTAAGGGGCGTTTGGGATTGTTTGGGGGGGCCTTTCGGATTTGTTAAGGGTCGGTGGGGTGTGCTGCTGTGCATAGGTGCAGTAACCACATGATCGCCGAAATTTGGGTCTGACCTGAAACAATGCTTGAGTCCAAGACCATCTCGCCCGTTCTCAGCTCGGGAGTGGTACCAG
>CAJNDS010002076.1:175000-200000 GCA_905221605.1 Symbiodinium natans | reverse complement strand
CAGACACGAACCAAGTCGCGCAAGGGGTCGCTGGAAGTGTGGGGACAGACGAGCGCTTTAGATGGCTTCAGGCATCAGAATGCAGGCCTTTTCAGGGACCTGACACCTCATGCCTTGATGGCGGCCTCCATGGCGCACAAGGGCCGCTTTGACCCAAAATCTCAGATCCTGGACATCCCTGCACCCCCACTGCAGCGATCCTTCGGTTTGGGGTCGAAGGAGCAAACGCAGCCGTGCTTCTCTGTGACGCGCAGCATGATGTAGCCTTTAGCTCGGACTTTGATTCTGGCGCTCTCTGCATGTGCATGAGACCACGATGCCCCGAAAGCCAGAAACGCACGCGCAGCCACGACATGGCGCTGGACAGTATGGCAACAGGTCCAGAAATGCCATGAGCATCGCCGGGACGTCCCTCTTCGTGACATACTGAAGAAAAACCATGCAAGCAAGCACTTTGGGATCACGGTTGTTGGAAAAGAGCTGAAGGCTGAACCTCCAAAACCCCCCAAACACTCCCTAAACACCTGGCCCCGAGGCCCAAGCGTGACATGGTCAGGTGGTCACCCATCTCGATACCGCGGCAAGGGCCAACCTAAACGTTGAACTCGTGGCATCTCGTGGTCATTTCAGAACCGGGATCTTTGGGGCATTCGGAAGTCGATGCCGTAATGGAGCAGTGGAAGGGGAGCCAATCTTGAGGATCTTCAGGTAGACACGTTGGGCAAAGGGCTCGGCAAGATTGTGCTCTGGATTCTCCCCCGGACCGCACTGCCACTTTGTTGGAGAGCCCCCTCTGACCCTTGCCGAGTGCTGGGCTTGGAACTCCCACTGACCGGGCATGACCTCATCGCGGCAGGACAGGAAGGAAAGCCCTCAAGAATCCACAGACTCAGCGCTGGTGTCCTTCCCTGGCCGGGCACCCTCCCTTTCACTCCCGAGCAGGTGCTCACAACCCTCCACGGCCCTCGACGAAGTCGCGCCCGCCTCGGCGTTGATGCCCGAGATCTTGACACCGGCCTGCCGGGACGTAGTGGCGGGGATTTCAAGCAGACAGGGGGATTCCAGTGTAGTGTGTCACGGAGCCTGCCAGCACGCAGCTTACACAGGCTTACAGCGTCTTCCCGTGACGCAGTGCGTTGCCCACCTCAAGGCACATCTTGTAGTGCTCATCTGCCACTGGACGGCCAATGGCCACGTTGTAGCCGGCACCTGGTCTTCGGTTCTTCTTCGATGAAATAAAGAACGGAAACAACTCTACCTTCCTCGGAACCCTTCTGCAGGCTCGAAGGGTAGGTTTCGCGGGACATGTTTTTGAACCTTCCTTCTCGGCGAAAACCGCCTCCAGGTGAGTGTTTAGGGGGGTCCGCCCAGTTTACCAGCACCTCAGATTCGGATTTACGGTCTCGGCTTTGTGGAGTTCGGCGGAGCTCCCGCCCAGTTTCGCGTACATCCCTCGCCCGCCTGCCGATTTGCACGGCGGTTTAACCGAAACCCGAATCCCTCAACCATGACAGCACACAGTGCGTACACCCATAAAGCCCTGAAGCCTTTACAGGCTTTTGGGCAGCTGGCTAGTCTGCTTTCTCGTGTGGAGTCTATTTGGGGATTGGGGAAAGTAAGCTAAAGCCAGGCTTTTGCATGCGTCCAGTTTCGGTGCATCACCGCTCTTTCGGGCTGGTGATTTAAGCTGAGGACGTTTCAGGCCAGATGGGTTTTGCAGCCTTGGCGGCGCTTGTGTTCGAACGGTTGGGTGCCACATGCGCCACCTACAGCCCTGAGTGAAAAGCCTCATGATACCGCAAACGATCCGCAAACGGAAGAGGGCCAGAACACCAAGAACATGCACCTGTGTAGTACGGTCCCTGCGGGGCCGGCTCGGAGCCGTCCGTGTTGAAGCCCAAAGGCATAGTCGGCTTCAAGCCCACCTTGCCTGCGCAGCACGATGCAGGGGCTCAGAGAATGTCGATGAGTTCCATAGGACCTCATCGGCTTAGGAGGGTGCCTGGCTTCATCAGGGTGTACTCCTGCTCGATACCGAACCAAGGGTCGAGCCTTTCTCGTCGCAGGCTGGAAACAAGAGCAAGCCGCAACACATCGCAACACCAAGCACGCTCGAAACACGCTCGCTGCATCCACTTCTGTGCCTGCATGCGTGCGTATTCTTGTCCAAAGCTGCATGCAAGCTAACCTTCATGAAGATGTCGGGCTTGGGGCTAAGGGTTCCTCCACTCTTGACGATGTTCAGCAAGCGCCAAGAACCGGAAACATAAGCGACCAAGCTCCCAGCGACTTGTACATGTCCATGGTCTCCGCGCAGGCCCTGGATCAAATGCTCGGCCCTCTTGCGCTAAGAGCAGATTCAAGGTGGCGTGGTCTTTCGGTGCAAAGCAAACGCCCCGGAACGCACCCTGCACTCGAACCAACCCCTCAACCCCAACCCCCAGCCCACAACCACCAAAAAAGACATCACAGAAGTCTCCCTGAGCCCGACATCTCGCTCGTGGCGGGCGACGCGCGGGTGTTGTTCTTGGCAGGCTTGTCGTCCCAGGCCTTCTCTGCGGGAGGTTCACGGCTCAGAATCTCTGGCAAATCCCTTCGCCCCGTTCACATGGCTTGTTAGTGCGTCTGTCTTGGAGGACTGAGAGGGTTGGGAGGGCTTCTGGCAGGTTCCTGGGAGGGAGTGGAGAAGGTACCCAGTCCCTGGTTCATCTGGTTCCCATCTGCGAAGCACGAGCAAGGACCAGCGAGGCAAGTGTAGAAAAACGGCCTGCCAGGCATCGGCCAGCACCATCACATGCGGGAAGCCCCGGAAGGGGTCGTTAAAAATCGCCCGAGGCTTCCTGGGCTCTTCGGGCTTCTTGGTTGCGGGGTCGCAGGGCTTCACGTGCTTTTTCTTTGGCTCCTCAAGCCCCCAACCTGAAGCCCGTGAGCCTTTGAGAGTTGTCTCCAAACCCCCAAGAGAAGAGCAAGCTCCCACTGTCCCAGGCGCAGGAGCACCTCCGAGTTGTGCCCATCGGCCTCAGACAAGACGGGCTGGTGAAAAAGCCTTGAAGGCTTTGAAGGGCTTCTGGGGGGGGGGGGGAATTGTTGCATTATCTGCCTGCCCAAAACGAATACTCAAAGGATGACTGACAAGGCTCCAAGACTTCAAGCGAGTGCAAACATCAAAGTTTGAGGGTTTGTGTACTGAGAGCTTGGGATGTCGCCTGGCCCGTGCTGCTTCCGTCGTAGTTCCACACCTTCAGGTCGGAGACCTCCCACGGGGGGATGAAAAGCAGGGGCTGAAACACGGGACTATGTCGGGGGGTCGAGTGTCTGTTTGGATGTGCGGGGGGGAAAGCTGGGGCGGCTCTGGGTCATTGGCTTTGATACTGGACTCCCACCTGGCCTTGACAGGTCGCGCGGTCATCGTCATGGTCTTGGATCGCGTGACGCCGTCCGCATCCAGCCACACGTACCTTGTGAGAGAGAAGCATTGGGGAAGCGGCAGCCCGTGCGGCAGGCGTTGCGTGCGGGATGTCGGGCTCAAACAGGGTCAGGGGCTGGCGTTCCCCGCACAAAGCGTCGCACAAGTCAGCACGAAAGCCCGCAGCAGCTCTATAAGGACACCGAGTTCCAGCAGCCTGAAGCCCCGAAACCCTTCAACCACGAAGCGCCTTCCACCCTCAAGCCCAAGACCTGACAGCCTTCCCCCTTCTAAAACAACACCTTCAGACACCCCTCCTCAAACAAACATTCCCCCAAACCACCTGTTTTCCGTGCCCCTGTACGCCCTGAAGGGCCCGGGCTCGGCGAGCACGCAGCGGCTGAAGGTACGGAGCTTGGCCAGGCCCGAGGCACCGGCGTCCTCCGCTTCTTTTAGGAGAGGGGGGAGTTGTTTGTTTAAGAGTCTAAGGAGGCTAAGGAGGGTTTCGTAACGGAGTTAAAAAGTTTAAGGAGTTGCTTGTGGCTCCGGGAGGTTTAGGTTCAAGATGGGGTGCCCCGCGGTTGGGCACATTTACTGGGATCTGGGGTGGGGGACAAGCCTGGGTCGCAGGTGGTTCTCGAAACCAAAACGGCCCCAAAGAAGGGAAGCACCGGACAGAGAGGCCCCGAAGCAATGCCGGCGTCCTTGCCAGTGCGGAGACCCTTCGGCGCCTCTGGCCAAGTGAAAGCTCTTTGGCGCTCAGCTGAAGCAACAAGGTACAGTAAAGGCTTTTGCTCGGAGACGCTTTCGCTCCCCACCTCGTCATCGTCCTTTGACTCCTGCGGAGGAACGGGCGGCGGGGGGGGGGGGCGGAGCGGAGGCGCAAGAGGAAGTCCTTGGGGAGGTTTGGGGGGGATTGAGGGTCGACAGCCGAAAGACGTCGAAAGCTTTCCAAAAAAAATCTCCAAAAGGCCTGGACAGTCGCCTCTTCATGCCTCTTCCCCGACTCTTCCCTGACTCTCGGCTCCTTCTTCGGCTTTGACGGTGCGGTCTTTGCCTCGCCCAAAAGCCCGCAAGGGCCGGGAAGGCTCTGCTTGCTTCATTCAGACTCCAAGCTTCGACGATGACATGGCGGCGGCGAACTTATGGACAGCCAAGCGGGGTGCCTTAGCCGTAGCCTTCGCCTTGGCCTTCGCCTTGGGCTCGGGCTTGGCCTCCTGAGCACCGGGCTTCGTAAAGGGGTCGCAGGAGTGTGTGGCGATATATAAGTCTAAGTGATGTCGGGCCTCCGGTTTGCAAGCTTCGAAGCCGCTTGGGACATGCTGGCTTTACAGGGCTTACGGCTAAAGCCAGGGGCAGCGGGAGCCACGTGGAAGGCTGCACGCTCACCCAGCTTAGGACTGGAGGCAATCCCCACCGATCCCGTCGATCCCTACAGCGATCTGCACCGATCCCCAGCGATCTGCACCGATCTGCACCGATCTGCACCGATCCCAGTCCTTCGAGGGCTTGGTCGCCTTGCCCTTGCTCTGTCGAACTTTGACAGGCTTGCAGTGGTTGTCCCAGTACTCCTTGCAGAGGCTGTCGCAGGGCTGTCTAGCGGGGCTCCGGTTGCCGCAGGGATTTTTGTTTGGAGAGGGTTGGGAGGTGCAGATCCCGGAGCTCAAACACCCAACAACTCCGGAGCCCCATGGAGCCCTGCCATGCCCCCAAACTCCCGGCCTCCAGTTCCCTCTTCTTGTACGTCCTGCGCAAGGCGCGGGGCCAAGCATCGGCAATATCGGCTCCAAGGCTTCTAGCGGGTTCGGGCTCGTCTCCCTCGTCTCCCTCGTCTCCCTCGTCTCCCTCGTCTCCCTCCCCCTCCCCCAGCGGGGTCCCCTTGTAGTGCGCCATGAGCTCCTGCCACGTGGACATGAGCCGAGGGGAGCATCATGCACTTAAGGGTTCTTGAGCTTCTGCAAGTTGCTCCGGAAGTTGCCCGGATGGCCCCAGTTCTCAACCATCAGCTTCAGGTAGCAGGCTTGGAGCCTACGGCTTACAGCTTACAGTACCAACTGGGGCCTTCAGCGTGTACGCCTCGCCGGTCGCTGGATCGACTTTCTTCTCGGCCATGATTGCCTCAGAAAAGTGCGGAACTTGATATTTATACCCCTGCAGACGGTCGCGACAGCACTTCTGAGAAGCGTGGATGCTCGAGAGCTTTAAGCCGGGGCCCTGGCAACAAGGCTTCGAAGGATTGCTTTCCAGGCTCTGATCGGGAGGCTGTCCACGCCAGTTGCGGAAGTTAGGCTCGAGCTCCAACAGCTGCGTGTGGCGAGGCAAGTCACATCCTACTGAAGACATGCACGGCTCACCACATCAATGCATCACCCACACATACCCGCACTTTGCATTTGCAGCTACTTTGTGGCTCCACTTTCTGAGAAGCCAAGCAGCAAAGATGCACCCGCGGACCTCGATCTCGGTGTCCAGGACAGCATCTTCCTGGCGTAATCGCGTCCATCCCCAACCCCTACTCCGAAAGACATCTTGCTTCAGAGTTTACTGATGTTCACTGATGTTCACTATCTACGGCGCCGAAGGACCCACACAACATCTGGCTGAACCCTCAGCTTCCAGAGCTCGGTGTTGCGGGTCAAAAGCTGCATGAGGCCTCGTGCGTTTGTCTGGTTTGGTCTTGGGCTAGAACAGTGTATTTCGCGCTCTGGACATCCTTGCCTCCAAGCCCATGAGCCCTTCAACAGCTCTCCATGGCGAAGCACATGAGCGGTGAGCTGGGATGCAGTGCAACATCTTGCAGCTTTCCCTGCGACGCAAATGCTGACTCGGACCAGGTCATCTGCATTGTCAGCACATATCCATGTTTGGTGGACGTGGCAGACGAGGCGCTGGGCCTAGCGGCAAAGAGGTCAAAGGAATGCGATGTAGTAGCACCGGCCATGTGAAGACTGCTCCAGAAAGCACAAGCTTCAGGGCTCCCTGGCTCCGAAACGGCAGCAAAGGCCTAATGGCCTGCGGACTTTTCTCAGCAAGCAGTTTCTATGGCTTCGTAGTCAAAGCGATAGCACTCGCGAATGAGACCTCGCTTCCTGCCAGTGGCATGCGCGCGAAAAAGCGTCACAAAATGTAGTTCCTCTGGCTTGCAACATAAGGACGTGTTTGCAAAACCAAGGCTTACGAAGAACGCCCTATACAACTTACTTCCATCACACATCAATGCCGCATCCCACACGGCGCGCAAACTCCCAAACCTATAGCGCTCCCAGCACAATAGGCGGCAAGTCCTACACTTGTTTACACAGTACAATTTGACAAATCCTTGCCGGAGGCTGCAGAGTCATGTACAAGCGCCGTCAGGCAGCTCTGCAGTCCCCGGTCCGGACAAAAGGCAGCAGTGGAGGCCAGAAAAGCTGAGGAACGTTTCCATCGAAAGGGAGCGGAGGGGGGTGCAACCGCCGAGATGTTTATTCCAGCTAGTGCCGCGACCGCGGAACTTTGCTCCTTACAAGTAGCACAGGAAGGAGTCAAAAGTGCGGACGCCCCTGCTGCTGCTCACTTCGGGCATCTCACGACGCCTTGCCCAAGTGTGCACTCAGAGAGCTGCGCTTCAAAGGCCCCTGAGGCGCCTCAAAACACACGCTGGAGAGTGCAGTAGGCATGTACGGGGGCACCGCTAGCTGATGTCGCCCCACTTGGTCCCTTCGGAAGAACTTCTTCTGCGCAACACTAGCTGTTACTGCCTCACCCACCCCTGACCCCCACTTGCTCAACTTGGCCCACTTGTCACATGCGCCAATTGCACTACTTGCCGCCCACTTGCCACGATTGCATCGGAAGAAGAGGTGAGCAACCCCCTGGGACCGCTCACTACTTGCCGTACTTGCCCACTTGCCCCGCTTGCCCCACTTGCCCCACTTGTCCCACTTGCCCTGCTTGCCGAACTTCCCGAGCCGAAAAAGATCTGCTCTTCCCGACCCCCAAGTGAGGCCAAGTTGGGGAGTGGTTCTGAGATGTGCCCACAATGGAACGGTTCAGAAACTGCTGGCAATACAAAATGCGTCCTCTCTACACCTCATCCTTGGCACAGGAGCTTCTTGATGTTCCAGCTCTAGCTTCCGTTCGTAACTAGAGGAGCTTCTGCTTTGCAGCGAAGTGTATATCTGTATATCCATTGACCGGCCCTGGAACCTCGATGCGCTTCAGGCTCTGAACATCCCAAACCCGCCAGCGTTTCAAACTCCCCGGAAGACACGCACATCCCCACACCCATGCCTTACGATCCGGCTCAGGACCTGAGAACTCCACAACCCCCACAGAAGCCCCCAGTAGCGAGCACAACGGGTCAGAAAGAAAAGGGCCCGCGTGGCCAAGGCGCGGCAAGACCCGTCGGCCCAAATCTTCACTTGTTGGCCGCGGCAATGGCTTTGCACCTCGAGGGCTGTCGTTTCGGAACTCTTCCGCCCTCTCTTGATCTACGGCAAAGCGCCTAGCCCCAAAAGAGCTCGGGTCCAGAATTCGGGTGGCCCTTAAGCTCTGCGAGCTACGTTCCCACCCCCTGCGGGGCACTTCTTCAAGCACTCGCCGGCGTCCAGATCCTGTCACGATTCACAAGGTATGCACATTGAGGATTCGAGGGGCCCGGCCAGAAAGGATAGCATGAAGGCTGACACATCTGCGAAAGTTGAATAACCCTCAGACCCGAACTAAACCGGAAACGGCTCCGGTCCTCCAGCATGTCAAACACAGACTTCTTGCCGCCCTCGAACTCGACGGCCGGATCGTCGAACCTCTTAAGGCCCCAAACCCGACTCTGCAGTTGGCTTTCGGACCTCCACCGAGCGTCCCGGCCACTCCCTTGCCATCTTCATGCTGACACCGCTGGCCAGAAGCGCCTGGAAGGCGGGGGGCTTTTGGCGGCCGAGAAGGCTTAAACCCGTCAGTCTTAAAATTACAGTGAAACCACGGTACAAGAAAACCATTGTGCAAGAAACTAAGCCTCTAGATCCGGACACTTTTGGCCGCTTTGCGGTTCCCGTTTAGCTAAGAAACTTGGGGTGCCCTAGCGTATGACACTGGATGTGTTGCCAGAGCCACGTTTCAAGAAACTTTGTTACTGAAAAAGTTATGTTTAAGATACGATTTTTGGAACTTTGTGGTTCATGATCATTTACGGAATATACACGATTTCTCTTCGATTTTATGAAACTTTAATGAGTTTGTTCTTAACAGGTACGTTTCTCATCGACTTTATGTTTTTTTATGGCCAGTTTTGTGCAAACTTTAGGATTTGGTCCGTTTTGTATGTTTCTCTGATGACTCTAATGAAAATGATATACGAAATTGACGAAAATCAAAACAGTTTTGACACTTTCATAATCGACGAAAAAAAGAAAATAGAATCAGTTTGTCACAAAACGAGTCATAAATTTTGCATGACATCGACGAGAATCATAACTTCTTCATAAAGGAATCAAAGATCCAACAATCCAAGAACTATCTCACATCATGCAATATTCGTACTCAACACATATTTGGCAGCGCGCTCTCTGTGGCCGCCCCGGGGCCCTAACCCTAGTGCGGGGTGGCCCAGTTTCTTGGAAGAAGCCAGAAATCGCTTATATTCCCACGTGATTCACGCGATTTACCACACACGAAGAGCTTCGCTTGAAGACTGCAGGGGGATTTGCGTCCGAGACGATCGATTAGAAGGGCGCCGCCTTACTCGCTAAAGCACTCAACCCTCTGGCCCGAAGAACCCGATGAATTCGAAATTCAGGCTGGGCTGCAAGCTGCTGGAAATGGACTCCCGCACTGCGGCGCCGGCGGCGCCCCTCCCTCTGCAAACCGCTGGAGTGACATTCTAGGGATGAAAAGTCTTCAAACATGACTCCCCCCCCTCCCCCCGCCCCCCCAAACAGCGGGGGGGTCACATTGGATGAAAAGTCTTAAAACGTGACTCCCCCGAGTTGCTGGCCTCCCCCCGGCCTGCGCCAGGCAGGGGAGTCACACTCTAGGACTTTTCAGCATTGGAATGTAACTCCCGTGCCTTTGGAGTCCATCCCACCCCCCAGTAGTGAAGTTGCCGCGGCGGTACCCAATCGCGACGTCAAAGACAATCGTGGAGTTGCCACTTTAGCTCCGCCAACCCCTGCCAGAAGAGGCAAAGGCTGACGTCACGTGCTGGCGGCGAACCCGTATTGAAGTGTTGGCAACATCGGCTTGGCCGGCGTTCCCGAAGGCCTAGCTTTGAGGCAGTTCATAGAAACACACAGACCAAAGCTGACTTTAGCTCACTCACTGGTGGCGAAACCTGCGTCCCAGCCGCTTTGGGGATCGATGTGTGGCATGCGCGGGGGCACGTCGTCCGCGCAGACCTGGCCGCCGGTTGGCACCTTGGCTGGAAAGTAAGACGCCTGCGACCTGCCACTCAACATGCCTGATCGCCCCAGAGGAAATATGTCACACGTTCGACGAAAACTATCAACCAAATTCTGGCATCACTAGGCCCACACGTGACCAAAAATGCTATATGTAGACCTGAAACGCTGCAGTAACTTACACAAAATCAACACTCCAACCGCAGCAAAAAAAAGCAACATCGGTCAGGCCGGTCAAGCTGAACATTGCTGCTCAAGTGCTCCAAATCTATCAGTAGATTAACGGCCGACAGCCATGGCGAGCCGACTGTCACGCAAACGAAAGGCGGCCTGCCACGATGCACTCGACAAACTCGTCTTTCAAGCAGCTTGAGCTAAAGACCCATATATATCGGCGCATGAGCCGACAGGAAACCACAACGAGAAGATGCCCCCCGTCCCCGCTCGCAGCAGTCCAAGACTGAGATTCACTTTGCCGGCCAATCCAGCTGATGCCATGATACCCAAGACTACTTCAAGATCAACAGACGCCGGCTTCGTCACGTGATCAACCTCATCCACATGCACAAACTGGCCATCAAGAGGTCACCAGCCCAAAAAACATCGCCCGAGTTGTAGATATAGGCAGCCCCCCCGTCCTGAAGCCCACCACCGTCCCGACACACTGCAGGCTGGATCGGATCGTCTTCGAGACATCACGCGCGGATCTCGGCCAGAGAAGATACGCGTCAAGCCATACCCGACACGAAACATTCACACGCAGCAACCACTGCACTCTGGAGAAGTATACGTTACCAACAAGAGCCACAGAAGACACTCAAATTGCAGTTCCTGAGCGGCTACTCCATCGACCTACCGGCACCAGGCACACAGCGACTGGAGGCGACGCTGAGGAAGTTTTGCGAGCAAGCCGGACTGGGCTTGATCATTCCGCCCTGGATGCCAGATGCAAAGGGCTCCCCTTGCAGCGCTTTTCTTGTTAGCGCGCCCACACCGCCTTCCAGCAGGCTTCGTAGGATTCAGAGTCCTCATCAACTCGACTGGGAAGCGTGGCCTTAATGCTCATCCCTTTCCTCAGGCAAGGCGGGCCTGGCGACGCTGTGAACATTCTTCAAGCGCAAGGCGCGAGCCCTGCACATGCGGTTAGGATCGTCAGGATAATCAGCTAAGTCTATTCTGATCACACCAAGGCAGTCAGTATCGATACGCAAGCAGGCACCTTGCTCAAAATCTTCGTAGTAGTATGCAGAATTAGGCGGGGCCGGAGCTTTGACAATCCACACTGTCTTCACTCCACGTCCTTGTGGCTGTCTACGCGTGATGACATCAGGCATTTACCAGTTGGAGTTCAGGAAAGAGGCGACAACGTCCTCCTGGCACCAGCCTCTAAGAACGTCACAAACCTCCCAAACCCGAGTCGTGGGGATCTGGACTCACATTCCACCAGCAGGACTTCTCAGGGCTGAAAAGTCCTAGCGGTGACTCCCCGCACTTCTGGCGTCCGCCCCCCCCCCCCCCTCCCCCCACCCCCGCAAAGATGCGGGGGACTCGCATTCTAGGACTTGTCAGGGCTTCCCTGGAACAAGTGGCAATCCCTTCGTAAACAAACTCTACAAGTATGCTGTTGCTTTGTGTTCTAGTGCAAAAACAATAATGGAATCCGCCAATTTTCCTCGAACGTTAAGTATTTTCCCGGGTGGGGAATACCCAATACGGATTTTAGGGTTCCCCAGCTTGTGCGTGCGTGCGTGCGTGCGTGCGTGCGTGCGTGCGTGCGTGCGTGCGTGCGTGCGTGCGTGCGTGCGTGCGTGCGTGCGTGCGTGCGTGCGTGCGTGCGTGAGTGCGTGCGTGCGTGCGTGCGTGCGTGCGTGCGTGCGTGCGTGCGTGCGTGCGTGCGTGCGTGCGTGCGTGCGTGCGTGCGTGCGTGCGTGCGTGCGTGCGTGCGTGCGTGCGTGCGTGCGTGCGTGCGTGCGTGCGTGCGTGTGTGTGTGTGTGTGTGTGTGTGTGTGTGTGTGGGTGGATTTTGGCCTGGTGGTATAGCATACTCTCGTAAGAGACAGACTAAGAAACCTAGCATACCCAAGACCACACCCGATTACATGGGACAATGCAAGCTATGAAACTCAGGGCGCCTTACCGCCGGAGAACCATTTTGTTATGCAATATTTTTTCTGTAACAGTCTGCATACTCTTCTCACAGGGCAGCGTAACGGAGGGCCTTGCCGAAGGCGTCCTTGCTGACGGACGCCCGGACCCAGTTAGATCGCTCAGCCAGCGCCTGTGGCTTCAAGCTCAGATACGAAGAAGACCCCTAAACTCAAGTATCCCTTCTTTGCCCTTCTTTGCCTCGAACGGCGAGGCAGAGGCGTGGACGCCGTTGTCGCCCGTGTCCGGCTGGGCCTCCGTAGGGTCATCACTGCTCCCGTCTTGCGGGGGAGGGGGCGGTTGTGGGTCGTGGGCCTCTACCTCTTCTTTACGGGAATGAAGGGTTCGATCTTTGCGAGCTGAAGACGATGATGTGCATGGGGGGACTCGAGGGGAAACAAGAATACGTGGACCAACTGTTTGAGTTGTGATGCTAGCTTCCGTTGTCCTGCCCTAGTGTAGACATTCATGTGGAGCAGCAGACCTGGATGCCTGCGATAAGAAGCCATCTAATTTCAGTACTTTTCGCATGCTTCCGTGTTGCGCGATGCGTGAGGGCAGTGGAGTGCTTTGGGGATTTGGGATGCAGCCTGAGCCACAGTACACCCTGAAGACCCCCAACCCTGAGCCCTAAACCCAACCCTCAGCCCTAAACCCTTCGCAGCGATGCCTTCAGCCCCAGGTCGCTCCAGTCCTCGCAACGCGGATTTGTTTGGGGCGGGGGAGCATGTTTAAAATATTTTTCAAGGAGGAGGCAGAATCAGAATCCTAAACAGCATGAGAAAAGTGCAGCCTACGAACGCCCTCAGGAATGCCGGAAAGCCCCGAGACAGCGGCTCCTTGTAGATCAGGTTGCGGAGGGAGCCGGCAGGGGCCGTGGCCGGGTCTGTGGGGCCAAGCAGCTTGCCTGCGCCCGCCAAAGTCCCACGAAACGGTTGATGGGCGCACGGTCGTCCGAAACTTCAGATTGGCATGGGGAGCCCCTGCGAAGCTCTCATGTCCACTTGGCCTCGGAAGTCCGCCCAGGACATCTTCTCCGCCGGCCACTCCACCTGGAAAGCTGCGGTTGTACAGCTGCAGTGGCACAACAAGAAATTGTGCATTCGACACACTCCCAACTTGACTCCACAGCCTCCCCCCCTCCAAACCACGCGTGCGCGCCTCGTAGTAGTAGATGCTGGTGCCCGGAGCGGTGAACTTCGAGCGCATGTTCATGTAGAAGCCGTTGATGACGTAAATGCCGTCCACCTGACGCCCAGGGCCAGGTCTCGCACCCTCAACCCGTCCTCCCCAAAAAAACTGCCAGAAAGCGCCAGGGCCTTGCCGCAGTAGAAGCCGCCGCCGAACCTCCGCCACCGGCTCAAGATGTTCAGAGCTTGTGGCACATGTGAAACATCCCTTATGCCAGCGTCCCTCCGAACTCCTCCCCCCAAAATTCTCCAAAATCCTCTGCCCAAACAACAGCCAAAGCCATCCTTCCAATCCTGAAACCCCATGCCCCAGGGCCCAAGACTTGATGATCGTCTCGCCCTTCTTGAGCTGGTCGTACTTCTTGCCCAGTTCCTACAGATCAGCGGCGGCTTAGATTACAGGGTTTTCGGGGTTGATGCTGGTCGTTTGGGGTCGAGGGTTCTGATTTGAGGGCTGAGGGCCGGGGGGTCACATGTCCAAGGTGTACGGGGCTAACGTTTCGGGGGTTCAGAGTTGAGGGTTTAGGAGAAAGCTTTTCATCCGTTCGGTCGAGGACCAAGGGTTTTGTTCGGGGTCCTTGGAGCTGCCCCGATGCCTGGGGTGTTGGCGTGTTGGCCCTTACACCCTCGGGTTAGGTTTGAATCGGTTTGAAGAACCCCAAAATCCAAAACCGTTGGCCGAGGCACGTCCGGGCTGATTCCCAGCTTCTTGGCGGCATCCATCGCGTTGTAGACCAGGCCCTTGGGCTCTCTGGCATGGGGGAAAGAGGATCATCCGAAGGTCCAGGTCTTGAGAAGTCGCCCTTCGGGTCTTGTGACAGGCGTGCATGGCTGCAAAGCGCGGACTTCGTATCACGCAAAACTTCATCCTTTACGTCCTTTACGTAGAACTGCATCACCCCCCTTGAACTGTAAGGGTCTGCACCCTTGATCTCTTGAGCCTGACCCCACCCCCCGAAACTGTAAACCTAAAAGGTCTGAAAACCCTTCAAAGAAAGAAGGTTTTCCCCCACCCTCTGAGATTCGGGCATCCTCCATGACTTTGCTCCATTTCACGCCGAACCTGGGATCGGCACTAGAGGCAGGCTTAGAAGATGGAAGCACTGCTAGCACTGTCAGCATGCGTAAATAAAAGGACCAATGTGCCGGAGGCCCGAGAGTCGACCTGAAACGTATGAGTATACTAGGGTTTTTAGAGTTCAAGAATCTTCAAGCGCTCAGCCGTGAGCATTGCCGTTTTGAGAGGCAGCGGGTAATTTGAACTGAAGCACAACGACATCGAGAACAAAATGTCTCCCCGTCAGGTTTAAGCCAATGTGGCTCCGCGGTGTCAGTCAGCACCACAAGTGCCGTCAAACGCAAACAAATCCCTCCCCCATCCACCCCCACCCCCCCTGCCCCAAAGCAAAAGGGAAGAATACAAAGACTTAGGCCAACGCTGAGCCCAGCCAGAGATCACGGCAGAGGCTTCACCCCAACCCCCCCTTTCCCAAAGTCAGTGGGGGGTTCTCTGCACCCAAGGCTGTGGGTTTGAGAATGCTCGAGTTTGAGGGCTGTTCTTGAAAATGAAACCTTTCATCCGAGCCGCTGCTTCTCAAACTCCTCCTGAGCTTTCTCCTCGGAAGCACTTCAGCGAAACAACCGAAACCTGTCTGAGGGCTTAGGGCCCTTTTCTTCGCAGTCGAAGTCCTTACTCAGCAAGCATGGATCACATGTTACCGAAAGACTTGACCCCTGAAGCCGCACCCGAAAACCCCTGGCAACTCCCATCCCCTCAACCCCCTTAAAGCCTAAACCAGAAGCCATAAACCCTAAACCGCCTGGACCGTCAAATCCGAGGGCTTCATCTTGACAGCCTCCCGCACACCGGCAAGGGGGGGTCCGGGGGGGAACATTTGGCCAAATCTCGCTCTCTGGTCGACAAAACGCGAGGGAAAAACGAAGAAACAAGGGCGACCATCTACTCGTAAATAACTTTTGGGTTTACGGTTTAGGGTTTAGTGCAACCGTCAGTCAAGGTACATCCAACATTCCGCCTGCTTTAGGACTCAAAAAGTTCATGGGCAATTTTCTCGGGGGTCCGGGTTCGCGGTTGTGGCTTCCATCATCTGTTAATCATTTTGTACCTCCTGCAGGGGAAGGCAAGACAACCATCCAGGCGTGTGCCTTGGCGGCAATGGCGCCGTAGTGGGTGTCAATGAGCTTCTTCTTGTCAATCAGCTCGGCCTGTGGGGGCAGTTGCTCATGTTTGGGCATGGATCGTGTTGAGCTGCTCTGGCTCAGCGAAGCAGTGGCGGTGGCTCTAGTGGTGATGGTAGTGGGATTTCACTTCTTGACCGGTAAAGACCGCCCACTGACTCACTGACGCATACAGGGGCTCGCTATCAAAAAACAAAACTAGCAGTGGTTATGGTGGTCGTGGTGCCGGCCAAGAGTGGTGTCGGGCGTGTGGTCATTCGCCTCAGCCCCAACCGGTCAAAGGTTCCTGTAGGTCATAAAACCCCCCCAAACCAAAGAGTCGAAGCATCCGGGTTGATCTCGTGGCCACCCTTGCCGTGAAGAACATGAGGGATGTCCTGGGCACTCTGCGACGCGTCTGCCACCCGTCTGCGACCCGTCTGCGACCAGCGGGCCTCTCGGCTTGAACTGCCGCCTCTCTGCTCATCAAGCCGGGGCCGATGTGGTCGATGTCCAATTAGGGACGTAATGGCAGTTGCAGTGGTAGAGGTAGTGGTGGTCGTCCGCAATGTAAGCCAGAAAGTTCACACAACGAGGTTTGAATGTCAATATGCAGGCTCTGCAAACAGAATTCAAACATGCAAATACATAAATTGCAACAAAACTGTCCAAGCCCTTCAGTTTGGAACCCGAATGTTTGTCGAGCATGTTCGAGGTTTTGCTCCAAAAAAACAAGGACAGAAAATCCATCAGGCCAGCAATCGAGTTCACGACTGGCATCGGTCCACTGTGTCACAGACAGCATCATACGGCTTTCCAACAACCAAGTCAACGCAAAGCGAATGGCAATGCAAAGACAGGGAACTGAGAACTCTTATCAAGAATGTCCAGCCTTGATCGAGCCCTCATGCTTGATGGTGAGGCCCTCAGCAGTCAGCTTGTCCTTCACTCGGTGCGGAGTTCTAAGGCTTTGGGATCTCCAAGTATTATGGTCCGGCAGTCCGCTTGAGGATTTGGGGTGGGTTTGAACGTCTTGACCATGCAAGACCTCGTCACCTTTGAACCCAGACCTTAACGCCGAGGCTAAGGCCCCCATTCGGGGAAGGCCTTGAATGCCAACAAATGTTTCGAAAGCTCCCAGAACTCACTTGCCCCCCGTGTCCTTCACGAGCGTCTTGACCTTGTCGGTCCTGTGCGGGCTGTCATGTTTGAGAGCGGGCGACCCTTGACCCTAAGTCACCTCAACCACCCAAACCCCTAAACACCTGAACCCGAAGCCCCAGCCACTCTTCCCAGAAGCCAAATGCAACCGGAGCCACACGGCATGCGGCTTGATGAAGACGAAGGCGGTGTGGGTCTTGGATCCGGCCTGCCAAGACGCTGGAGACTTCTCGCAGTTGTGCCGAGGGATCGGGGGCCTTTAGGCCGTAGGCCTGCAGGATTACACTTTGAGAGGCTTTCAGAGGCACGGAGGCCCAGCCCCAGACCTCAAGTTCTGGATCAAGCGCCAATAAAACTAAATGCACCAAGCCAACAAATCACACCTGAGATCCCACGTGCGTGGGTTCAGGGCACACGGGCATTCACATTTCAGACGCTGCTGCCGAAGAACACCGACAAGAAGAAGAAGAGGAGGAGGCCTCCACAATCTCTGCACTGAGGCACTCTCCCGTGGTCTTCATGATGATGTTGGTGACCTTCCGACGGTGTTGACCGTGGGCTGTGGAAGAAGGGAGGGCAAAGACAAAAATGAGCTTCTCAGAGACGTGGCCGGAGATGCTGCAAACATCAAGCAAGAAGCGAGCAGCTCATGAAACATGAGCAGCTTGCATATGGCCACGAATTCAAGTGAAGCGCGAGGCTGGAAACTCGCACAATCTCGCACAAGCCATGGAAAGATGGAAAAAGAGGCGCTCCGAAACCTCGACAAGGACCGCGATACGCAAAACCGCCAAAATTCCCGACATGTCCCCTCTCGGCAAGAAGGCCAAACTCCCACCAAACTCCCGTCCGAACCCCGAAGCGGCCTTCAACGCAGAAGCCCAGAAGCCGAAGAACCTTGCAGCCACTGATGGCAGCTCGGGGCCCCGACCCGGTAAGGATCGCAGTTGGCCGCCGGGCGGCGGTCCTCCATGTAGCCGCGGCCTGCCTTTGGGCAGAGATACTTTTCCATCGGGGCTTACACTTGCAGTTCAGTACATGGACCTGCATGCAAGAGCACCCCAGAAAAAGATCAAGAAAGAAGCAGAGCTCTCCGTGGACAGAGCCTTCTCGGCATCGCGGGGGATACGGATGGACGCACCACGGTTGGCGACGCCATACCTGGCAGTTTGAGTGCAGCTCTGCACGTTTAAGACAGCGAAGTGTCTTCTGCACTTCAGAAGAGCGATTGAGAAGCTCTGAGTCAAGGCATGGTAGCCCTCAACAACCTCGATGCGACACTTCGAACCTGAGCATGGGGCTGGGCCTTGCAGAGATCCGGCCTTGCCTCCAACAACCCTTTAAAGCTCCTTCAAGCCGACAAACCAAGCCCTCGAACCCCTTTCAACCCCTCCCCCCTCCCCCTCCCCCCGAGGTGCTTGAAGGTGTTGATGTCGCAGGTCTCGTGCTTGCCCGTGAGGCGCTTGTCGTTGCCCTCACCTGAGGAAGTCTGGCGGCCAAGCTCGTGTTGGACCCCACATTCCTGCACCTGAACCCTGCCAACCCAAAACATCCCTAAGCCCTGCACTGCCCACACCCCGATCCCCTCAACCCACCGAAACATACCCAAACCCCCACACCGACCCCAAAACATCCGTTTGCTGCTCCGGCGGCCATACTCGGCAATGTGCTCCTTGGCCACCTTGCCGAAGGCCTGAAAGCCAAAAAAGTCGAGTCGGAGCTCGGACTTCGCTTGACATTGGACTTAGCCGTTCAGAGCCCCAGTGTTGGGGTTCCGCCTGAAACTTCCCCTGAAGAGCTTGTGTCGCTGGGATTGTGGCAAGCAAGCCTCTAGCGGGCTCATCGATCTGCTACGTGCAGAAACTTTTGGGGTGGTTTCGGCAGGGGTCCACACTGAGACACTGGGCAACACCCAGCCTCGCAGACCTTGATGATGCAGTCGTAGCCGCCATTGATACGCATGGGGGTCACGGAGAAGTTCCTAGACGACAGCACCGGTCCACACTGGTCCGCTGGGGAAAGTAGAAGCTTTCACAACTCATCTTAGATTTGTTTCAAGCTGCAGCTTGATCCCCATGACCAAAGGAGCACCAAAAAAATCCACGGCAACCTTCAGAGAAAAAGCAAAAACATCGTCTGTTGGCGTCGCCTACTGCCTTTATCGTCCTCTTGCAGTGGAAAGTGTGGCTAAGGGGACGTCCATTCATCATGGGATGGCGTGGGCGGAAAGTTACCCCCCTCGGTCGCCATCGCATCGGATAGCTGGGTCTTGGAGGCTTTGCTCATGCGGAACGTGGCTCCGTGGCTCTGTGCTTCCGACATCCGACATCCTCCAAGTCTTAAGGGTGCCGAGGGTCGTGTGGCAGCCGGCGCCGTTCCAGTCGCCCTCCTTCGCATATGGGCACAGACACGAACCAAGTCGCGCAAGGGGTCGCTGGAAGTGTGGGGACAGACGAGCGCTTTAGATGGCTTCAGGCATCAGAATGCAGGCCTTTTCAGGGACCTGACACCTCATGCCTTGATGGCGGCCTCCATGGCGCACAAGGGCCGCTTTGACCCAAAATCTCAGATCCTGGACATCCCTGCACCCCCACTGCAGCGATCCTTCGGTTTGGGGTCGAAGGAGCAAACGCAGCCGTGCTTCTCTGTGACGCGCAGCATGATGTAGCCTTTAGCTCGGACTTTGATTCTGGCGCTCTCTGCATGTGCATGAGACCACGATGCCCCGAAAGCCAGAAACGCACGCGCAGCCACGACATGGCGCTGGACAGTATGGCAACAGGTCCAGAAATGCCATGAGCATCGCCGGGACGTCCCTCTTCGTGACATACTGAAGAAAAACCATGCAAGCAAGCACTTTGGGATCACGGTTGTTGGAAAAGAGCTGAAGGCTGAACCTCCAAAACCCCCCAAACACTCCCTAAACACCTGGCCCCGAGGCCCAAGCGTGACATGGTCAGGTGGTCACCCATCTCGATACCGCGGCAAGGGCCAACCTAAACGTTGAACTCGTGGCATCTCGTGGTCATTTCAGAACCGGGATCTTTGGGGCATTCGGAAGTCGATGCCGTAATGGAGCAGTGGAAGGGGAGCCAATCTTGAGGATCTTCAGGTAGACACGTTGGGCAAAGGGCTCGGCAAGATTGTGCTCTGGATTCTCCCCCGGACCGCACTGCCACTTTGTTGGAGAGCCCCCTCTGACCCTTGCCGAGTGCTGGGCTTGGAACTCCCACTGACCGGGCATGACCTCATCGCGGCAGGACAGGAAGGAAAGCCCTCAAGAATCCACAGACTCAGCGCTGGTGTCCTTCCCTGGCCGGGCACCCTCCCTTTCACTCCCGAGCAGGTGCTCACAACCCTCCACGGCCCTCGACGAAGTCGCGCCCGCCTCGGCGTTGATGCCCGAGATCTTGACACCGGCCTGCCGGGACGTAGTGGCGGGGATTTCAAGCAGACAGGGGGATTCCAGTGTAGTGTGTCACGGAGCCTGCCAGCACGCAGCTTACACAGGCTTACAGCGTCTTCCCGTGACGCAGTGCGTTGCCCACCTCAAGGCACATCTTGTAGTGCTCATCTGCCACTGGACGGCCAATGGCCACGTTGTAGCCGGCACCTGGTCTTCGGTTCTTCTTCGATGAAATAAAGAACGGAAACAACTCTACCTTCCTCGGAACCCTTCTGCAGGCTCGAAGGGTAGGTTTCGCGGGACATGTTTTTGAACCTTCCTTCTCGGCGAAAACCGCCTCCAGGTGAGCGTTTAGGGGGGTCCGCCCAGTTTACCAGCACCTCAGATTCGGATTTACGGTCTCGGCTTTGTGGAGTTCGGCGGAGCTCCCGCCCAGTTTCGCGTACATCCCGCGCCCGCCTGCCGATTTGCGGTGCAGTCCTCACCGCTCTTTCGGGCTGGTGATTTAAGCTGAGGACGTTTCAGGCCAGATGGGTTTTGCAGCCTTGGCGGCGCTTGTGTTCGAACGTTCGGTTGGGTGCCACATGCGCCACCTGCAGCCCTGAGTGAAAGCCTCATGATACCGCAAACGACCCGCAAACGGAAGAGGGCCAGAACACCAAGAACAGGCACCTGTGTAGTACGGTCCCTGCGGGGCGGGCTCGGAGCCGTCCGTGTTGAAGCCCAAAGGCATAGTCGGCTTCAAGCCCACCTTGCCTGCGCAGCACGATGCAGGGGCTCAGAGATTGTCGATGAGTTTCATAGGACCTCATCGGAGGTCTTGGGGAGGGTGCCTGGCTTCATCAGGGTGTACTCCTGCTCGATACCGAACCAAGGGTCGAGCCTTTCTCTCGTCACAGGCTGGAAACAAGAGCAAGCCGCAACACATCGCAACACCAAGCACGCTCGAAACACGCTCGCTGCATCTACTTCTGTGCCTGCATGCGTGCGTATTCTAGTCCAAAGCTGCATGCAAGCTAACCTTCATGAAGATGTCGGGCTTGGGGCTAAGGGTTCCTCCACTCTTGACGATGTTCAGCAAGCGCCAAGATCCGGAAACATAAGCGACCAAGCTCCCAGCGACTTGTACATGTCCATGGTCTCCGCGCAGGCCCTGGATCAAATGCTCGGCCCTCTTGCGCTAAGAGCAGATTCAAGGTGGCGTGGTCTTTCGGTGCAAAGCAAACGCCCCGGAACGCACCCTGCACTCGAACCAACCCCTCAACCCCAACCCCCAGCCCACAACCACCAAAAAAGACATCACAGAAGTCTCCCTGAGCCCGACATCTCGCTCGTGGCGGGCGACGCGCGGGTGTTGTTCTTGGCAGGCTTGTCGTCCCAGGCCTTCTCTGCGGGAGGTTCACGGCTGTAAATCTCTGGCAAATCCCTTCGCCCTGTTCACATGTTTGTCTATGTCTTGGAAACTGAGAGGATTAGGAGGGCTTCTGTCAAGTTCCTTGAAGGGACTGGAGAATGTACCTAGTCCCTGATTCAAATCTACGAAGCAAGAGCAAGGACCACAAGTGTGGAAAACGGCCTGCCAGGCATCGGCCAGCACCATCACATGCGGGAAGCCCCGGAAGGGGTCGTTAAAAATCGCCCGAGGCTTCCTGGGCTCTTCGGGCTTCTTGGTTGCGGGGTCGCAGGGCTTCACGTGCTTTTTCTTTGGCTCCTCAAGCCCCCAACCTGAAGCCCGTGAGCCTTTGAGAGTTGTCTCCAAACCCCCAAGAGAAGAGCAAGCTCCCACTGTCCCAGGCGCAGGAGCACCTCCGAGTTGTGCCCATCGGCCTCAGACAAGACGGGCTGGTGAAAAAGCCTTGAAGGCTTTGAAGGGCTTCTGGGGGGGGGGGGGAATTGTTGCATTATCTGCCTGCCCAAAACGAATACTCAAAGGATGACTGACAAGGCTCCAAGACTTCAAGCGAGTGCAAACATCAAAGTTTGAGGGTTTGTGTACTGAGAGCTTGGGATGTCGCCTGGCCCGTGCTGCTTCCGTCGTAGTTCCACACCTTCAGGTCGGAGACCTCCCACGGGGGGATGAAAAGCAGGGGCTGAAACACGGGACTATGTCGGGGGGTCGAGTGTCTGTTTGGATGTGCGGGGGGGAAAGCTGGGGCGGCTCTGGGTCATTGGCTTTGATACTGGACTCCCACCTGGCCTTGACAGGTCGCGCGGTCATCGTCATGGTCTTGGATCGCGTGACGCCGTCCGCATCCAGCCACACGTACCTTGTGAGAGAGAAGCATTGGGGAAGCGGCAGCCCGTGCGGCAGGCGTTGCGTGCGGGATGTCGGGCTCAAACAGGGTCAGGGGCAGGCGTTCGCACAAAGCGTCGCACAAGTCAGCACGAAAGCCCGCAGCAGCTCTATAAGGACACCGAGTTCCAGCAGCCTGAAGCCCCGAAACCCTTCAACCACGAAGCGCCTTCCACCCTCAAGCCCAAGACCTGACAGCCTTCCCCTTCTAAAACAACACCTTCAGACACCCCTCCTCAAACAAACATTCCCCCAAACCACCTGTTTTCCGTGCCCCTGTGCGCCCTGAAGGGCCCGGGCTCGGCGAGCACGCAGCGGCTGAAGGTACGGAGCTTGGCCAGGCCCGAGGCACCGGCGTCCTCCGCTTGTTTTAGGAGAGGGGGGAGTTGTTTGTTTAAGAGTCTAAGGAGGCTAAGGAGGGTTTCGTGACGGAGTTAAAAAGTTTAAGGAGTTGCTTGTGGCTCCGGGAGGTGTAGGTTCAAGATGGGGTGCCCCGCGGTTGGGCACAATTACTGGGATCTGGGATGGGGGACAAGCCTGGGTCGCAGGTGGTTCTCGAAACCAAAACCGCCCCAAAGAAGGGAAGCACCGGACAAAGAGGCTCCGCAGCAATGCCGGCGTCCTTGCCAGTGCGGAGACCCTTCGGCGCCTCTGGCCAAGTGAAAGCTCTTTGGCTCTCAGCTGAAGCAACAAGGTACAGTAAAGCGCTTTCGAGCCTTCCTTGGGTCCTTGGATGTCCTTGGCTTCCCAAGCCTGGAAACCCTGAGCTGCCCTCCCCGCCTCGTCATCGTCCTTTGACTCCTGCGCAGGAACGGGCGGCGGGGTGGGGGGGGCGGAGCGGAGGCGCAAGAGGAAGTCTTTGGGGAGCTTTGGGGGGGATTGAGGGTCGACAGCCGAAAGACGTCGAAAGCTTTCCAAAAAAAAATCTCCTAAAGGCCTGGACAGTCGCCTCTTCATGCCTCTTCCCCGACTCTTCCCTGACTCTCGGCTCCTTCTTCGGCTTTGACGGTGCGGTCTTTGCCTCGCCGCAAAAGCCCGCAAGGGCCGGGAAGGCTCTGCTTCATTCAGACTCCAAGCTTCGACGATGACATGGCGGCGGCGAACTTATGGACAGCCAAGCGGGGTGCCTTAGCCGTAGCCTTCGCCTTGGCCTTCGCCTTGGGCTCGGGCTTGGCCTCCTGAGCACCGGGCTTCGTAAAGGGGTCGCAGGAGTGTGTGGCGATATATAAGTCTAAGTGATGTCGGGCCTCCAGTTTGCAAGGTTCGAAGCCGCTTGGGACATGCTGGCTTTACAGGGCTTTGCAGGCTTACTGGTCGTGAGTGGGTTTGGGATTCCTACATCGTGAAGGCTAAAGCCAGGGGCAGCGGGAGCCACGTGGAAGGCTGCGCACTCACCCAGCTTAGGACTGGAGGCAATCCCCACCGATCCCGTCGATCCCTACAGCGATCTGCACCGATCTGCACCGAACTGCACCGATCTGCACCGATCCCAGTCCTTCGAGGGCTTGGTCGCCTTGCCCTTGCTCTGTCGAACTTTGACAGGCTTGCAGTGGTTGTCCCAGTACTCCTTGCAGAGGCTGTCGCAGGGCTGTCTAGCGGGGCTCCGGTTGCCGCAGGGATTTTTGTTTGGAGAGGGTTGGGAGGTGCAGATCCCGGAGCTCAAACACCCAACAACTCCGGAGCCCCATGGAGCCCTGCCATGCCCCCAAACTCCCGGCCTCCAGTTCCCTCTTCTTGTACGTCCTGCGCAAGGCGCGGGGCCAAGCATCGGCAATATCGGCTCCAAGGCTTCTAGCGGGTTCGGGCTCGTCTCCCTCGTCTCCCTCGTCTCCCTCGTCTCCCTCCCCCTCCCCCAGCGGGGTCCCCTTGTAGTGCGCCATGAGCTCCTGGCACGTGGACATGAGCCGAGGGGAGCATCATGCACTTAAGGGTTCTTGAGCTTCTGCAAGTTGCTCCGGAAGTTGCCCGGATGGCCCCAGTTCTCAACCATCAGCTTCAGGTAGCAGGCTTGGAGCCTACGGCTTACAGCTTACAGTACCAACTGGGGCCTTCAGCGTGTACGCCTCGCCGGTCGCTGGATCGACTTTCTTCTCGGCCATGATTGCCTCAAACAAGTGGCGGAACTTGGGGTCTCGAACCCCACTTCCGAGCCCGAAGGCCCCAACACGCAGAGCACCCCCAGGCGGAGCAGGACTCATTCTGACTCATTCTCACCTACACCTTCTTCCTGTTCTTTACCTTTGCATTATTCTTTAAGCTTATGGTGCAGGTGCCCCCGCGCGGTCGAGTACGAGTCGCGCCCCCTGGCCCTGCCCACCCTGGCCCCTAAGCACGCTGTGCGAGGGTGCAGCCACCACTCGCCCACAGCGCTCGCCGCTGCAGTACTACAACAACAGTCACTTGTAGGACGACCAGTGCTAGTCTGCTAGTACCGGTACTGGTACTCCTTTTCGAAAACCACTACTACCACTACTTGCGATATCACTACCACCACCACTACCACGACGACGACCACTACACAACCACCACAACCACCACGACAACCATAACAATCCTGCTCCTACTCCTACTCCCTCTCCTACTCCTACTCATGTTCCTGCTCCTGCTCCTGCTCCTCCTCCTACTACGACGACGAGTACTACGACTACGACTACGACTACGACTACGACTACTACGACTACTATATACGACTACTACGACTACTACGACTACTACGACTACTACGACTACTACGACTACTACGACTACTACGACTACTACGACTACTACGACTACTACGACTACTACTACTACTACTACTACTACTACTACTACGACTACTACTACTACTACTACTACTACTAC